>VZRI01014002.1:4561-371000 GCA_013397515.1 Upupa epops | reverse complement strand
CACTGGGAAAAGAAAAAAACAAGAAAAAAAAAAGAGGAAAGGAAATGTAGGTTTCAGGATTTGGGTTTTCTATCTTCAGCTCTTAGTCAGAATAGTCTTTTCAGATATTTCTATAAAAAGTGGTGAGGCTACCCTGGAGATTGGAAGAAACAATCGGTAACTTTTCAGTGAACAAGAGACAGATTTTCACAGATACTGTATAGAAACTCTATATAATCACTAGCCGTGCAAATCATCATTTATTCTCTCTCTTTTTCTCTTTGAATTCTTTGAACACCAACCTTTTTTTAACAGTTCATAGTTGCTTGAAGGTTGATCATTACCATCTTCAAAAAACCAGTCATAGCCATCACTGTAGGGCAGAAAATCTGATTAAGATATAGAGACAGGTACTGTGACCAAGCTGCAGAAAAACCAGTGGCATGACGTTTCAAAAAGTCCTTTCTGTTTTGATCAAATGCTTTAGAGTATAAAAACTATTAGTCAAATCAGTAAGGACACCAATTTAGGTGGAACTCCAACCACCTAACCTTAATGAGAAAGGAGCCCATAGTTGCCTAGGTTTTGGTAGTGTTTACACCATTCAAGCCAACACAGGAGAATTTGAGAAAATCCTACTACCATGCACAATTTTCTATTTCTTTCAAGTCTCTTAATTAAAATATGTCTGCAACCAAAGGCACATATATATTGGATTTGTATGGTGACCTGTACAGCACGATTGCCTGTGCCACATGCCACTGAGGGCACCTTTGCTTTCAATACCTTTCACTTGAGAGGGATTGAACCTTGATAAATTACAGATGCATAAGCTTTACAACACTCTTAAATACCCCACTATCTATGACAAGGGAAAGTCAGAACAGTCAGAATTTTTGCATATTTGGAGAAAAACTCTTAAAAGGATCCTCATCAGAATCCTGAGTGACTGAAGAGCCATGTCAACTATTATACCTCTAAAAATTACTATAAAGGGAAATTAATTTAGAAAACAACAGCAAAATTATCTCATATTTCCAAAGTCTTGCCCCAAAACATTCAGTAAAAATTGAATTTTATCAAGCTGTTGGATTGCCTACATGCTGGATTACATGTAGTCTGTAAAATTAACCACAGTTATGGTGCAGCCGTTTAAGTGTATGTGCCCTAAGATGAATGTGGCCTTTGCCTCCTTATTCCTTCCAATAAAGTTAAGGGATTGATTTATTTTTCAGGTGCGCTCACAAGCTGAATGAACAAGTGCATCATGACTCCTTAAGAGATGGAGTGGCTGGTGGTACCGCTGGAACAGAAACTTTCTTAAAAGTGCAAGAAAATATTTTTGGTAGCAGCACAGTCTAATACATAGAGGAAAAGGAATCTTGGACTCTGGAGCTTTAGTGCTGCTGTAGACATTGAGGATAAAAGGGTCATTTTTTAAAGAGACTAACCACATTCATGCCAAGCCATAATTTTTCTAGAGTCCCTTTCCTCAGTCAGTGAAAAGCAAGTAATTATATTTCTATTGTTTTGCAGCATGTAACCCACAGTGAATTATGCTCCCAGTGTTTTTATTTTTCATTTGGGGTCCTTGGTATTGCCATAATTGACAGGACATTTATGAGAATATCTTCATAACCCAGGACATTGCATCTTCTTTATATAATAGTCATGACAGTTTCGTAGGAAAACGTTCTTTTTAAAACAGCAAGTGTCATGGTACTTCATATTTTCAGTCACGGGAAGGTCTCTTTGTCTGAATCTTTTATATTCCTCATTTGACAAAAACTTCCAACTTCTGTCTGAATGCATAAGTCTAAGTGTGGCTAATAGCCTTATCAACACTTTGCCAGGTCTAATCAAAGCCATGTGTTATGGAGACTGCACCCTTAAGACCTGAAGCACCAGTGGTTCTGAGCAAGACGATTCAATTCATTTTGTAAGTGACATGATAACACTAGTGGTGCAAACACTTTGTTTTGTTGAGGAAAGTAATTCCAGCTATGTTAGCAAATTGCCCTGGGAGGCACTTTAAATTTAAGGGCAATCATTAAAGCCTGCAGCTGCCAGTAGTAACCCCCTAGTCGAGTCAGATGAGGGTTTGGTGTAGCTGGTTGTAGAGAAACTGAATGGAGAAAAAGCAGTTTCACAGATTCTTGAAGAGTCAAAGCCCCCCCCCTCTACTCTGCACTGGTGAGACTGCATCTGGTGTATTGTGTCCAGTTCTGGGCCCCTCAGTTCAAGAAGGAGACAGAGCTGCTGGAGGGTGTCCAGCGTAGAGCAACGGAGATGATGAAGGAAGTAGAACAGCTCCATTATGGGGAAAGGCTGAGGGAGCTGGGAGACGTTCAAGACCCCCCTGTTCCTGTGTGACTTGGTCTAGGGGGTTTTGCTATGGCAGGATGATTTGACTAGATGGTCTTTCGAGGTCCCTTCTGATCCCTAATGATTCTACTATACCCAAAGCCAAGATGGGTGCTCACACAGCTCATGGGCTATAAGAAGTTCTCTGGATTTCAGCCAGCCAAGAGGGGCCATTCCATTCCCAGCGTCTAATAAGAACCACAGCCTTTTCCAGTCGTGGCAATCCAGTGACAACAATGCTTTACATTGAAATCAGGAAACACACATGGATGTGGTAGAAAAATAGAGTGGTAAGAGATCAGTCTTCTTACAGGGAGTAGCAAAAGCAAAATGAAACAATCCCAAATGCCACCAAGTTCCTTATGGCCCCAGTCCTGTCAGTTGATAGAGCTGAATAGCCCCCTTGCTAATTTCACTCAGTCATCACTGGCGTAGCCAAGAGCAAAGTGCACTGCTTTGCTTTTTTATTGCCTTCCATAGAGAAATGACTTTGATACGCAACTAATTAAAGTGCACAGGGCACTTTTAGGCTAAATCTTAAAATGGTGGGAGATAGCTGGTGAACTGTTCTCTTTGCTTGCAGGATAATAGAACTTGCTAGCATTTATTTAAAGCAATAATGAACTCTTTGATCCCTTTAATCATATAGTCCAGAGAAAATTATTCTTGACCACTCATGAACAAGTTCCAAATGATTAACAGTCAACTGTGAGAGACTTGTTTTAACCTGATTCACCCTAGAGACATGGTTCTTCTAGCTTGGAAAGGTTTTTTTCAACCAAAAGAATTCAATTCATTTTCATTCTAATTTGTTCTATTACCTTTTCATTAGTGGGTTGCTTGATTTTTGTAATACCAAAAGTGATTTCAGCAGAGCTTCAACTGGGATCAACTCTTTGAATTGTACTTTAGGCAAATTACACTCTTCTAATTTTTATTTACTTTCTTTTAAAATCGAGTCTCCCAAAGCAAGTCATACTCCAAGGAACAGAATTGAAACTGCAGCTATGAAGGGAGGCTTTAGAAGCGGAGTGCAGTGACCCAGCTGTAGTATTTCAATGGGAACTATTTGAGGAAGCAGAGCCCACAGTCTTGTTCCTAACAGAAGGAAATGTCAAAAATACAATGTCTGTTAGAAGCAGCAACAGCAGTGGCAAGAACAGATTGAGAACAGGGGAAAAGACCTTTTGGTTGAAGAGTAGCAAGGGCAAGTCTTTCCTTTTCCTATGGCTCAACCGAGTTGAATCTTGCTCTAAAAGATCATTAAGTTACACTGATTCACAGACATGGCTTCAAGACTGCACACGATTTGTCTAAATCCCACCTTTAGTCAAAAAGAGACCTTTGAGTACTTTCTGCTTCTGCAGTATGTGGGGCACATCTCCTCTTACCAATCCCCGTAAATATGGAAAAGAAAATGGCAATTCATGCTTCAGGCTTTTCATTCATTCATCACCAAATGAAACATATCAAAATATTTTAATGGAAATAAAATTGCAGGGAATAGGAATGGATGTTGAAATGGTACCTTCAGGTGAAAAAAATCAGTCAGCAATTTCATGTGCTCTTTATTTTTATATAAGTATAAAAACTAATAACGCTATCCCTCTCTGCCCTCTCATCCCCTCTTCATGTTTTGGAAAGATGCAGGGAAGAAGAAAAGTCAATTAAAAGTGCTGAAAGTTCCCAAACTCATGAAATACAGATTTTCCTGGTATCGAAGTTACTGATACTTTAATGAGTACAGCATGAATGCTGAAAGACCAGAGCCTCGGAGGTTCTTTTGGGGTAGAACATGCACCGTAAGGCATGAAAACAAAATTGGTGAAATACATCTTATTATAGGATCTGTTTTATTTGAGTTCAAAAGCTTGTCAGACTTCAAGCAAGCCTCAGCACGCTGTGGCTAAAGCGTAGGTGCAACCAATAAAAGTTATAGTAATTAAGCTAGTCTTATAGCATGAATTCAGTAGCCCAAACCATTTGGCTTGGCGAGGGTAAACTCTAAGTTGGGTAACTGAAAATATTGCAACTGTGGAGAAGCAGTGAAACCTGGCTGAAATACTTACTGAAATGTAGTTAAAGACCACTTAAAGCTTTTCACTTAATCAGCCAGAGGAAAGACATTCCTAAACTTTACCCTAACAAACATTAGCACAAGTGTGTTTTCTCTCACTAACCAACCATGAACTGCCCCAACAGATGGGGCAGTTCATTTCCCACTGTTACAATACTCTCTATGATGCAGAGCAGCTGGGATGAGAATGGCACAAGTCCCCAGTCTATGCTTCATTTACCTCCTGGATTTCAAAGGTGTTGCCCTGCCCTGAGAGTGGAAAGTCTTTTTCAGCACTGAAAATTTATGAAAATACTTGAAAGTTTTTTGGGTTTCTGTTTGTTTTCTTATCTGTGACTTGTTTGTCAGGATTCTATATAAATTTATAAATCATCGCAGGATGCTTCTGAACTGATTTAAGCTTTACCTCACTTGCAGATTTCAGGAGAATAACATTTAAATCTTATAGCCAGGTCTACAAATCTCTTCTTCTAAAACATATTGGCAGCTGCTAGGAGATGTGAACTCACCTTACCCTTCTTTTGAAAAATAGAATGTAATTGTTCAAAGTAAAAATTAGTGTAAAAAGAAGCATATATGGAATGCTCATATAGAATATTATTGATCAGGCTGTTAGTCATAGCACTATGCATGACTATGACTGCTTTGGGAACTGGTGAGGCTTTTACTTTGTACTGGTTGATCTCAAGTAAGTGCTCTGCTTTAGTAAAGACCATTAACTCTTGTACAGGAGTTCTACCTCAAGTGAAGAAAGCAGACTTCCTAGCTTCTGTAGCTGGAAGCAAAAAACCACCTTAGATTAAAGCCCTAGCTTTGCAATTTATTGGCTAGTTATACAGGGCAGAAAAGTGTCTATGAAAGAAATAAGCATCTAGCACACGCATGACCTCTCAGATTCTATCCAGCCATCACCCTTGTTCTCAAAGCTTGATATTTTATCCTGATAATTGTCAATAACTTTCATTACAGCCCCCAAGCCATTATCAGGATCCAGCACTGTTTCCCTCATTTTTCTATCCTCTGTGTCCCTTTGTTCTGAATATCTCACTAATAATTTAAGGTTTGTTTTACCTATAGTGTTTTTAAGGCTCTCTCCAGTCCAACAGTGCCACACATTTACTAAGACAGTGACTCATACCTTCACTGTTGTTGCAATCCTTGTCCTCTTACCTTCTTGACATTTTGGAGACAGAGCTAGTGGCTTGAGTATGAACCACCAGAAAACCGTGTTCGACCGACAGCAACTGGAATACAAAAAGAAAGTTATGTCTATGCACTGATCTCAATTGTACCCTGCACTCCCAGATAAAAATAACCTTCAAACCGAATATCTTTCTGTAATAGGCAAAATGATATTCTAGAGCATGGTGTTGCTATATGAGAATCATAAATCATATATCACTCTCTGGGATCATGCTCAGATATTCCCAGGAGACCAGTGTTCTTGTGGCACGGTGTAGCATGTATTGTTGGCCATGTTAAAACTAAAAGTAATCAGGCAAGAAATCTCCTGAATAAATCTAAGTGTGGTTTCACATTATTCTTCTGAGCTGAAGATAATACAGGTCCAGTAGTGTCCTTAAACAATACTTTCTAAATGCCATCATGCAGCTATGACACAGTGTTCACTACAAGAAGGACTCTAATTTTACCTCAGCTTAACCTGAGGTTAAGCTTTAACCTGAGTTAAACTGAGCTTTAACCTAAGTTGCCTTAACCTGAGTTAAAAGTGAAGTGAAAGCAGGTATCTCATCTTTTTGTCATAGTAAACTCAATAAGGAGTGAAGTCACAAGAGAATTTGTGCCTTTTACTAACTTAATACATGTTCTATGGAATATCTCAATTGGCAAGGGTGATTGTTATATTTCTTTCACGAGTATGAAAGTTTCATAACTCCCAGGCATCACAAGTGCTTTCAGACTTTGGGAGTTATTAAGGTCAGTCATGAGAAAAAAGCATAACGACTTTTTACTGGTGAAATATTGCATTTATTTTATGAGAAATATTTTTATTGATTATAATTCCAAGAATATCAGGCAGCTAATAAAGCACTCAGGAGCTTTTTGTCCATCTTTCTAACTTCCCACGCTGTAACTAACACTGGTGCTTCAGGGGTTTTATACATTGGATAGAAAATCTTAGATGTTGTTTAAGACAACTGTTTTATTTAAAAGTCTAAAAGATTTTACTTCTCATATATTAAAATAAATTTTCCTTTCTTCTCTAAGTCAAACATAAGTGTTTTCTCTCAGACTTTGGCATTAGAATTCTTTAGCTGTAATAAGCATTTTGCTTCATAATATAGATTATTAAAGGTAACTGGATACTGTCTGTTTGCCTTAACAGAAATCCAGAACCCTTTCTCTCCTCTTGCCAGTTTCCCATCTAGTCACTGTCATAGATTTCAACAGAACCCCTACCTGTACCTTGAAGGTCTATCAAAGCAAGAGGCTTACTCAATTCACCTCAAAGTGCAAAATTACTGAATCCTTTACAGCACACAAATGACAAAATTCAAAGTATAATCTTCCCTCAAAAGTCAAACAGATCTTTGCACCTCGGTTCTTCTTAAGTTTTGTCATAAATGAGAGCATCCATAAAAGTTTTATGGGCATTCATGAACTCTGATACCTCAGTGAAGTTGCCATGAGCTAGGTAAGTATCCCTAAAACCAGACAAGCCCTTAAACACAGAAGTATCACCACAGGTAGTAACTATAGATGAGATTTACACATTCAATTTCCTCCAGAAAAATTCAGATTCCTGCTGTCAGTACCACTGAAGGGATTTTAATGCTTTCTTGTGTGTGCCTAAAGCGAATGTTGACCAGGAAGAGTCAATTGTAGGAATTCTGTGAACTCTGTATGAGATGTTTGTCAAACTTATGTACTGAATAAAACCAGCATTATGTGTCTGCATAAGAAATTAGCATTAGGAACTGCCAGGAAAATTTTTTCAAACAGTACAAGACAGGGCATGGAAGGCTTAACTCATGTTAAGAGCAATATTCATTAATTAAATGATGCAATTCCATTTATTAATGAATTCATCCTGTCAATTGCCTTCATTGTGAATGTGACTTGTCAGTATTTCCATATCCAACTGTTTTAATAAAACAAAAATATCTCTGTATAGATCCTAAATAAAACCACCTGTGGAGCATGTCTGTAATATATGCATATATGCATCAAAACACTTCCAGTGATACAAGATTTTCAGCTGTTTGAGTGCATTTTGTTATTTTTAATGAATGTTGAAACTTTCTGTTTACTTATATGTTCATGAATTTTAATGCTACACTAGAAGGAATTAAACCAAAGAGCACATTTAATAAGGCAAGACTTCCCATAGACAGCTACCAATAACATGAATATTTAGTTTGCATGTTTTGTGGAATGAGACAATCAATATTCTTCCCTTGTCACAGCCTAATACTCACAATATGCAACGAAGCCTTTCCGTAGGCATATTCCAGAGAAGTGTTTAAGCTTTAAATATTTTTAGAACAATGTAAATGCAAATTACAATAAGTTACCATAATAAACAGATAATAATAAATAAAAATAATTTTTGTGAATAATAATGAACATAAACACAGAAAATTTTCAGGGGAGTATTAATGAATGATTTTGTTCAAAGTGCCCTTTCATTCTTGTTCTGAGTTAGTGTTGGTCATTTATCAAGAAACATGAGGCTTAGAGGAATTAAAAAGGGAAAATTCTTTTGAACCACAGCAATCATCCATGAAGGCAGTTCGCCGTGCAACTAACTTTATGGTTAATGCAAATTATTTATATGCTCTGATCCAAGGGTATGGAAAATACATATATGAGAGTTCTAAACTTCAGTCTCAAAGGTTTTCCATACAACTAAAATCAGGAGTTACTTTAAAACATGAGTTCCATTGATTATACTAAATAAAAGTCCATCTCATGATAACCAGAATGGACATTACAATGAAAGAGTCTGTTCAATGTTCAGTGCTTCTCAAGACAAAAGTATGAGCTGATTTGATTGTGCTCAAGAGAACTTGAGTATTCTGAGAAAAAATAAATCACCCGTTTCTTTCAAATAATCCTAAAATAATCATGAATGAAAGGAAGAACACCAAAGAAAATATAACTACCTAGAGCCCAGACGTATCCTATGGTATTTCATGGTATCATCAGTTTTTTTGCACATAAGGCAGCCTACTTATCACTTGCAATAGCTGACAGAAGGCCATCATCAGGTTTGGCAGACTTAAAAGACAGATCACAATGCAGCCTTGCTTGGTATGATAATCAGAAGATACTTGCAATGTAGAAAACTCAGAAAAGAGTTAGATTTATCTAAATTTATCTATCTACAACAACGGTAAAGGATGGTGGAAGAACAAAGCTAAATATATTTGAAACCCAGAAGGAGAAGAAATAACTTACCAAATAGCAAGAAGGAATGGGAACAGAGAAACAAGCTTATTTTGCAGAACTTCTCTAGAAACTGGTGTGTTCATGGTGGTGCTACTGAATTATTAGTCACCAATCACTTGCAACAGGATTCACCAAAGATGACAGGAAAAATGCAGGTATTTCCAGAAATACCCAAAGTTGCCAAATGTGACTTTTCTGACACGGAACGGAGCCTGCTCACTGAGTTTGGCACAAGAACTTACTCCTATCTGGCCTGCACGCAGGCACTGCAAAATACTGGGGTGACATAATTTTGACTGCTTATTTCCTTTGAAAGTGTTAGGTGTAAGAGCACAATCAGCTACTAATTTCAGTATAAGGAAGTTAATGTTCCCCGTGCACCAAGCCTCATTTATACTCATATTCCTGTCACCGAACAATAATCTAAATTATGCCTTCATTACCTAGAGGCCAGCCAGGGGTCAGTCTTTCTGGACAGAATGGGAGCAGCCATTATATTTTCAGGTTAGACTGCTCTAACAATACGAGCATACTGCTCTTTAATGATGTGTTCTCTATTAAAGAACCTAGGGGGAACTGTAATCTGTAACATAAAACTAGCCCGTGCAGCTTGGCCTATCTGGTGCTGGCAATGCTTTTTTCTCTTCTTATCCCACAAGAATAATTTGGACAGACAGGTCAGATAGAGTCCCTCTATCTTATGGTCCTTTCTCTCAGAAGCCAGCTCAAGGGAAGTTCATAAGGCTAGAGCAACGATACTTGCCCAGACTGTAGCCCATCCTCTGAGAATTTGGGTTCAGGAGCAAAATAAATCCCTATTGAAATAGCATTAAATTAAAATCAACTAACTCACTACAGCTTATGGTAAAGCACAATACCCTACCGGGGCCTATGTTGCAGTAAGAATAAGAAGAGGTGACTTAGAATAGACGCGCTGATCTGCAATTACAACCTCTTAAAAAACAAATAAAGGCTGTAACACAATGAATCAGTGGGGAAAGACATTTTTTTCCCTGGTTTTCTAAAGAAAACCTTATTCAACCCTTTGGAAAAGGATTGGCATATATTTTAGAGCTGCATTAAAAAGGTGAAATATAGCTAGTTCTTAACAGGAGTAAAGTACTGCAGCTCCAGTGCAATCAGGAGTGAAGAGCTCAGAATGAAGAGCTCAACATCGCTTTCCTTGATTCTTCTTAACTGAGGAGAAGCTTCAGAATTTCAGTAGGATACGTTAACAGCTACTGATTGATTACAACAGATCCAGGCCACAGAGCTACAGTCATGTGCATATTTTGTACATTTTTATAAAAGATGCCAGTTAGGGATGGTTCTGCTTCATTCACTGCCTCTTCATAATGATGAGTTTATTGTTTAAGATTACTAGTCAGTTTTGTTTGAAAGGATAAACATGTTCCTAAATGCCAAAATCTGTCATTAGAGTGTTTGTCATCTTTATTTCCACTTCAGAGATCTACTCCATTTGTAAATGAAACCTCACTATTTGTACCAAAATGTTTTCTCAAATAATTAACAATTCATTGAGATATAAGCATGGCTAACATAAAAAATATGTTTAATTGCTTATCACTGTCAGTCAGCTGTTTTCAATTCTTAAATAAAGCTCTCTGATAAGTAAAAAAAGAATTGAGAATTCAGTAGTGTCTGCTTTAAAACTTCCAATGTGAAGCTCTATTATTCCTTGTACAACTTTTGGCATTGATAAGGCTGCTGAGGGAACATGCCTGAGAGTTTAATCTAACATGGCTTCATGATAACATACAATATTTGCCAGATCTCGATGGAATTTATATTCACTTCAGTAAATACCCACTGATTTACACTGCTAGATTTATCTCATGTCTGTACTATATGGCACATTACTCAGCATTTAGAAGGTGAAGACATTATCATATTTACCCCAAAGTGCAATTTATAAAAATGTATCTGGTTCTACATAGAAAGGCACTGCCAGGGAAGAAAAAACTTCCACCTTCTCCAACTTCACATACGCTTGAAGATGGACTACAGCAGCTGTATATGAAACACTATTGCCTAGACAAAATATAAATACAGGGTGGGAGAATAACAAAACATGAACCACCATACTGTAGCCAAAGTAATTTCTAAATCAATAACTCACAAGGCAGACATCCAGTGAAACTGTTAAAGATAATAAAATAAACATGAGCCTACCAGGTTTAAACACCACATCCAAAAATAATAAATTAAAAAAGAATTTCTATGTATCAAAACTAAAAGCAACAGGAAGACTCAGACCACCTTGATGGTCTAAAAGAATGATGACTCAAAGGTCTGTATGCAGGTGCATTTCAAACACCCTGCTGATCTTTCATTGATATAAATGGTACTCACATGCTGGGATCTTCTGAAAATACTAGTCTCATAAATCTGCCTTCAGGTATCCAAATACTTTATTAAAGACATTCATGATCTAAGTCTCCTGGCTCACTTAAAGCGGTTAGTGTTATACTAAACCCTCAGCAGTAGGGTGACAAGCAACTAGAGCTCAGCAATTCATCAGAGAATGTGCACAACCTGATTATCTGATACTTTCCAAGTTCAATCCACATGACAACTGTTTTTATTACTGAATATTATTAAACGGTCAACAGGTTATTGGATATAGTTTACAGCTATTATTTAACATCCAGGCAATCTATGGAAATGTATGTCATGTGTATTTTAATATAGCTTTACTCATTTTGCACAGAGCTTTTAAAAGGTGTATCCTATGCATGCATCTGTTCTTGACTGTGTGTGGTGGCTAATCTACCAAATTCTAGACAATCTATTAAACAGCCTTTTTGTATATCCTCCTGATTAAATAGTATGGTTTAACACAGTTTGGCTGGCTTCATTCTTAGACATGGTTCCACAAGCTCCTGAAGAATCAGAAAATGCATTAAATGATGAGTCTTTTGTTTAGAAGAAGAAAACTTGTGATTCATGGTTTTTTTCTATTCCTGAACCATAGTTCATTTCAGGTTCATCTATTCAACGTATTGCACTGTCTATAGTGAATATACAAATATATACAGGGGGGATTATGTTGTGTTTTGTTTCTCTGGGCTTCTATATTCAGTCTATTTGGTCATTCAATCGTGAAGACAAGATCATCAAGACAAGTACAGATGCACTTACATTTGTTTTGGAAACACGTCTCTTCATTAGAAAAATATTTTTCAGTATTAAATGGAAGTATAAAAATCCCTTGGGTGCCTGGATTGAGATCTGCATAAGTTCTCATATTCAGCTTCCTTAACTTACAAGATCTTTCAAAGTTTTATTTGCCTTTTAACTCGAGGTGAAGTAAGTTGAAGGGTTAATACGTTGAGTTACTCCAATAGCTGTGATGCCTTGCCCAGAGACAATTAAATAACAGTAGTGTGACATGTGGGTGCTATGCATCATGGCTTGTGTAAAGCACTTTAAATGTGGCACAGATGTTCAATAAAACAATGACTTAGAACAGCAAAGGGGTATAATTTTAAGGAATTACACAGATAACTGACCAAAAGTGTTTTCAACTTCCATCCTGCATAAGTTTTACTAGCTCGTCTTTCTAAAGTGCCTTAGGATGAATCATGTAGGGCTGACATTTTCTAAATCAGAATAGATCAGAGGAAGTCTCACAATTCTACTCTGTGCCAGCGAGATCTCCCAGGGGACTTTGTAACTACATATATCTTTCTCAAAAACAAATGATTAATCATATACTTGGCTAAACAGATTCAATGGCAGGTGCTATTTTGCCTGTTCAAACCAAGCTGATTTATGTATCATGGGATATGTGCATCTTCCTATGCACTCAACTTGTTCCTGAATATTTCCAAATAAGTTGCTGAGGAAACATAATTGCCTGCTTAGTTCTTTTTTAGTCATTCAACTTACACTGGGCTTCACAAAAGGAAAAACAAAAAGAAGAAAAAGTAGAACACTACACATGTGAAAAAGACAAAAGACTATTTCCCGGGAAGTAATAAAAAGCCACTTCTGAAGCCATGCAAATAGCCAAACCCATGATTGGAAACAGCAGGAAAGATTCCTTCTGTGTGCTACTTTTTTGGCTACTGAAACTTTTCATTGTGAACCTGCACATCCCTGCTGTGTGGAGGCAGTGCTCCAGTTAATACTGATGGATCCCAGTTTCTGAAAACTGGAAATTTGCCTAAGTTTGATAAGAAAATCAATTCATAGCAAAGCTGTTTCAGGACCTGCTAACAGAGGAGAAAATGCTTTAAATGTTGTCAACCAAAATTGCTGATGGTGAACTCACATAATTTCACTGGTTCTAGTAACTCTGAAGTTTACATATGGATAATGAAGTTGTCTGCAGCTTTTTAATACCACATGACTTGGCCTATAAAACTTCAGAAGAATAGTTTTACCAGTAGATGGACCCAGAACTCCAAGATACTTTTGTTCTGATTCTTTATTCAGTATAGAAGATTATCTCCTTACAAGTCACAGAGAAATTTCATTTCTGAAAGGCAGGTTGTTTTCCTTCCCACAGACATTTAAATTGAGATGTTAATGTAATGTCCCGAGCATTATCATCTTTGGGGTTTCATTTTATGTTCCTTCTCCTGTTTAATCCTATGTAACAGTGAATGAATTCAAAGCCTCTCTTCTCTTTGAAGACACAAAATATCCTGGTCCACTAAAAACGGTCAGAAGACCGCTTGCTATTTCTTTCTTTTTTGAGTAGCTGAGTGTCAGACTTAGTTCTCCCCTCTTTTCAAATTTCAGATAATTCACTGATCTTAATTTGTGTGATTCAGCATTATGATCTACCTATCTACAGCCACTAATCTGTCCTAAAATGGTGTCTTTCTTTGTAAATCAAATAAATTCAAGAGTTTGCTTAACTAGCCATAGGACAGCAGAAGGGAAGGAATCATCTGGCAACACCAAACTGCAGCATCTCTTTACCAGTGTCAGCCCCATCACTCCTGGCCCAGCACATACTTGGAAATACAGACAGGATTCCCTGAGGAGGAGTGTCCCCAGGCTGCACCAGAAGCAAGTGAGTACTATTGGCAACTAGCACACATCACAGCACTTGAACATCTGCAAACAAGGGAAACAAACAAGTTCAAAGAAAAAATATTTTGGAACTATATTTAGACTCCTATTCAAATAGTCCTGGTTCAATGAGAGAGTCTGCTTATCATCACCCTCTGTGGTTATGTGCTTATCACAGCATAATAAATCTGATAAGCTTATATTACATTTATATGAAGATTGTGCATGTAATTCAAGCACATTTCTTTAGAAGGCTAAATCCAGTGTCCAATACACACTGGACAACAAAGTTAGCAGAAATCAAGGTGATTCAAGCAACTCTGAGATAGGATCTGATAGAACTGGGAGCAAGGAACAGAGCCAAGGATGGGACCAACTACTCAAAACAAGAATTGCCCACCACACAAATGCACAACTGGGGTAACAACAGTCTACACGGTTGCTGTTAATCTGAGTTTTCATGATATACAAGACTCACTAGT
Source organism: Upupa epops (assembly GCA_013397515.1). Taxonomy (NCBI): domain Eukaryota; kingdom Metazoa; phylum Chordata; class Aves; order Bucerotiformes; family Upupidae; genus Upupa; species Upupa epops. The sequence goes on along the minus strand of VZRI01014002.1, from coordinate 356,639 downwards.
TTAAGACAAAACGGAGGATGACATAACAGTAAAAAATACAGAAAGCTTCTTCAAGAGCCAAGGTAAGGCTTCTTGTCATGGAGATAACGGACAGGACCAAAGCAAATAAACAAAGGATGATGTGAGGAGAAAACCTTGTGGGAAAGATAGTGAGGCAAAAGAGCAGCCTGGGAACTTGCCAGTGTTCCAGTTCTTTAAGAACAGGTTAGACATCCATGAGATAGAGTTACGGCTATGAAACCTGCTCAGCACATTCTTCTCTAGACTTTACAAGTCTAATTTCAATCACTGTCATTGTTAGCATTTCCACACTCCTGCTTTTTACAGAAATATCTATTCAAAGGACAAATAAATAAGATATGTGTGGGCATACATCTGAAGTCCTTACTGTCTGTGCAAATTTCATTATTTTACACTAAATAGAAGCATCATATTAAAAGTCTGGGATCAGAACCAAAAAACCACAGAACTGCATTTCTGGTACAGACTAAGGCATTTCTTTATCTTAGTCACAAATAGATTAATACATTGCAGATGAAAAATCACTGTAACAAACTCCAAAGGTAGCTCTGTCCTCTTCCCATAAATCTCACTATATTTTACCTGAAATCCTAGTATTGTACAAAATCACTAGGATTTTTAGAGCTAAAACTACTATTTTGGTGCTGCTTTTTGATGGTGCTGCCAAGTACTTCCAACACTTTTGTCTACTGCTTCAGGTATAACCTCAAGGAAGGGATGAGGCTAACTTGTAGATGTCTACTTAAAAGATATAAAATTCTATCTACTTCTATTTTACCTCCCAAAATAGTATGTTTCTAATAGAAATATTTTTAAGGGTAAATAGAACTGTGTTTGAGAAGGTCAGAATAAGAGTGAATCACAAATTTCCAAATTATTAGATGAGTTTGACTTGAAAGAGATGATCTTGTCTTATGGTATAAAGTACCAAAACCAAATCCATAAAGATACTTATTTATCACCATGTTCCATTCATCCTTCTAGGAAGTTCTTTAATTCAACAGTTTTTGGGTGTTTGGTTTGTGTTGGGTTTTTCTGTTTCTTTAGTTGTTACAAAATTTGTCAAAGGGGAAAAAAAAGTCACAGGTATGTTACGTTTTCTTTGCCTGTGTGACTTTACCATTTTCACCTGAAAGTAGTCCTCCTGGAAAATAGTTTATACACTGCTGGAATAATGCTGTGTTGCCTCACTGCAACAGTGAAAAAAAGAAGCAGCAAGCACTGAGGGATTTTCAGTGGAACTGGAAGGTAAATTACATTAAGCCATATATAGGGCAGGTTTAAGAGTGGATACAGCACAAGTCCTCCACAAAGCACAGTTCCATGCAAACTAATAAAATAAACAGCATAAATGGTGATAATTGCATTATTTTCAGTACTCCTCTTCTGCAGCTGCATACCCAAATACTCAGCCTACACTCAAATACTGAGTAAATCAAAGCAGAGTGAATGCAATAGGTATATTAAGTGTTCTGCTAATGTGTCTTTATATAACTTAGAACAGCAATACCACTTGTACTGAAATAGGGATAAGCATAACGTGTCCTAACACATAGCAATAACTGATTTTAACAGGTACTCAGAAAGAGAATATTTATTTAGATCAATATCCAATTAAGACTCCAGCTATTCAGAGTCTGCTCTTTGATTTCCCTTCAAATTATGAAAGCAAATGCTGTTAGTAAATCTTATTAGTTCCAAGCTTGTCTCTTGAGATTTTTTTTTCCACCTGGCTGCTTTGTGTCCCTTAAAAGATAATTTTAAACACAGTGTGATATCGATTGTTTCAAGGCACAAGTGTGAACTGATCAAACACAGAGAAAGAAAATTTCACTGTATACACAGTCAAACTGAGGACTAAGATCTGTCAACATTGGAGGTTAATAATTTCCACTTTGCTAAATAAATTACAGTAGTAATCATATGGACTCCGGGTAATATTGCAATGAATTAGCTGTGGAAACATCCGAAAGTTATGAACTGCAAATTCTGTAAAGTCTGCAGGTATGTTAGTGTGAGGGGAGGAGGAAAGAATAGAACTTTTCCCCCTCTTTTCCTGCATTCTTTGTGTTCCTTCTGCCTAAATGAATAATACTATTTCAAGACCATACACGCTGATTTCTTTTATGTACCAAATAATCAGATAAGGTGAGAAGTGAGACTAGAATTAGGTTTTTTTACATAAATACCTAGCTATGACCCTTTCTAAATGTTGCACATACTATTTAATGGAAAGGTACTGCAGGTTGAATTAAAATATGAGATTTTTCCTTTCCTGAAAAAGGAGCCGAGGTCCTGGAATGGCTCCCTATCCTCCCCTTCACAAGATGAGTTTTTAAGGCAGTGTTCTTGAATACTCCAACAGAAAATGTCCTAAGCAGGAAAACAAAAGGCATTCTAGCTTTCAATATTATACCCATAGTTAGGGTGAACATTTCTCTTAAGGACTTCAAAATGAAGCACCACAAGTAATTCCCTCAGGTTTTTTCTGAGATGGACCATGATTCTCCCAGAGGGGTGGAAGCCTTGTGTGTCTCTTCTGCCTTCCCCCAGCTAATAAATGTCAATAATTGTTCACTAGTGTTGTCTGCTAATTAGACTATGACACAGTTTAAGTAGATCAGCATGACAGTATGAACGAGGCTAGGAAAAGAATCCAAGAGTACTGTAAATGAAACATTGAAAACAATATGATTTTCTTCATGAAATATATATACACAGCTACAACACAAAAATATTTTTAGGAACAGAACTATTTTCACTTTGCAATCAAAATCCCAGCACATCCCTCCCCGCTTCCCTAATAATTCTGTTGATGAAGGATAGAATCAGCACACCATTTAGTTTCATAATTCCTCCTAATGGCCAGCCCCTTGATATCAGACAAATTTCACTATGGCAACAATTACAGAGTCATACAATCTTGGAAGTAATATGAAAAAAAGACACAAAGAAGAAATAGAAGATAAAGAATTGGGATGATCTAGAAATAACGGCCTTGGTAGAACTAGCCTTAATTGCTTTATATACTGATAAAATGTTTTTAAGCTGGAAACAGGTAGATTTAGGTTGAACATCAGGAAAATGTTCTTTAATCTGAGGGTGGTGGATCACTGGAACAGGTTGCCCAGAGAGGTGGTGGAGGCCCCATCCCTGAAGACATTCAAGGTCACAGGCTTGATGGGGCTCTGAGCAATCTGTTCTAGTTGGAGATGTCCCTGCTTGTTGTAGGCATGTTGGATTTGATGACCTTTGGTGGTCCCTCCCACCGAAGACATTCTATAATTCTACAGGTGTAATTCAAAGTGTGCCAAAAGAACAGGAAAGACATCATTGACTCTACCATTTGATCCCAGTACTCTCAATTTTATATGCACAGGAGAAGAACAAAATATATTTCACTGTCAAATATTTCACTTTAGTAACATATTAGTGTCAACGTAAGTACAGTGGCTCAATTGAAACACCGCTTCTTACCCACTGTATTCACAGACCCATTATACATTGTATTAAATTATAACACTCTTCTTTGAAGTTTCTATTTCACATCCCCTGGTTAGAGAATCTCCAAGTTATGAGAAATGAAACGTTTAATGTGATTTGCCTATCCCATACCCAGTATTTTCATTTACACCATCTTTCACAAGCAGCATCATGGGACTGGCAGAAGAAAACACAACTGTAAAAGCTGTGCAGTTTTCCTGCACTTTAGCTCTAATGAAATTACAAGGAGTGCAGTCTGTCACAGCACAATCAGCATAGCAAATGGTTTTAAAGAGAGTGGTCTTGCATCCACGTCAACAACTTCCACTCTGACAAAATTGATCTGAACTTCATCTAAACATAGAAAATAACTCATTCTAAGATGCAACTGTTCACATTTGAAGGATGTTTATTGCAAAGAAACGTGAAGTGTACTAGTGAAGGGAAATAGCTAATGTGACATAAAAGCAAAACTAGCATGATGACCTACTTTTGTTGTTCTGTTGAATGAAGTTATGTTTCCTCTTGCCTTGAGAGACTGTAAATATCATTACTTACAGTACCAAACATATTATGCACTTACCTTCAATGACAGATCAAAGCACTGAGGTAATCCAGGGACCACAGTATTGAGCTGTAGTGACAGTTGTATACAATGATTCTCCTCAAGGAGGTCGCTGCATATAAAACACAGAAAATCTATACAAAATACTGTTGTGGGTGCAGTGCAAGACACTGTAGGTATCAGACATGTTAAGCCTGAACAAGAGACTCACTTTTGTAGGATCTCCACCTGATTCCCTGGTAATGGCTATGTCTCACTAATCTGACCTTTAACCACTAAGGAGACTAAGTGAAGGGGCTTAAACTGCAGGTGTCTTAAACAAGGTGTTTAGGTTGTTTAAGACAGGTGTCAGACAATCTAGAATTTCATCTTGCTGTGCTAAAGACAAACTGATAAACAAAATATTGGCTTATTTTTGAGTTTCCCTTATCCACTCAGTATATGCAGCATTAAAACGTTGCTATTATACCTCCACTACAAGTGCCTACATATCCTCCAAACATTCTTACCTGTACAGATTTTTAAGATTAGGAATTTCAGACAACCTTATTTCTGCAGATTAGACTGTTTTGAGCCATTCACAGCTAAAAACTTAACTTTGAGACAGAAGATTTGTATGAGGTGGGAACTGAATAAGACTACAAAATAATTACGTTTACTCTATATTGAGCCCAGAATTCCTGGCACTATACTTTGTGGTCATCAAAGTATTTGCTATTCAGTAACCTCTAGTGCACTTTCTACGGTAAAGGACACAAAATATCCACAAAGGCAACTTTTTCAAAAATCTCATATGACTGCATCTGCCACAAAGGCTAACATACTGATTAATGGACTCCAGAAATACTCCATGAGATTGGGTTCAACTTATTGATCATTTTCTGACATTTAAATATTTTTTTCTTTTAAACCTCTTATATAATTCCTGCCTGTGGTACCTGAGAATATATTTACTGCACTGCATAAATCCAGATAAATAAAGTGGCATCTCCAGTTATTTCAGGAGTAAAAATAACACTTGGCTAACGCTGTACCAGCAGATTCAGGGCTAGTTTCTGCACCATCTTACATATTTCTAGCATATGCAGTCAGGAAGTCCAGTTCCAGAAGAAATGACAGATTGACTGAAGAGATATGCCCACCTGAAAATTAACATACAAGAAGAAAACTGATTCAGTTTTCATTATTTACATTAATATGGACTTATCCTCTACAATCACTCCATTAACTGTTCAAACACAAATGAAAATTTAATAGCTTGACCCTAATTTAAATCAGAGCAATTATATTAGAGAGCAAATGTGTGTTCTTACTGTCAATAAAAACTTTATTCTCTTAAATCAAACCAGAGGTTGGTGAAAAAGATTTGCTCATATTTGTAAAAGCAGGTCTTTATGGAAACTTTTTTTCTAGCTAGTTCATAGCTAGTTCTAGAACAAATTAACAACAAGCAACGGCACCTGACATTTGAACAATCTATCCGTTACTTTCAGTCCTTCCAAGTTTGCGTTTTTGTGTTTAGAATGACATGCATAAAATACTGTGGCAAGTATAAGGTACACATAAACTGCAGAGAAAAGTCCTTTCATTGCTGAAGATGAAAATTTGACCTATATTGCTGGGATACTACACGGAAATATACACTAAATATGTACAGACAGGTCAGACATAATACACATATTATTTTGCATTAAATAACTGCTCAAGCAAATAACAATGATCCTTAAACTTTATCATTTTAATTTTTGAAAGAAAATTCACATAAGCTCCTCAGCAATGTTTTATTCCATGTCAAATATAAAAAAACCTCTCATTCTTCTGTGCAGTGTTGCTAAGATGAAGTAGTTGGCGGTATTTGTCATGGTTTCAAGATAAAGAAAGCAGTTAACATAGCTCAGCTAAGGCTTTGTGACTTGTCATCAACTTCATCTTGAAAGTAACCTTATAGAAATGGAGGTCAGCTAGTTTTTGGTTTGCAGACATAAGGTACAATTTACAGTTCTGAGATTTTGGAGCTACTTCATTTAGCACTTTTCTGACAATTCTGAGAAACCTGAAATCCAAGGAGGGAATTTCTGTTATACATATTCAAAGAAGACATGCTCAGATTTCTGTTAGCTTTGCCTTGTGTAACCAGTACCTTGCCAATCTTCAAACCGTGAATACATACAGTGTATTTTTGGTTGTAGTTCAATATGTCAGAATACTGGCTTGGGTTGGGATTGAACCACCAGAAACAAATTCTGTCAGCTAATGATTACCACGTGGACAAGAGTGAACCAAGAGTAATGATATTAGACAACTGCCAGATAAATGTGTGGTGAGCGAAGATAAACAATGCCGGCTCAAAATGGTGACATATTGAAAGGCCAACGATAACGAACAATGTCAAACGGATTGCCAAAAAGATTAAGATGAGCAGTGTTCCACTGTTCGGCCAACAAATTAAATGACGATAAAGGACACTAGATGCTGATTAGTAAGTAAACAGGCAAAGCATGAGTCAGATGCTGACGAGGCAAAATGGATAATTTGAATATTTTACTCTTTTCCATGTAACATGCAATATAGCATGTCTATACACTATAGTTTTTCTTCAAGTATTTGTTTAGTAATTCTGGGGTTATACAACCCAACACAGTACACATTCTTACATAAAGAAATTATTTCCAGTTTCCCCTCCAAATTCAGATCTTTAAGCCTTATATAGATGATTCTGTCCTAGTCCTATTGTCTGAAACGTTGCCCAGGAAAAGCACGGCAAGTCAACCTCTTTATGGTAGAAGGGGAGTCCTGGTAAGGCTTTGTAGCTGGACTGTTCTGTAGATGGCATAGATGACAAGTAAACAAGTCACAAAATGCCTGCATGATCATTCATAAACTTGTTCACCCTTGTACATCAGCTGTGGGAAAGATTATTTCATAGCAATGTGGAGCATTATGCATCAGTGACAGGGGCTTTAGATTTATCTTAAAGAAACTTGCCAAATCTCCAATCACAACTCCATGCCTGGAGAGCCATTGAGAGGAAAGACGGGATCAAGTAATTTCTTCAATCCACAAGATTGTAAGGTCTATATTTTGTGCTGTCATTTCTCAGGAAAGCAAAGAGAGGATGTTTGCTTTAGGTAAGATTAGCTTGATGCATTATTACAAGCCCTAGTATTAATATTAAATATCCATAAATGTTGTACCAGTTCTTATCTGGTGTTCTGAATGGCATCCATCAGTCAAACCATCAACTGGAGACAGGGAAGGATGCCATACAAGAAATCTCACTGTGTGAGAAGCACTGAGAAACAAAGTCCTACTTTCCTCACCCTTGAAATAAGTCCGTGAAAGTATTCAGAAACAATGCAAAAGCTTAATTCCTCTTCCTCAGCTATAATTGTAGGTTTTGTTGCAAAAAATAATTCAAATTATAAACAAAAGCAATACAAAAATTCAGAGTAGAATACAACACCAACATTTGACAAAGTAGGACCAGAGGTTCAATGAGGTTGAGGACGTAATTTTTCTTAAGTATCTTAGCTACAGGCATCTACATCTAACTCAGCCGTCCTAGCTGTTTGTCATAGTCAGTAAACAAAAATAAGCATGTCTGAGGGCAATTAATTTCACACTGATGAGTCTCCTCTGTTACTCAATGAAAATAGCTCATGATAAGCAGTTTAGATATAGATATCTAACTTTAAATGTCTAGTGAGATAAATTTTCCATAAAGGCTTTGTCACTCAAGCAAGACAATTCTCAGCTTAACCTTTACAAAAACCTTTGTAAGGCAAAACCACAGTAAGTTAATGCTTACCTTTTCAACAGTTTGAGTGTGGAATACACTATTGCCTGGTGGACTAAGCAGAGAGTCCCTATATCTGCTGGTAGACCCTTTTCTGAAAGGGGGTCACACATAGAGTATCAAATATTAATCCAAGAGAGAATTTATAGAAAGCATACTAAATTCCAGTGTCCTTCCCGTGAATGAACAACTACATTCTTTTTCAAATTGGCCATTCAGTCAATTTGATGTTAGTAATCCAATGGTAATTTAAGTCATGAAAGGAACTCTAGATTCAGTGCTGTCTACCATGCTGGCCTTTGAGCATCCGTCACCTGTCTTCAGTGTCCTAACTACAAATGAGTTACTATCCAGAATGTGTTAAATACCTTATCCACACCTCAAGAAAAAGAAACTGCAGGTTTTAAAGAGTAAGTAATAAATTCCAATGCCATGCAAATCTTTCATGTTCACATACATTCCTCTGAGATTATTTCAGAACAACGAGCCTCTCCTTTTTTGCTTCTTTACACAATATTTGCAGGTAGTCACTTAAGAATGCTTGAATAAATCATGCTAAACTGCTTATGAATCTCTTTTCCTCTTGATTATTTATGATGCCTCTTTTCACTCAGCTACTACAATTTTCTGAGGTAAGTCCATCCCACTAATCATTGCTTTTTTCTATTTTTCGTTATTTTTTTCCTCAACTTCTGCCTCAACTTGAATGGGGTGAAAATGTCAGTATGAATCTGGTAGCTGATGTTCACTGGATGCAAGACATCCTTATTTTTAGTACACCGAGAGATTCTTTGGCAATTAAATTAGCAAATGCAGCTACAATTTATTTATTCATTGGAATAAAATAATCAGATGATATAATAACACGCTTGCCACAAATCAGGGTAAATTGAGTGACATGTTACTCTTCTATTTATTTTAGTGTCTGTTCTCAATAGATGCCAAATGGCTACCATAACCCGATCTGTTCTGCTGAGCTAAGGAGTCGAGATGTTTTCTAAATTATAAATCTGACCACATTTTATACGTATATGCAATTTCTAAGGATTAGGCATCAGCACACCTTTCAGTCTGGAGTGAGATCACTAGTTGTGTCTTCAATGAAATCAGTGTTGGCATAAGCCACAAACACGGTGCTGCGTGGTGACTTTAATACCTTTTCTTCTGATGGCTGCATGAAACACTGTGTTGAAAAAGAAAATCAATGTGAAATTTCATCATCAATTTCTTTATAACCTTTGAAAACAAACCGAAATGTACTTCAGTGATGTGCTACTGTAACAGTGCACAAAACCATTAATGATGGGGGAATGGAAAATAGCTTTCAGAAATAACTTCAAAAAATCACTTAAAACATAGCAACAATAATTGGTACAAGTTTAGAGATTTATTTTGAAGAGCTATGCTGAGTTGCCCATTACAACTTGCTAAAGCAATATTTCTCAAAGCAACACTGCACCTCATTCTGGAAGATTCTTTAATTAATTTCAACAGTGAAGCACTGCAAAAATAAAAAGCAGAAAACATGTTATGCAACATTTAGTTCCACTGAGCCATACAGCAGCATAATTTTTACCAGTTTCTCTATGTTCCCATTGTGTTTAATTCTGTTACGTGTATTAGATTGCAGATGTCTCTGTCTTTTCCCCACAGCTAAGACTGTTCTCTAATATACCATAATGGCTACAATATAAGCCCCCAGATCTAAGACAATTCACTTGTTATGGGAGGTTAATAAATATTTTTTTCACATTTCTATGGAACATTTACTTTCAAACACATACTGTTGACTGAGGTGTTAATTCAAAGCAGTCCTCCGAACAGCCAGTAAGAAAATGAGAAGTAAAATCTAATTTCAGATAATGTGTACAGGAAAAAAACAACCTTTAGAGAATTGTCTGCAGATGACTCTGAAAGTCTCCTCATAGCCACATGACAGTATGGAACACAATGGAGCTTCATTGTTTTGTCTATGGCAGGCAAACAAGCAAGATTTGGGAGAAAACTCTACAGATCAGGTCTGCGCTGTATCTGTTTCACACCATCTTTTCTGGTTGCACAGACATCCAACTGTACCTCTACTCATGACTCCTTGTGAAGTCCCCTTACTCTGAGACTTTTAGCCAGCTGAAATACCAGCAGTAACAGAAGTTCTTTTTCATATTTTTGCATTTTTTTTGTTTTCACAGGCAAATGCATACATAAATGCTGGAGGAAAGGGAGAATGTTTCAAGTCTGCATTCAAACGCAATCACCAGGGTGATAAACTTCTCCTCTTTGTCTAGTGGTCCCAAGTATTATTCAAACTTTAACCACTAGAAATTATTCTTTAAAGAAGAAAAACCTCTAGATATCTATGCAGAGTAAAGGGTGCCATCCTGTCAGACTGTAGAAGGACTAATTCTTTCCTCTCAGTGCTAGGGGATGGCATTTGGGAATAGATGTTTATTCAGAGTCAACAGGAGAATGAAATAAGTTTATCAGCAGCCGACAAAGCACACATACTGTGATGATTAATACACATTTGAGTGGAGGACTGCTCCTTTTGCCATTAAAACTTGTATTACTTAAATCACATCTTTCATCAAAGTCTTCTAATTGCACTACTGTTTGTGATCATTTAATTATCTGTGTTTTCTTCTCAAGATGGTATCTTGAAAACATACCGTATATATTAGAGTACTTCTTCACTTTGAAGTCTAACCTAGCAAAAAGGGGTCCTCCTAGGGCAAATTATTTTCTTCTTGACCACTTTAGCCAAAAGCAAGTTAATAAATGCAAAACATTCTCAGTTCTCCATTTGAAAAGTTACATGGGCAGACACTGAAATTATAAATTCCTTCTGCAGTTGAAGGTTCACAGGACAAACTTACAACAGCTTCATTACCAATTCCCTGTGATCTCTCTGTACATTTTAAGCACCTGGAATATTTGCATTTCTGATTTTACTGGTGCAGCCTTAACAAGAGAATTATATCCTTACCCAGTACAAACCGGATGAGACTCTGCAAATTTTCTCTTGATTCACGGTGTAATGGATTCGTTTAGGCTCCTTCAGATGAATAGCGGTTTGCTACTTTATTAAATGTCATCTGTTTAGGAGAGATTTGCACTAAAGAAGATCTAAACATCCTGGGAAATCAAGATTTATCAAAATGACACTTTGTGTAATTAACACGTAATATAGTTCTTGAAATGGGATAACTATGCTTATATGGATTTCTATCTTCTATGTGCACGAGTGTGTGTGTGTTTCTATATAAAGACCATAATGAAATATGGGAACAGTACAGTGTCATTCATGTGATTAAATAAAAAATATCTCTAAGTTAATGACGAGGTGTTTTTAACGTGAGAAATTTTTCATATGCTCAACACATCTTAAAAATACTTGGTATCATACTTTGCTGGAGGGAATTGGTTTGTCTCTTCCATTGTGTGTAGTGAACAAGACTTGCTGGGTAGGTTTTTGAGATAAGAGGGAGAAACGCTGTGTGTGATAAAAATAAACATACAAGTGAAGAAAATACTACAAATATAAGCTGATAAACATGATTTTTAACAACATAATTTCTTTGCATTTGTAAATACTGAATGCATGCATTCTCTGTGAAACTTTTCTTCTTCTTGCTGTAACATCAACGTTTGCACCTCATCAATTACAATACCGCAGCTTGAAATACACAAGATTTAATTAATTTAATTAACAAGGCATTATACATTAAATATCCCTGTTTCTGTGGGCTTCCAATTTCTCTATATATTCATTTTAGTCAGCTCTGACAGCAAGTCTGTGGCTGATGGTTACACCAGATGTAATTGCTTCTCTTTCGCGTAATGCTCTTATTATCACAACAGATGGTTTGCTTTTCAGAGGAAGAGGTATCGCTTTTATATCACAAGAAAACATTCTTTCTGCCACTCTACTCTTTCTGTTTCATCTTTTTTTATTATTCTTTTCAAAGAAAAGGAAGAATTACCTTAATCATAGAAAATCTAGTATTAATGTGAAGGCATCACAGAAACCAGAAAACTGGAATCTGAATGTTAAACATACAAAAGTCATAACAATATATTGCTGTAACATGTATTTTAGAGATCAATGTTATATTATAAAATCAAAAGTGTGGAGAATCATTAACAGTCACCTAAGATCATTAGAAGCCAGTTAATTATTTTACTTTTACCACTGCTTTGAAGCCACTGATACAAACCCAGTGTAGTAAGTCTGACCAGGGAATCATTCAGTCTTTGAATCATAAAATGGTTTAGGTTGGAAGGGACTTAAGAGATCATCCAGATCCAACTCCCTGCCATGGGGCCTGACTGTAGCCTGAGACCTCATGTTCTTGTGCCCAGTACACAGGCTAGAAAAAGCATACTCACTGCCTAAGAGTAAAACCACTTGGCAACTTATACTTCAGCATATTTGCATTTAAATGAGAAAGGGTTTGTTAAAATATGCAGAGTTCTTCTGAAGGAATGGGTAGGAAGCCAGTCATATTTCTCTTTCAGATTGTATGGAAAATCATTTTACTTAATTACACAATAATTCCAACCAGCTTTTTTTTTTTTTACTAGCTGAAAAGGAACACAGAAATGTATGAAATAACAAACTGACGGTCTGAACAGCTTGTTTGTTCAGCATCTTATGTATCAGAATGGCCAAATCCTGGTGTTTCAGGCCAAAATACCAAACACACCACAGAATGCAGGTGTTGCAGGGTTTTTCCACTGGGAAGATTCCCTCTTCCCCCTCACACACTGTTTCTTACACTGAACTGCCATTTCAAACAGTTATTGGCTCTGTGCCTGCACTCAGTTGTTCATAACTGTCAACCACTCATCACTACAAAAAGCCAGCTCAGCATACTTCAAGATACTTGACTGTTTCCACTCCCCACCCTTACATTAAGATCTGGGGAGAAGAGAGGATTACTAGTCTCGTTTTTAACACTGGTGCTTCCAGCACAGGAGAAATCAACATTTCTAATCTATTTCTGTTCTATTCTGGCTTATGTTTCATTATGTTTTACTCTGTTGGGGAGAAAACAGTGTTTGACAGATTTCATAAGTCACACTAACTAGCACTAACCTGTTGGTTCAAGACAGGTTAGTGAGTTACTCTTAGGTTGAAGGAGAGGTGGTTTGCTTAAAATGGATACTGAACAAAGACACTCTATCATTAGCTGAAAGCATAGAATCATAGGGGTGAAAGGGACTGCCAAAGGTCACCTAGTCCAACCTCCCCTACAACAAGTAGGGACATCTCTAACTAGCACAGATTAGTCAGAGACTCATCAAGCCTATCCTTTAATGTCGTAAGGGATGGGGCTTCCATCATCGCTTTGGGCAACCTGTCCCAGAGATCCACCACTCTCAGATTAAAGAACATTCCCCTGCTGTCTAACCTAAAATAGAGGAGACCTTGAGGAAAAATATCCCTGTGTTCAGCAGGCAGCTTGTGCATTTGAAAGCTGGACGAGGAAGTGTTTGGAGAGCTGCTAACTTGAGAGTTTTGGTGCTAGTAAAAATTTCATTTCTAAGTTCATCCAAACAAATGTTACCTTTGCTGCTGACATCTTTAATCGTTTTCTTCTCCTCCCATAGCTAAAGATTTAAAGTAGGTCATGTTGCAGCGTTACCTGTTAGGGATTCTCCACCACAGTTGGAAAAGGAGTAACTGTCTCAGCAAATGGATATAATTTATTAAAACCAATCATAAGATATGAGACTTTCTTCAGTGCAGAATTAACACTGAAGTCACAGCAATAAATAAGACAGAACCCCTAGCAGAGAAGTTGATGCACCTCCAAAAAGCTGCACATGACAATTTCCAGGGCAAATCTTGAAATTAAACTTTCCGGTCACTCCAAGCCCAGGGACTATAGCGTTGAACAGGAATGGGTTGCCCAAAGAGTTGGTAAGAGGTCCTATCCCTTGGGACATTCAAGGTCAGGCTGGGTGAGCCTCTGAGTAACCCAATCTAGCTGAAGATGTCTCTGATCACTACAAGGAGGTTGGACTAGATGAACCCAAACCATTCTATGACCCTACATCTGGGACAAATCAGTGCCACTGTGTGTATGAATACACACAACCTAGGGGATGTGCTATGTATTAGTATTAGATAGCAGGATGGGAGAAACATTATTACTTAATGCTATACAGAAGATCGATTACCTATCTATCCAGCATCTGGACAATCAACATAATATGGCACAATATTGACTGATTATATTCTGTGTAGATTTATAATGACTCCATAACTCTCAAAATCTTCCAGAGTTGTACCAAGTCTTTTCACACACGCAATGGATTGCTCTTGTAACAACCTATTAACATTTTCTAGGATTCTCTGCAACAAGATCCTTTGGCTTCTGTATATTTTGCATAATATAAACACCTGCATATACTAGGAGTGCAATAATAAGATGTTAATCATAAGAGTTACATGTTCTTAGTATGGATTTACTGTGAGAAGCAAAGCCAGCCTGTCAGCGTTCCTTTGAATTACCACAATAATTAATACCCTTTTCATCTAAAAGTACATCCTCACGATGGGACAGGTGGTTTAAACTGCTAAACATCTCTGGCAATGGTGCTACAATGCGACTACAATGATGGCCTGCACCTGACAATCTAAACACTCACATGCCTCATTTATCTACTTTAAATACAGTTCTACTACTACTTTGTCTATTTATATATTTTTATCTATATTTATTTTTATTATTTATGTAATAATTACATCCATTTATTTAGGGGTGGTTTTGTTTTTATGTATGCTGTGCAAACAACAGGGATGATTACTGGATGTAAAGAAACAAAGGGAAAAGATGACTCAATAGCTCAAGAATACCAAGGATCTAAATTTCCAGCTCTGAATCACAGCTCATTGTTCATCACAGAGCTTGAGTGCAGACCTTTTCCTGAACTTGTAGGTTAGAAAATGTCAAAAAATGCATCACTGTTCAGAGTAATGCAGCAGAGAGGGAAGAAAGAATTAAAAGAAAAAGCCACTCGATTTGCGAATGTTAATACTAGACCTGAAAGCAAATTTCTTAAAGTAACCACTTCTTACTTCCACATGTGGCATTACTGAGCTGAGGACCACTGAAGTTAAATTGGCCACAAGCTGCCTTGCCACCTGGTGAACATTTTCTGCACAAGAGTCTCTTTGCTGTGTTTATCAATAGAAAAGACTAATTTAAGTACTTCTGGTAATTTCTGTTGATGTTTGCCTTAAGATATGTGAATAGTCGTAATGAGAGACAGAGACTCCACTTCTAGCTCTGTAGAGTACTGATCTTTTGTCAGCAGATAACTAATGTGCTCATTATTTTTCAACAAAAGATGTTTTCAATTCAGAGCAAGTGAAGAAGGATTATTTGAGGCACAAGGCAAAAAATGTACAGGGATAATACGATATGTGCTGAAAATGTCAGCTGGTTGAATTGACCACAATCAATCATGACTGATGATCAAATTACAATTTAGATATTCAGACTAAATGTATTAATTTTCAATATTTTTTCACTGAGCACTACATCTCTGGCACATCAGCTGTGTGAATCAATCTGTTAAAAGTATTTAACAGCTGTCTGGTACGAAAAGTTATTCAAAGTGTTAAAGCCATCTGGTACAGAGCTGTCAGCCTCTCCTAGAGGCCAGACCGAGAGAGTTGAGGCTGTTCAGTCTGGAGAAGAGGAGGCTCCGAGGTGACCCTATTGTGGACTTCCAGTATCTGAAGGGGGCTACAAAATCTGGCTAGAGGCTTTTAGGATCTCAAGTAGTAACAGGACTAGGGGGAATGGAGCAAAGTTGGAGATAGGGAGATTTAGATTTGATGGGAAGAGAAAGTTCTTCACCATAAGAGTGGTGAGAGCCTGGAATGGGTTGCCCAGGGAGGTTTTTGGGGCCCCGTCCCTGCAGGTATTTAAGGCCAGGACGCTGCATTATNGTGGACTTCCAGTATCTGAAGGGGGCTACAAAATCTGGCTAGAGGCTTTTAGGATCTCAAGTAGTAACAGGACTAGGGGGAATGGAGCAAAGTTGGAGATAGGTAGATTTAGACTTGATGTGAAGAAAAAGTTCTTCACCATAAGAGTGGTGAGAGCCTGGAATGGGTTGCCCAGGGAGGTTGTTGGGGCCCCATCCCTGGAGGTATTTAAGGCCAGGATGCTGCATTATTCTGACCAGCCTGATCTAGGGAGGGGTGTCCCTGTCCATGGCAGGGGGGTTGGAACTGGATGATCCTGTGGTCCCTTCCAACCCTGACTGATTCCATAACTTCTTCCCAGGGAGGATGACAGCACACTGGAGGGGTTGCTCAGGGGGTTTGTGAGGTCACCTTTTCTAGGGACATTTAAAACCCACCTGGACTTGGTCTGGGTGATCCTGCTGTGGCAGGGGGATTGGACTGGATGGTCTTTCAAGGTCCCTTCCAATCCCTAATGATTCCATGATTCTATGATACAAAGCACACAATCTGGGTTGTTCACTTGACAAATAAACATTAATTCTTAAAGTAAAATATCTTGAGCAAAGTCTTCATCATAGATCTGAATTATATGCTCTAGAAATACATTGTGACAAGTACTTCAAATACGTGTTTCAGCCCATACCTTTGCCAACAGGCATCACAGTTACGAAACTGATGACAAAACAAATCAGTAATTCAATCAAAGCAAATTCAAGTCAAAATTAATACAAACCTGGACAGGCCCCAGACAGGCTTGGACTAATCTGCATTGTGATACTCAGAAAAGAGAGCATTTTCTAGAGCAATCTATGCTGTAGGAAACCAGCCTTCCCAGAGATGGAAGTAAGCCTCAGCCCAGTATAAATAGGGGATCTGATACTCACAGACACTTCTGTTATCTTGAATTCAATTTAGGGAAAGTAATTTTCTCCATGTATTGTCTTATGGGTTTTGTTGTTTCAGTCAACATACTGATCCTCCTTTTAGAAACAGTTATGTTATATTTTCTCTTGACTTTGGTGTAATTTAAGTGTCAGACCAGTCCCTGTATATTTATTGTCTTCACGACGAAGCAGGCACTTTTCTGTATAACTTCTGCAAAAGAATAAAACTAAATTAAACCCTTTACATAGAGGCCTAAAATTATTTGGATACGATATTGTGTTTTCTGATAGCAAGTAATATTAGATTTTCAACACCTAAATCTCCTTCTTGAATAATCCAGAAATGTATTTTCTACAGTACTTTCATTAGGTGAGTAACAGCAGTATAAGTGAGTTACCATTTTCAACTTTGATCCCATTAGAAATAACTCTTCATACACCAAACAAATAGTATTTATTCAGAAGAACATAAATCTTTCTTGGCACAGATGTAAATATTACATACAATGACAGGTTTTCTATTGGCTGCTCTGTGCTTACGCAGATTTGGCTTTGGGTATCAAATGCAACAGCCTGTTCTAGAAATAAAGTTAATTAAAGTCCAAAACACTCTGATGAAAAGAAAACAGACATTTTCATTTCCTTAAAATCAAAATTTTCTGGGTGAAAAAAATTGTCATATATTGAATTAAGAGGCAAACTGAAGGCCTTATTTGGTTAACATATAGAAATTCTCAGGACTTTTCTTTTGGCTGCTTCTTCAGAAAATGCTGTCTCCTCCGCAGCTGCCAAGGGTTCTCAACAATGTGGGTATCTCAAGTTTTCCTTTGATTATGTCTGTAGTGTCAGCGTGACAGCAGGCTACAGGCGTGAGTCAGCAAGCTACAAAGTTTTACTGCCAACTCCCGTGGGGGGCGTGTTTGTGTAAGAGCTGTCAATCCTCTTTGGCTGCCTTTTCTTTTGCCATATATCCTTTATATAATCAAGGTCAGATTATTCCATCTCAAAGAGTCTCATTAACCAGTAACCAGTTTTATGGGCATGTGCTGTTTCTAGAGACTGATGTTCTATACTCCTGTGATAGAATTTATCTAGGAAGTTTGACAGCATAGGAACTTAGACAACTACTGATGGAAAAACTAGAGCAGACACTGTCAGATGGCACTGGAGTAGGCTCCATTTTAGAGGACATAAACTATTTCACACTCTGGCTGTATCTGTCAGCATTTTGTAGTCATATAATGACCCAAACATAAAAATTCAGAAAATACTTGCATGCAAACTTTCAGTACTTTAATTTACCTTCCCGCGGCAGCCTTCCTTACAAATGTCACTGGTATAATATAGATGCAGTCCTGCTGTTGAGTTCTACTCTGGCAACACCCAAGGCCATAGTGAGCTGCTTTTGTACACAAATTACTTCTGTGATGTGGCTGCTACTGACAACAGCTTTTCTGTAATACTAAAAAGTGATGAATTGGTTGTTCGACTGACTGAAGGTTCCATGCTTGGAAACTAATAGTAAATAGCTTTTTTCATCAGACATATTCATAAACGCATTATGAAGAAAGGTGTTTTAAAGAGGTAAAAAGTAGAACTTAAAAATACCATTTCACTGCTGTAATTACAGCACATTCATGAAAGAGCTACCAGAACCCAATGCTAATACTCAATTCTGTGTGAACGTTTCAGGGATTGCAATGGAAATACATAATCTTATTTTTTTTTAGATTTTCTCTATAATCATTGCAAAGAAATAGCATTCAATATACCCTGTCTCTCCAAAACAATTTGAAGTATGGAAATCCCTATCACAATCAATCAATCATAAAAGCATCTGGGAACATGAGTAAGACACCATGCAGACTGCACTCACCTAGCAGAGGTACAGGATGCAGCAGAACACATGTACAGCCCACTTTATAATGGAAAACATATTGACTTCCAAAGGATACAAGGGTGTTATCAAGCTAGTATTACTTTTGGAACAAACTCAAAGGCATTTATACCTACCGTGTGTAGAGGAAAACATGTTTATCGCATTAAGACACCGAGGCTGGAGACATGTTTTGTCCTTTACCTACAAGCAAATCCAGGCAACTGGGAAAAAGAACAGGCAGGCTGTCAGACAAGATACACAGGAGGTCTGTGCAACAACTGGGGTTCATTCTTTCCCATAACAAGATGATGTTGTTCATTACAGGTAGATCATTATCATAGTAGAAAACTGACTCCTCCAACAAGTGAATAGTTTATTACACCTTGCAGTTCTTGTGGAACAATGCTTTCATTTAAACCTGTTCTACCTCTCACTTAAAGGGACTTTTCTGATGAACCTACTGTACTAAACCATTTCCTTCACCACATCTGAACCCTGGGTACAAGTTCAGCTTCATAAAGCCAGATGCAAAAGTCAGTTTTGTTTACAGTACTGCTATAACTCATATTCAACTTTTACATGGTACTCAATGATTAAGTTCAGTTCTGCAACAGGGATTAGTTATTTTGTGAATGAAGAGTTGCAAAAATCTCTCATAACTGTCTGACAATATAATTTGCTGGATTCTTCTATATTGTCATTCAGACAAGAGACAATTACTATAAAATACCTGTCAGTTAGGCCACAGGGCAGAATTCATCCCTCTCTCTCTCTCCTCACACAGAAATTTAGAATCAGACTTTTAGTTAGTGCTCATGCAATAGGCTGCACTAGAAAGGATTTCAGTGGTGAATGTGCCAGTAAAGAGATTTAACTTTGTCAGCCTTTTTATAGTCACTTGTATAAAATTTTCTCAAAGAGCTGCATAAATACTAATGAACTAACCTCTCCTGCATCCCCATATGTTAGGTATTTATTTTTTACATTGTAGAGCTGGAGAAACAGTTGCAACAAGCTATGCACAAATCCAACTTCCAATTCTGCTGGAGAACCAGGAATAAATAATCCTGGGCACTTGTTAGTAGACTATTAATTAGTTAGTACCTCAAGGAGAAGTTAGTTATCCATCCATATATAGCCTATGACTTCAGAGTAATGGGATTTCCAGAGACTCCTCCCTTGCTACAGGACAGGTCTCCAAGCTCAAATATTTCTAAAAACCTTCATGGCCAGAATAACCATAGTGTGTTTTTGGTTCTAGATTTACATAGTGGAGAGTTCCTGCAGATGTTGACAGTGGTAGGGCCCTTGCCCTGCTGTACTGCAGATCTGGTATCTGAGTAACACTATTTTTAGTGGGGCAAATGCACTATTTGCACCACACCTAGTGGTTTATACAGATGTGCTGCCCTGAAGACACTATCAGACTCAGAAGGCAGAGAATTCTAAGTACATTCTAGAGGATAGATGTCTACTTTGATAAATTATTGGGCTTTTTTTCCTATTAATGCTGTAGATGTCCCTTAGACATCTTCTCAGTGTACAGGCATGAGACTGTCATCCAAGAGAGACCAAAAGACTTCAAGAAAAAGTATGAAAATCAAAATGAATTCTTGATAAGAGAGAATTACTGAAGAAATATAACTATTCCTACCAAAATGAGTTCAAAACCTCAAACAGGCATCAATTAATTGTACCAGAAACAAAGAAAAGGAGCAAAATATTCCTGAAACATCCACCATTATTAAATGTTAGCAGCCACCTGAGGCTCTTCAACACCAAAAAGGAATATTTTACTAAACCAATAAAACTAGCTTAAAAAGCAGAACTATTCAGCTCAAATAACACATCACACAAGACTTAGGGTGAATAAGTCCATAGAAATATTTTCTCCTGAATGCTCTTTAAAAAGAGAGCTACAGAAACTTGGAATATGGCTTGGGAGAAGCTTCTACATTCTTAGTATTACATTTAAATTTTTCTCCTATTTCTTTTTTCAATTTTGTCACTATTTCCCTTTTGTAACCTACTATAAATCCAAATTGCCCAAGACTCTAACGGCCATTTAAGGTAGAAATACTTATTACTCCAACCCTTTCTTTAGTGACTGAACAAGATACTGGATGAACAGGATTCCTTTCTTATGCTTCAAAACTATTTTTTCCCCAAAAACCTACTTTCTTAAAAGCAATAACCGATCCACTGTGAGTAGGCACCACTGCAATATCAGATTTTTATTTCAGCTTTATATTGACCCATACAATATTGATATATAGAAGAACTTCTACCTCACGTCAAGTTTATGTTTTACTTCAGAAACTACTCAAGAGCTGACTTTTTTTCTTTTGATATCTAAGGGAATTTTTGACAGATTTTCTACACCAGTGACATAAGCAGTATATTAACATTTCAGACCATGCTATGATCTATATTGACTTTAAGCACCCTTATTTTGATCTGTGTTCAAAGACTTAGAAACCAAATCCAAAGTTGTTGAAGGAAATAAAATTTATTAACTTCTTCCAAGCTCAATCAGAATTACTTTTGGAGATATATTGGTGTGCTACTGGCCACCATCCCTTTGACTTGAAGGCATACTCTTTATGAAATGCAGTCATCGAGATATAAGCCAAAAGGGATTTCTTCAAACACTGAATAAAATTGGATTTAACAAAGGATAAAACTTATAAAGTATTTCTGCAAATGCATCTGAATTCAGTGACATCATCACTCCATCGCACTTACAGATACAGATGATGTAATATTACTGTAATAGAATGAGCCATTCTGTGTGAAACCAGTGTGACTTCTCCTCAGCATTTCTTTCATTCAAAATTTACTACAGTAGATTTTCCATTAGACATTGCATAGATGGAATGAATTTTTTTCCCGAAATCTTAATCCCTGAATAAAAGCATATTTTTAGTAGCAAATATATTAAGATTCCAAGCGAGACATCGTATCTGCATACATAAATTCATACATTTCACAAAGACAGTATCCCAGTAATGATGAGGCTGGAAAAGACCTTAAAGATCATCCAGTCCAACCTAAAACCAACCAAGAACCCTAAACATCTGACATGTGGATCTTACCACTCAGCAGTTCATCCAGCCTAACCTTGACTACTTCCAGGGACAATGACCCAACCACCTCCATGGGCAGCCCGTTCCAAAATTGGATCAGTCTTTCAGTAAAAAAAGTTTTCCTAATGTCAAGTCTAAACCTCCCTCGATGGAGTTTAAGACTGTGACCCCTTGTCCTGTCTCCAGTGTCCGGGGAGAAAAGAGCGACCCCCGCCTGACTACAACCACCTTTTAGGTAGTTATAGACAGCAATAAGGTTACCCCTGAGCCTCCTCTTTTCCAGGCTAAACAGCCCCAGCTCCATCAGCCTCTCCTTGTAGGGCTGACCTTCCAGGCCCTTTACCNATAGTTCTGCCTGGGGTTGTTATAACCAAAATGCACAACCCGACACTTGGACTTGTTATAACCTGAGCTTCAATTAAAGTCAGAGAAAAAGGTTTAGTTGACTGAAGAAGAGAGAAATTTTGGGTAATTAGGCCAAATCCTATAGTGCTTATTTAGGATTTAAGGTTACGAGAATAGTTTGTAAGTGATCATTATTGTCACATAACATAAACCTATTATTTACCAAAGTATTTCACAAGCGAGTAGAAAGCAACATCCTTTGGTTTATGCATTATCAACAGTGTCTGGAAATACGTGGGAGGACGATAACATGATTTCACAGGAATCACACCAGAAATAAGAAAAAGCTCTTTCCTTTCTTCCATAAGCACAGAGCCACTAAAAGCCACGAGTTTTGTGTGGCATTTGCTTACCACTGGTGTCACTGAGCACTGAAAGGGAAAATTTGAGGGTCTTGATGCATTTCCATTGATGGCTTTGAAGCTGTCTTTCTTGCTATGATATGCCACAGAATTATCCCAATCTGAAGGGCAGAAACATTTGTTCACAGTTTTAATTTAGTTTTATGTACTTATTGTCATTTTGGCAGCAATAATAACTTTCTCAGCATGATAAGTTGCTGGGATCCTTTCTGTTGTACTTCTTTTGTTGTACGTACCTCGCAAATACCATTAGTGCTGTTTGTTTCTGATTATTAGATATTGCAGTGTCACTCTGTTCTCTTATGAACTAGATGACAGAGCAGGGAGTAATTACCCACCCTTTTAGTAAATTTTCCATACAACGCAAAAAGGGGTTTTTTCTTAAATTTTTTTTGGCAGTATTTGGCTTTTAAATTGTGAATCACCAGAAGGATCCTTCTCAAAAGACTCTCCTTAACATTTTGGTCTAAAACATGAGGACATCACTGTTCTCCTTCTATAATTTCTAATATACTTCTTCTTCTTTTCCTTCCCAAAAGACTCTCTGGATTATCCAGGCTGAGGGAGGTTTCTCCTACAACACCTCATTGAAGCATTTACCCTTTTCATGCTTTTTCACAATGTGGAGCACTTTCAATTCATCTCTTTGTAGCGAAGTGTCGATTCTTTCTGACTCTCATAAACTGTATGTGGGTTTCTCTTTTCTGCTGCACTGTTAATTCCTTTGAATTATATAAGGAAAAACTTCTTAATAGGGCAGTTTGAATTTACAAAGATCAAAGCCCTACTTTCAGCTATGTTGAGGTCGCTTTATATCAGACTGAGTGTGCAAAGGTGCTTTTTAAAGCGGGTCTTGATGTCTCCCACTAAGCAGATTCGGGGACACTTTTTTAAGAAAAACATTTTGATATGAGGTTCTGTTATTGTGGGCTGATTCTTTTCAGAGAAATTATTTTATAAAACCTAAAGACGTCTAACCTTGCTACATAGACAGACATAAAAGGAAAACTTAAAAATTTGATGTGGAAAATGTTTTTCCTTTAGCGTAGTGGATCCATTATATATTTTCGCTTTCTCAAAACTGAAAGAGCATCTCTTGTCTGGTAGTACACATTACTTTAGCTTATCTGCCACAACTCTATTTCTATTTACACATATATTTACTTTAACATATTTATATTTAGCACATTATTCTTATATAGTGCATAAATATAAATATATATTATTCTATTTAGAGTATTCTATATAATATAAATATATATTATTCTATTTAGAGCAGCATGTATTTTATATATCAATATATATTTAGATAATTTCTAACTTTTATCTTATTTTTGCTGGATTCTAGGGTAACCTTAGACATTTCTAAAATAAGAAGCATTCCATCAAAATGTGCTCATATTTAGCATATCTGGAAAGCACTGGATCATGCATTGAGGCAAAAATATCATTATAATATGAACATGACATTTACACTGCAATAAAACATTACAGTTGTAATCTAAGTGTAAAAGCTGAATGAGATAAAACTGAGCTCTTTCCATATGAGACTCAAATTGTTTTACAAAGAACTACTGTATCATTATCAAGCTACAAAAAGAGATATAGTGTAGAAAACCGAGCTTAGGTTGATGCTTAGTTGGGGCTTCACTATATTGTGGCTACTGCAGAGACAGAGAAGACCAAGGCCATTTAAAATCTAGATGCAATTTGGCTGTGTTTGTGTAGTACTATGAGCAAACTAAAACGCATAATGAAAGTGTCCTAGATTTCAAAAGATCCTTAAATGGATAAGAAAAACAGTTTCCAATGGGGTCATTATAAAAATATAATAAAGATAACAGAACATACGGTTCAATTACTAAAAATTTAAACTTCTGCATTGGATAAGGATTGGGTTTCTGTTATGCCATTTTTAGGCTGATTCAAATATTTAACAGAAAGTTTATTTTTTATTAAATCCTACTATTTTCTCAGGGATAGATTTCACACCTCTAAAATGTCACTTGATGAATTCAATACAGGATCATTATCTAATTTTCTGTCTGAAAAGGGAAAGCAAACAGCCTTTAAGAATTCTTTTCCTGAGCATTCACCTATGAAAATTAAAATAAGGGGTTTTTTTATAAAAAAAAGATTGTTCAAAGGCTCTTCTATCAAGTTTGTCTATAGTCTCATGTTTTACTTTGAGTGGATTTGCTATTTGAATAAAGGCCAGAAGTGCTCCGGTGTTTTAAAAATCCAAAGTTCTCATACATTAATATGTCAAGTCTGCATCAGAATGATACCCAGAAAATAGGCCCTCTAATAAAAGTTATCCTATTCTCCCTGGTACAGATGATGTCTGGCAAATTCTTTCTGTTTTAAAGATCTACGAAAAATCGAGATCCTAATCTAAGTGACTGACAGACTCTCAAATCTGCTTTAGACCATTTGCACTGCAGAGCCTTAAAGATGCAGTTCCCAGCAAAGTGTGTTCCTTTTCCAGAATTACATGGTATTCTTTTCAAAAATTAATAAATGAATAGAAATAGAATGAATAATAAATGAAAGGGTGTGGATAATCCTTCACACTGTTAACTTAGTGTTGGAAATTCTGTCTCGGAAAAAAGATTAAACTTGTTCTACTTGAAGCAGCAGGGAGTCAAACTTGGAGGAGTCCTGATGGGAGCTTCATTACTCAACCACTCACTCAAACACTGTCATCTCCTGTCCCATTCAACCACAATCTCAGTCAAAACCCACCACACTCGAACTTCACTATTCCTATTTTTTACCTGAATGTCCTATTTTGGAGGCTTTTTAATTTAAAATTAAATGTCAGATTGGTGTCTGGTCTTCATTAAACACTTTGTTTCTTCATAGAATCGCACTCTTTGTGGATGACATGATCATCTTTCTCCTCATTGTAAACAGAACCGCTGCAGGCTCAGCTTGTATCATTTCATCATTAACCTGCAAAAAGGGACAGTAGGCCTGATTAAGTCCAGTTAATGCTAACAAGCACTGTCACATTAACAGGCAGTCGTTTCATTTTCTTGTAAGGTCTTAGACACATTTTATGTTTAATCATAGAACATAAGGAAGGAAGGCACTTGGAGATCAAGTCCATTCCCTGCGCCCACAGGCAGGATCAGCTATAACTTCATCAGTCATGACAGACATGTGTGTGACCTTCAGTGGTTTAACTCTATAAGCAACCTAAGCAGGCTGTTCTGTTGTCTTATTGCCCTGTTTCTCCAAGTTTAATACACATCTCTCTGGCTGCAGTCTGTCTTTCCTCTCCTGTATCACACATTTGAACAGTGTTACTGTGCTTCCTTTCAGCTCCTTATGTGAAAAGACTTGTGTCTTAAATGAAGAAATCAGATTGCTCTGGCATGGATTATTATACGTTGGCTCTTGCCATGTGGGGATCTTATAGATACCCGAGAAGTGCAATTAAGTTGACTGGTTTGCAAATCACACCTCCTGTACTTGGCTTTGTTTTGAAGAATGACATCAATTTTGCTTTCTCCCAGTACCTCACCTACCTCTCACGCATGCACAGGTCTGATACTTACTGTGCTTACTGTGCAAACACCTCTCAAGACGAATCAAGTCTTTGAGTTTCAACATGATTGTGTTCTTTATGTGCATACAACATTCCAGGTATTTCTGAATCAGGCAAAAGCTCTGAAATATCAACGTTATAGAATTTACTATGGTGGCCAGCAATAAAATACTTTAAATATGCTTGTTCAAATAACTCTTCATGTAAATTAACTTGGTTCCATTAGACATTAAAAATAATTTCTATATGCATTAAACCGATGTGCCTGTATACAGAGAAAAGCTCACGGGTCCTTCACTTATTTAGTCTGTTTTCCATTTGTGTGAGGATTTTAAATCTAAAAGGGCATTAGGGAAATATTAACTTATTACAGGATACTTGCATAAAAGAAGTTGTTAAATATTCACAATGAGCCATGGTACAAAACGCCACTAAATCAATTTTTAATAATTGAATTATTTTTTATCCCACAAATTCTCTGAAAATGAGATTAAGACCTCAATGTTGATTAAAATATTCTTTTTCAAGTATGGTGTCAGCACTGCAAAATTATTCATTCATCAAAGCTTGTATTTTAATGGTAGCTACAGCTATAGCCCGATCATTACCAAAAGCTTCATTTTTGAAGGGCAGTACATGATTTATTCTGCAGTGCATTTTTCCAAGAAATGAGCTCCAAAATAATTCACTTCCCTAAGCTGTCCCCCATTTCTAAAATCTACATTTTTCCTTATTCAAGGACAACCATTGGTTTTATGACCAAAAAAAATGATGATAAAAAAGGCAATTACAGGCTGCATTGTAAGTGGCTAAACTTCCACAGAACAAGGTTAGAATTTTGCTAGGAATTAATTTCACTTCCGGGAGAATATAACAGATAAGTAAGCAGACAAGAGGGGTGTTTAACAGAAGGTAGACAAAATGCAGCCAGAAAAACAGGGTGAGTTTTTTACTCCTGTCCTACGGATGTGAGCACCTTTATACAAGGGTTCAATATGGATCATCCCATTTACAGACTGATTAAGCTTTAGTACAAGGCAGGTGCAGGTGGAATTGAAATTTATATTGCAGATTAGTGCGCTCTCATGTCAAGATGCTACAATAATTGGCACAAAGCAGGTAGCACACTGTGGAGCTAAAAAGACCCAACAACTCTGCCACAATCATTCTGTAGTAACTGCTTTGAACATATGAACACCAGCCACGACTTTGCTTTCTTCCTACTTTACATTGCCCATTAGAGGAAAATGAAGCTGTTAGTGACAATATCCAAAAGCTTTTGGCTGCATTTTAACACATTTGTATTTATTATCTCTTACCTGAGTAGAACATCTAATACCTCACCCTTTCTTTGAATTCCCTTACCACTGGTATGGGGTTTCATCACATTGGGTGGTTTTAAAACTCCACATCTTGAAAGCTTTGGTTGTGTACTGCAAATACTTAAAACTTTCTACAGAGCTCAGAGTCGAGAATGTGGAGCCAACAAAACATAGACAGGGATGTAAAGCAACTTTTCTCCAAAGTGGAACACCAAGTGGGACTGGGATGCTAACGTTCCAATAAGGTTCTAAACACTTGCATTTGGGCTGTTTCGGTCCAGGAGCTTGGCCTGGCTGTTGAACAGTACGAATCTGTCAGTCAGTCCCTGAATTTGGGCGTCACTACTAATGACACTTCATACTACTGAACATTTTTCCCTTGAAAGAGACTTTTATATGCATCTGACAGAGTTTGGAAGGAAAATGTGCCTAAAATATGTTGTGAAAGCAAAGCTGGGAGGCACAGATGTTATTACTTGCTGCCATATTCTTTTGAGGCTTTAATTATGTGTATTTCTACTAAATTGAAAGTGCGCACTTGTCTCATACATGAACATCAGAAAAAGAGTTGTTCCCTCCATGGTAAAACATAACAACAAATGCAGCAACATTCCTGAAAGTTACATTGAATTTTTGACTCTGCACAAGTAGATCCTTCGGGACTTTTTTTGCAGAGATCAAGTAGATCATTAGGATTCCCTTTAAAACCTTTCATCCTGAATTCCTTACTATGTGAGGCAGCAGCTCTCATTTATGTTCTCACCTTGTCTTATTTGACAGCTACATTTCATACCTTTTTTTTTAATATAAATACGAGCCACAGAGTAACTTGGGAACAAAGAACAAAACCTTCTGACATCCAAGGCATGTTTGTTTCTGAAACTTCTGCCACCATAAAGACCGATACATAGCCATTGCTTCCCAGCCCCTTGGACTAAATCTGTAGTACATGTTGTATTCATATAATTCGATACAGAGTGTTCATACTTTGGAAAGACCTTTGCTAGAGTTATGTCATCAATATTTCCCTTAGGCTTCCAAGTGTATAACTCAGCTGGCTTTGGTGGATTTCCTTCTCACCTATATGGGTGCAAATGAAAAAAAAATCATTTATGCATTAAAATACTACCAGTCTTTAATCCGTTTTCTCATTTCCTCATTTTAAATCTATTCCTGTACCTTTTTTTTTGTATGTGTGTTTCACAAAAGCCAAAGCCTAGTCATCTCAACATATTAGCCAAGTTGAAATGTGAGATAGTGGTCTACAAGTCTGTGAAGTTAATGAGAAGTGTGCAAGTAATAGGCTGCAGCCACAGCTCCAAACACAGTCTCTTCGTATGGTTCAGCAATCTACTGAATGGCATGAGCACCACTAAAGTAGAAAGTCGAGGTTCCTCAGCTCTAACTTGATCCACAGGGAGCATTTGAGCCAATGACTTGTCCACAAAGCCAGAAAGTGAAGGTGCCCACAGCAGCTGTCCAGATGTGCACATGGCCCAGCCAGCAAAAATCTGGGCTGTACATCAGAAGTATCAGGGTTTAGCACTGCAGATGCTGTTAGAGAAGCCTTCTCATGAAGCCTGTCAAGAAGGCAGCAATATTTGATATACCTGGGGTTCAGAATTTTTTTGCACTAAAGATACAGATCCTATGAGGTTAGAAAGCACCAGTCTTGGTTCTAAAAGAAAAGACTCTTTCCAAGTAAAATTCAGCTTTCAGTTTATGAAAAGTAACCAAAAAAAGTTATCCATGAGCAAATATTTCCATCTGAAACATCCTGGATGCAATTTATCCTGCTCATTTGGTGTAGTTCTCTATTTTTAGGGTACCCTTTAAAATCTCCAAAGCCTTTATTGAAAGTAAAATATTTAATTGCAAAGTAACTCTGTCAAAATCAGTCCAAACCTAACAACCCCAACAAGTACTTGCCCACCCTCTGAATTAGTCAGTGAGTCACTTTATAACCAGGCTGAGAGCTCCCTCTCCTGTTCCAACACCTTTTTCACCACTAGCCTTTCACAGAATCAGAACGCTCAGGGTTAGAAGGGACCTAGAAGATCATCTACTTCCAACTGGTGCTTTAAAGGATCAATGAGAGATGAAACATCTGTTACAGACAAAAGAACAAGATATCTAATGAACCAGCGTACAATTCACCTCAGGAAAACGTAAGCCTTGCTGACCTCTCAAATATGGAAATTAATAGTGACTTTTTGAATTACGTCTTTCACAGCGTCACAGAGCTCTGTTATCAGCCATGGCAGCGAGATCATACTCTACACCGGGAATAGCCCTACGACCACATAAGTAGAAAACCAGACAGACAAAGAAATTTCAGTCTGGAGCAACCATTGGAAGTCCTGAAAACTTAAAAGAAAATAGAATAAAAAAAAAATCAGTAGTTATTCTGCAACACAGAGATTATAGAATGCATAACATAAATAATGAATGCTACATATATTTATCATTTTTTTTAGAAGTGGTAGACAGAACTTAGCATGAGTCAGCAATGTGCCCAGGCGGCCAAGAGGGTTAATGGCATACTGGCCTGTATCAGGAATGGTGTGGCCAGCAGGGCGAGGGAGGTTATCCTCCCCCTTTACTCTGCACTGGTTAGACTGCACCTGGAGTACTGTATTCAGTTCTGGGCCCCTCAATTTAGGAAGGATGTCGAGGTGCTGGAACGAGTCCAGAGAAGAGCAACTAGAATGGTAAAGGGCCTGGAAGGTCAGCCCTACAAGGAGAGGCTGATGGAGCTGAGTCTGTTTAGCCTGGAAAGAGAAGGCTGTTTATAAGTATCTAAAAGGTGGTTGTAGTCAGGCGAGGGTCAGTCTTTTCTCCCTGGACACTGGAGACAGGACAAGGGGTCACAGTCTTAAACTTCGTCGGGGGAGGTTTAGACTTGACATTAGGAAAAGGTTTTTCACTGAAAGAGTGATCCAGTTTTGGAATGGGCTGCCCACGGAGGTGGTCAGGTCACCATCCCTGGCGATGTTCAAGGTTAGGCTGGATGAAGTGCTGAGCGGCATGAGCTAGATGTCAGATGTTAGGTTTACCTGGTTTATTTGGAATTAGGTTGCACTGGATGATCTTTAAGGTCTTTTCCAATCTTATCATTACTGTGATACTGCAAAGAAATTAATGGAGAGAAAACTTTTTATGTGTAGGAGAACCAGAGGGAAGGAGCTTACAAAACACCAAATTTAAAAAAAATACCTCAGAGATACAAAACATATTATACTTATTCAGAATAAATCTAGGAATATTCAGTAGCTACCAACTGTTTTCCACTTAAAATATTTGATTTGAAAAGGAATGCAAATAATAATTTCAACTGAATTAAAAAACAAACAAAAAACTTCACACCCCACAATCAGTGAATCAAGAAAAACAAGACCCCAAAACTGTCCACGTTATCCAGGTAAAGGAGCAAGTTATTTAAGCTAAGAAGGAGAAAAAGAGATCCAAGAAAAATTAAGTCACTCAATAAATCAGCAAGTAAATAAAATAATGTAAAATATAAAAGAACCATGAATGACTACAGGAGAAATAATGGGCGCCAATAATCAATGAATTTAATGGCAGTCTTTCCAGAGACGTTAATAAAATTCAGAGCTGGCTTTTGAGCTCAAAGCTGATGGCAGTTCTAGGTGATGCAATAATTTTCAAGCATTAAACCACAATAATGACAGGCCCGTCTGTTTGGCTGGTGGTGTGTGTTGGCAGGGTGGGTAGGGAGAAAGAGGTGTAAAGATTTCTATTAGAGAAAGATGGAATGTTATTACATTTCATTGTTATTACACCACTCCAGATTAAAACTGAAAGCAAATAAAGTATTTCTGGCGATGCCCTTGAGATAACCACCTGTCACATCACGAGACTTCGCCTCTGAGTTAGTAGTAGTTACACTACTAAGTCCCTATTTTCAGTAGAACATATTACTTTTGAGTGGCTGGTACTCTATAAGCATGTATATTAATTTTCATTCTTCCGATGGAACTTTTAATGAAGATGAATTATAATCCTGACATTTACATCTCAATGATTTTCACAATTGAAACATTCTCATAACGCTGGTGCACATGCTGGAAGTGGGTTACGCAGCCAGATACTAAGGCAATCATTTTATCATTGTCAGAAGGAATATAATGCCTACAGCAATCAAATGGAGTTTTATGGGAACCGTTAGCTCAGCTGGTTTTTCACTGAAAGAAATGCAGCAAAGTGCCCATTAGCCTTCTCCACTGTCAAAGGAAAAAGCAGGATCTTCAGTTTCATTCCTATGAGTGTCATACAATTAAGATCAGCAACCAAAAAAGGGCCAAGGTGGCTGCAATAGCTAACGGCAAAATAACGGAGAGCCGTTGGACAAACGAAGGTGGGCTATTACACTCTGAGGCAAACTAAGACTTCAGTACCCATGCGGGGGAGGATGTAGTCCTAGCCAAGATGAGAAGGAGATCTGAAGAAATCAAGGTGGTAAAGAAACAGACAGATGAGTGGAAAAGGAGAAGGTTGGGGTTGCAAGAGACTCTATTGGAAAAAGTGTTAGTGGAAACAGCAGCACTGACATGGATAAAAAATGTAGCCAGAACAACATATCTATCTGGGCAGATATTGTGCACAGAAACTACAGTCCAGCAAGAATAATTCCATAGTTATGTTAATTCCACAAAGAAAATCTAAGAAAAGGAATTTATTATTGCCAATATAAAATCTAATTAAATGTTATTAAAATTAAATAAATAAAGATCATATTAAAGTCAACTGGCTATGTAAAGGCAGCTCAATTCCCCACGCAGTTTGACAGTTATTGCCAGAGCTGGAGAACACTTACCTGTGTCTACTGTGGCCTTTAAGATGTTGTTCAGTAGCTTGGAGGAATCTAGCAGATCCCCAGATTTACCTACTCCATGCCCAGGCTCTCCAGATGTCAGACTAAGCCTCCAGAGAGGGTGGAGCAAGCTCATTAGCATGCCAGGTAGACTGGCAGTCACTACGCTCACCACGTTGCACTTTCAGGTCTGCTTCACTTTGTATAAGCCTAAACCTACACCTGAGGATACTTGGCTAGGGAGAAGAGAGGCAGAAGGATATTTTTCTGACAAAGCTCCATTGGAAATAGCCAAATAGTGCAGTCAATTCAGCCAAGCAAGCAGCACTCTCTGGAAATCTTATCTCCAGTAGTGCAGTCAAATGACCAAAGGCATCTCAGCCTTCTATCTGCTGTTTTGTTCCTTAACTGCAAAGGCTACATATATTTTCCCTGCCCTACCTTGAAACGGCTTGTTCTTGTCTTTGATTTCAGATGGTTCAACCTGATACCCTTTCTCCTGACCCCCAAAAAAGCAGTTTATTCACTCCTTAGCAAAAACCCTTCTGTGAATCAAGAAATACTTTTTTATACTAAAAAACAGAGATGTGGAAATCTACATTATGCCTGGAAAAAGCTTCAGATGCTGGAAATATTATTCAAAGAACATCAATATGAGAAGTTTTAAGCTGCCAATAGAAACAAAAGGAGCAGCAAGAAAGGAGACCATAGAAAATGTATTGCCAGTGACTCCTGGCTTGGAATTGAATCCCTCGGTGAGTGATGAGGGAATGCTAATGAGATGCTTTGCATTATCTGGTGCTTCAACCGACTTTGTGATTAGAGAAAATAGAGAGAAAAGGAAATACAATACAGACCTGGGAGATACAATGCCCAAACCCCTGCATAAATCCTGAAAAAGCCAGACATGAAGAACAACAATGAGCTTCATGGCAAAGAGCAGGGATTTGGTGGCATTTTACAGTCATGGATCTCCCAGACCTCATGGCAGTCACCTGGGAGGACACTAAGAGAGACAAGGCTGTGATTCCAGTATATGATAGGTCTCAAAGAAGGGGTGACCAATATTCATCATTCTCTTCCTTGCTTTGTTCTGTATTCAGGACGTATTTTTACTCAACTGAGAAGGTCTGAATTGAAGGAAGGAGCATTTAGTGTTTACATGCAGATTGACTCCAACATCAAGAAACAGTCTAATATTCTAGGTGATATATTGTAGTATCTAATATTTTTAGATGAATGTCCCAGACATTATATATCAGATCTTTTCAGATCATCAAAAATTACTAATACTTGACTAACAAGACACAAGAAATATATTTTACCATAAGAAAAAGTCATGACAAGTAAATCTGGAAAGACAATTTTAAGCATTCTTTAGTATATTGACTCTTTTTAGATCTTCTAAAACCTAAAATGATAAAGCTCTTCTTTTAAAGATATAAAATAGAAAATGCTACTATTCTTTTAAATAAATGTCTTACCTACAGAAACATCATTGTAAAGATCCTGTAGCAATGAAGCTGTCAACCATCAGATCAGGTAACACAGCAAGGTTTGAAATTGCTTTGGAAATGAACCTCACTGGCTTTGAAAAATACCAATCCTATTCTTCAAAAATTATTTTTAAAAATGTATTTTAGAACCCGTTTGATTGTACTATCACAAACTCAAATACTCTGAAAGTAATCGCATTTGCAACTATCAAGTTGAATAGGAATCTAATTTCTAAGCATGTACAGGGGCCATTTCTAAACCTCTTAATACATCGCGCTGGCTGTATCAGTTTTCCCATGCTTTCCTCAAGCAAAGTGAAGTTTCCTTACAGAGGTAACTTCAGCATGCTGTCAGAGGTGGAAGACTGGTTTTTGACAAATGCCTAAAAGATGTCTTTCTTAGAACTCCAGAAATTTGCTGTATTTGAATAACCTGCCAAACTTTGTGAGAACACACCAGTTCAAATAACTGATGGACAGGGAGCTAACCTTAAACCTGGGAACCTTGCAATCAATTCTCTGCTTGCCAAAGTCCACCTCAGACAAGTCAGATAACATCAGGCAGCAAGTGTTAGAACCAATGTGAGATTTCTGTACCTGTTGGGATTCCAAAGCAAAATGCCAGACTGTTGAAAGCAAAATATTCTGTGGAGCACTGTCGATTCCGATCAGCTTCGGAAGGCAGTACGAGTAAGGTACCCAGGTGCCTTTGTGCCTCGGTATTTGGATAAACTGCTCGAGAGCAGTTCATTTATGAACAAATGTGATTCTGTAGCAATGCCAAGGTCAGGGATGTGCTGAGTAAGTACCACTGGCAAGTCAAGATGCCTGAGGGCACCTTGAGCTCACATACCCAATTTTTCCACTATGTCAAAAATGATATGAGAAGAGATCACATCACGTAACTTACTATCTCCTTGCTTTTTGTTAAATCCTCGCTCTCCCCCCAGCCCAGCTTGTGCAATCCCCTCACGCTCCTGGCTTGCTTCCCAGAACTTGCTTGAGTTTCATTAAAGAGGGAGCATACTGATTTGGGGCGATCTGCTCCGCGTTGCCATAAAATATGTCACTATCTCCTTATTCAAGTTGTAGAGGAAATCTGTGACCAACAGAGCATGACTAAGATCAGAAGCTTTTACATATCTAATTTCTTCCTTCAGGTTAAAAAAGGCAAGAGACAGAAAAAAAACATAAACCCCATCTCCCTTAATATTATGTCTTCGGTAATACCAGACTGGACCCATGCTGATAACCATCTTGCGACACAGAAGGCAACCTCTTAATAAACACTAAACCCTTCTAATCTGAAAGACTGCAACCACTCTAATTACCAGAAATTAAATTGTTCAAGGAAAGCTTATAGAAATATAAGTCACTGCGTGCTTGGAGAATAATGACATTCTTGCCTTCCTTTCTTTCTTTTCACAGGACCAAATCCCACTGGGTGGTATTTTGTAGCACACAAGATTAGAGGTAGATGCCCAGAAATACAGATAGCTGCTAAAAATAGATCTCACTGAAAAGTGTTTGCAAGATTTTGCCATAAAAGCTGGGAAGATTTTTTTCCAATAAAATTTGTACGTCCTTTTGCAAATGCCTGTGACATGTTAATTGCTCAGAGACTGCTGCTTTATAGAGCACTTTTGTAAGGGAAAATTTGGTGCTAGCATTTATACATAAATAGGAATAGTTAAAAATTCATAGCTACTTGAAAATATTTGTAAATACACCTGTACGTGATGACTGCATAGTTTTTTGTTGCTTCTCCCCCTTTTGTGCTCAGCACAAGTACTAATTTGACAGCACTGGGGGCAGGATGTACTTAAAAACTTTGTGGTAGTAACTTAGTGTCACAGACCAACCCATGACGAGCTTTCACTGCAGGATATAAAAGCAATCATGTAATTATTCCCGATCAAAAACTCAACTATCATGGTAATTTATGCTAGAGCCAGCGGATAGATACTGGATAGGTAACACCAGTGTACAACAAAATAAAAACCAATGAAATAAATTACATTGTGCCACATGAATTCTTTCTTTCAGCAAGAATAACGTTTTATTTTCCTCAGTAGTTTTGTTTGCGGAAGGAATGGATCAGAAAATCACAGCAGAGAGATCCTGAAGTTCACAGCTTCAGTTCTTATGCTCTTAAAAGTCCTTTATTTCAGAGAGTTTTCTCCTGCACTCAGACAAAAAGCACATTTTTTTGTGTTGTTAACCCTCATCACCATATCTCATATCCTCACTGCTATACTTCAATAAGTCCTTTGCTGACAGAGAAGGTTATTCAGGTCTAGAAGTGCCTCTGCTGAGCAATGGCAAACATATTTAGCTAAGTCTTTTTTGGATTATATCATTTGGAAAATGGTGCAAACTGTTTGCCTGAACCTCACAGATGCCCTACAGCATACAAGATTTGAAGACAGCTGCCAAACTAGCAAGATGCCAAACCTGCTGACACACCTGGGCTCATTCAAACAGAGGTGCAACTACCAGGGGTCAGTAAGAAAGAGGGGGAAAAGAAAAAGAACATCTAATACCTCACTAGCAGCTGAAGACTAGCCCTTACACTCTGACACATTCTCACTGCAGTAAATATCTTCTAGGTTAAAAAGGTAGCAAGTATTCCATTTCATTCTGTTTTTGCCTTTATTAAAAGCTCTTCCTTTATCACTCCATTAAGACTGTCTCAAAATTATGAGACATTTGATCAACTATTGAGTCTTTTATTGAAAAGCTTTGAGCTGGCTTTAAAATGTCACTCTCCCGAGAGACGTGTACCTATGAAGATCTATACAGAGATCTATAATCCACAGTAGGTTTATGATTCAGAGTCTTCCAGGTGCATGATATACATAATATATAATATTACATAGTGTTATTAGCTAGAAAATATTCTCTCTATACTAAATACGGATGGTGGTATTGAGTGCACCCTCAGCAAGTTTGCCGATGACACCAAGCTGTGTGGTGTCATGAAATGTGTCAGAGAGTTCATACTTAGCGATCTAAGAAAAACACTGATTCATCTATGAAGTATTTTATTTAAAACTGCAATAGTTTCTAATTTGTGTCAAATATTGACTGCCCATTGCACATTCCCTTAATGAAAGACAAAGGTTTATAGCATTTCATCAATGGGTTTAGATGCCTCTGTCTCAACTCATTGTTTAATATTCCCTTCTTAAATACTCTGACTCTTTCAATGCTGCAAGATAGGCACCCTCAGATATTAAGACACCATTTTGGTTGTTGGCTTGATTAAGGTGTCTATTTTCTGTTCCAAGTTACCAGAAATGGGTAGTTAAACAAGCTGTGGAGAGATCTGACACATCTTTGAGTGGTGCAGAGAATCTCTGCTTGGAAAAGACCTTTAAGATAATCAAGTCCAACCTTTGACCCAGCAATTCCATGTCACCACTAAACATCACTTAATAAAAGAACACGATTGATATGAGTTCATACACACAGTATTCCTATGTGCAGTTTGAGAGTGAGGCATTTAGAGGCTATGCTTTATTAGCAGTAAAAACCCAATAAATTCATTTTTGTTCTGATGTTCTCTGGAATCAGTGTGATGATACGATTGATGGAATAAAGTGTCTACCCAGCAAGTTTGCTGATGATACCAAACTGGGGGGATTGGTTGATTCACTTGGTCAGTTAGTGGGTGTTCAACTATTCAAGAAAACTTGGACAGGCTGAAGAGTTGTTGAAGAGGAATTTAATAAGTTTCAAGAAAAACAAATGCAGAGTTCTTCACTTGGGAAGGAATAATGGGATGCATCAATACAGGCTGTGTAGTGACCAGCTAGAGAGCACCCTTGGGAAGATCAGCACTGTGCCTTTGTGGTCAAGAAGGCCAATAGGGTGTTGGGATGGATCAAGAGAAGTGTTTCTAGCAGATCAAGTTATTCTACCTCTTTATTCTGCTTTAGTGAAGCTGCACCTGGAATACTGTGTCCAGTTCTGGGCTCCCCAGATCAAGAGAGATAACAAATTAATTGAGAGAGTTCAGTGCAGAGCTATGAGGATGATTTGGGGTCTGGAATAACTGCCTTATGAAGAGAGATTGAGAAAATGGGGGTAATGGATGCAATCTTGAACACAGGAAGTTTCATGTCAATATGAGGAAAAACTTTACAGTAAAGGTTATGAAATATTGGAAGGGGTTGCCCAAGGAGATTGTGGAGTCCACTTCTCTGGAGTTGTTCAAGATCCATCTTGAGCTGATTTAGGCTTCTAGGAAGTTATGCTTTTCACTAATCTGTATCCTGTTTGAGCAGGAGGGCTGGATCAAAAAGCCTGTGAAGGTCCCTTTGAACCCTACTAAACTGTGTATATAAAGGGAAGGTAGGGTCAGAAGTAGCCAGAGAACAGAATAAAAGCTTCAGTAACAGTACACGTCTAAATCACTGTTAAATAGAAATATTTAAGAATGGTTCAGAAAAAAAATACTAAAAAAACCTGCACTTGGGGTTACATGTAAATAATGCAAGAAATTCTCAGGAGATAGAAAACCACAGTGGTTTAAAGTAATTTTGAGAAGTAATCATACAATAATTTCTGTTTGCATCATTTAAGAAGTTTCCAGTAAGATCCTACCTGGTCCAAGATCCAAGGTCATATTTGCCTTTCAATAGACATTACTAGAATTTGTTTGGACATAAACACATGCGAGAATACAAGGGACAATGGGTGCAAGCTGGAACAGAGGAGGTTTCATACAAATAACAGAAGAAACTTCTTCACAATGAGGGTAATGAAGGACTGGAACAGGCTGCCCAGGGTGGTTGTGGAGTCTCCTTCTCTGGAGATGTTCAAGACTAGCCTGGATCTGTTCCTGTGTGACTTGGTGTAGGTGATCCTGCTGTGGCAGGGGATTGGACTGGATGATCTTTCAAGGTCCCTTCTGATCCCTAATGATGCTATGGTTCTATGAAAAGTTCTACAATCTTCAGGTTTAGACACCCAATCCTCATTTCATTGGAGAAAACAACCACCTCTGAAAAGTTACTGAGAACAATCCCACAGAGGATGAAAAAAAAGAAAGAGGAAAACTGAATTTTAGAAAATAGTAACTGAAAACTGTCAAATTCAAAATGATTTCACTATGAAAAGGAAAACACACACGAGAAAGTTTCAGTGTGTGAGCGGAAGAACAGGAAAGATGAAGTGTGGCTTTTAAGCAGGAAGATAAAACACAATCTAGATATAGTAAGAAATGTAAATGCATGTATTAAAATTTTAATAACTGCAGCGCTGAACCTGGGGCAAAAGGAAAAAGTGAAGATGAGAGCACAGTGCAGAGATGACCAAAGTTGAGACGAAATAAAATACTTACTAACTCCATCACTCAGCAGGATTAGAGAATCATCATCCCAAAGTATTAGACTAACTGGCAAATAAGGTCTCAAGTCTTGTGGATTTTTTTTTACTTCTTTTTTTTAATTAAGGGACATCAAATCACTCTCCATGTGACTAGAGAGCAATGAAAGCACTATTTTATTTTTAAACTGGGAAATAAGTGATGAGTGCAATCATGGACTTATTATTGTAGCTCTAGTGCATGTAAGTTTTAAAATAATCTGAAAGGGGAATGAGGAGGGGAAAATAAAGACCTACAAAGGAAATGAAATGCACGATCTGATGGAGGCTGGGTTTCCAAGGAAAGATTAGTGATGCTGACCTACTGGTCATTCCCCCCTCCCACCCTCCCCCCGAGAACTAGTCTGTTTTAAGGAAAAACGAGATAAACTACATATCTCTGGACTTCATTAAAATATCTGACTACTTGTCATACTGGAAATTACTTGCTAGTCTAGGTAAGGATCAGCACGCAAAAAAATGAGCATGGCCACACAACCATCTCAAGGAGTCGGAAGAGTGAGCTGATGAGTAGAAGTTAAATTTCCCTGTGATGGGAAGGGTTTAGACTTAATGACTCAGAGGGTTTGTCCCTTTGTCGTTCTTCATACTCATATAACAGAGAACTACTATCCAGTTGGAGGATTCTTCCATGTCAGCCCACCATGTAAGTCCATATAAACTTTGCTCGGGACCATATTTCTTTCTTTCCTAAAACTACCTATGTATTAAAGGCAGGTGGTAGCATTTTTATAACATTGTGCTATGTCACTCTGTGAATAATGACTGTGAATAAAAACTGCATTCACAGAATCTTAATCTCCCTGCCATCTGAAGTTCATAATGATATCAGTACTAACAGATTTATATTCCCCACCCAGGCAGCCTCATCAAATGACAAACCCTGACATTCAATTGCATTAAATGATAATTAGTCAGTCTACTTCTAATCTGATGGTTAATATATCATGTCAAAGTCTTTGTTATGAAGATGACTGAACTGGAATTTCATCTATAGCATTAACATAATGTGTTACAATAATGGGTCCTAATCCCAGACCTGAAGCTTCAAGGAAGTTTGGATATGGAAATGAACATGAACCCAACCCTTCTTCCTTGAATGTCTCATTGTGCCATAGGCCAAACCAGAATCAATATATTCACCCCTCTCTGAACTTGAGGTTTTACATAAATAGATAATGATATGATTTGACTGAGTCCACTGTGACAAAGCAGTGCTGCAAGTTTAACTACTAGTAATAGTAATGGTATGAGTAGAGATTCACAAAGAGGTATCAGAGGAGATGCAGTTAACTACACACAAATTACCAGTGTCATAAATGTGATGGAGCTTCCTACTTCACTTCTTTCTGCCACTCCAGAAAAGCAGCAGACTCTTGTGGATCTTTAGCCACAATCTGCCAGCCCCATATAAACTATGGCATCTCGACACTTACATGGAGGTGTCTTTCTTTTCCTTTCTCAGGCTCTCCTGAGCCAAAAGCCTTTGTTGCAATAGGTTTTTCAAAAGGTTTGGGAATGCCCGTAGCCCATTTTCCACAAGTGGTAAGGAACCACATACAGAACCCAAGGTGGTAAACAAAGCCAGCTTCAGAGAGAAGCAGAGAACCAGCAGGTATAGACTTGTAAATTGTTTCCCTTCACAACACAGCCCAATATTCCCATCATGCATATCAAGTAGGAGCCAGCATGACAAATAACAGTGACGTGTGCAGCATCGACAAAAGAGTACTAGCCAGTAAACAATAACATTAGTAACTTAAAATCTTCTAGGAATAACCACAGTGCAGGGACATTTTGCTAAGTATATCCATGTGCAGCACAGCTACAGTCAATCATTTCTGATGATAACTATCAAATTGAACATAACTGACAGTCATTAACTTCATTAATGACTGAGTCCCTAAAGAAAGATAATTTTGTGCTGCCCTTCAGCTTTCTGGGAGAGAATTCATGGAAGAGACAGTCACACATCTGACATCCCCATTGACAATCTTTAATCACTTGCTTCTCTTGAGCTACATCCTTGTTTATAGGGCTTCAAGCAGATCTATTGTTGTGCCTTTCCCACACAACTGTGTCTTTGATAACCGACCTTCTTTCTACCAGACTTATTTATTTGCAAATGGAACCAAATATTTCCTTTGATTAAAAGCTGATCTGGCACTGGAGTAGAAAAATGCCTTACAACGTGCAGACACAGATCCAGTAGAACCTAAGACCACATAAACAATAATGAATCAGATGAGAGAGTCAAGAATGACAGATGTCTCTTTCCTTATCAATAAGTCTTGATCTCCTTTGGTCTTAATTCTGAATTCCCCATAATAATTTAGTTTTATCCTCCTCATATTTGGGACAATTATCCCTGAAGAAAGAGGTAGACTGGAAAACAATTCACTGTTACTGGTTTACTTTCATGTATGACTTGGGGTAAATACAAATTGCTGTGGCCCTATCATTGCAATTTTATGTCTTAGACACCTTCAGAAGACCTTAAAAACCAATTTTGCTTGTAATTTTGCATGCATTTCCATTCATTAATCACACTTTATCTAAAAGGACTTATGAGCAAAAAAAAATTTGAAATTGATTGCGATCAATAATTCCAAGTGTGTTTTTTGTCCTGTAAAGTAAGGGTACAATAGAACATAGCATGAGAACACAGTGCATTCTTATTTCTAAATAGTACTCTGAAGTGCCTTACAGATTAGAGTAATGTAATCACCAAATTAAATAGCTTATAATGGAAGAGATGAAATATGGTATTAGGGGGCTTAGACAAGTGAGAAAAGCACTATCCAATCAGATTTGTAAAGATACCACAAAAGAATGAAGCAGAGAGATTGAGAAAGCCTGTTCCAGATGGCAGGGCCTTCAGAGGACCAGGGGTTGAGGGCAAAGGCACATCTTGGGGATCACACAGTAAAGAAACAGTTGTCAGGCCAGTGAAAAGAGCAAGACAAGTCAATAAAAGATGACAAAAAATAGGATGCAGTGCACATAGATGTCTCAGGGTTCTTCTATTTCCATCCTGTGTTGGATGCACAAGCACACTTCACTGAGCTGTATGGAATTATAAAGAGATACAAATCACAATTGCAACAACGGCCACAGCAAGTTCCTCCTGAAAAGATCACAAAAGCATTTTCAATCAATTGCTTATGTTGAATAAAAGAACTCTATAAGAAAAATACAAAGGGGGGGAGGGGACTACAATGTTTCTTAAGATCACAGGCAATATATTGGCAAAAGAGATCTGTTAACAGAATTGAAGATACTCTGGAGAAATGAACTTGCAGTATTACTGAGGAATCACATTCCTTGAAGATGTAATGAATCATAGAATCATCATGGCTGGGAGGGACCTTCAGGACCATTGGGTCCAGCCCTCATCCCCAGCATCTCCCTAACTCCTAGAGCATTGCATCAATTGCTCCAGAGATCAGAGAGCTATGAAACCGAGCAAGGTGCACTCCCAGACCTATGCACAGTGGAAGGACCAGCGATGTCAAAGCAGCAAAATTTCTTACAACATGGAGAAACTTCGTCATTTCTGCTTTTAGTTCCAACTATGTCGTTATTCATAATCCTGTGGGCTCTGTGGGAATTTTGCCTGAAAAGTGACAACATGACTACTCCCACGAAGGAGTAGGCTTGGATATGTTCCCTCTGTGATGTGTCTAACTTAGGAAAATAACCACTGATGGGTATCAATACAAACAACACATCAGTCATATCAACATTTTCACTCTGCTTTAGAGTTGCTCTTGAGATTCAGAGATGATTATTCAGCAAGCTACTCTGCACACACAAAACTGATTAGCACAACCATATCTTTCACTGAAGGTCCCATTAGAGCTCAGGGGAATTGTCACTTCAGACACCTTTTCCCAAAGGTTATTGTTCAAAGCTTTGGCACTCTATACATGTATCATAGTCATTATCATTCAGTGGGAATAATTCACTAAATTTATCTATAGGAATGAGATACAGAAAACAGTATTTTCCTGAATGTTTCTTTGGAGAACAGTATCTTTATTTAAGAGAAATTGAGAAGGTGCTTGCAGAAAACATTGCATTTTGAACAAAAATCTATGCTGTCATTTATATTCAAAACATTCACACAGCAGGCGTTTGTGAGAATGCTCTTTCATTACTTCGGAAACACAGACATTTCTACTTTGTTAAATCTAAAATAATTTTAAGAAATAATCTGAATACTAAAAACAATACTGCAGGAAAAAGGGCTGGGCTGTGATTTATTCAGCTAGAGTATTTAAATATTAAGGAATGTGCAAGGCAAGTGCCTGCCCTATAAACGTATGGAAGTTTAAAAAGGATATTTAACAGGCAGTGAGAACCATTTATTGAGATCCAACCTGAACTTTAGTGAAAATTGAGAATTGGGCAATCTACCTTCTTATTTAACCACATAAAATTTTATAGGGTTCTATTTTCCTAAATGTGACAATCAAAAACTATGCCTCCCTAACTATAACAGTAGTAACTCTCACAGATCAACCAACTGTCACAGTTCAAGTTTAGAGAAAAAGGCAACTGCAGCGGCACCAGGTGAAGCACAGGCTCGAATGCAAATTCATTACAAAGAAGTAAAGAAATTCACATGAGCAGTCCTACTGATTTCATTTGCTTTGTGCTAAATTAATGTCAAGACAATTATCCATATGCACAACTGGTTTCTGCATAGTGCCCTTACAGAACTTCTTCCCAAAACCTGGAAGTAATCGCCATAACTGTTTGGCAGGAAGATGTTACAGGATCTAAAAGTGCCATTTCAGAAATGAGTTACAAAGAGAAGGCAACTGTATTGTTTAAGTTCATTAGTTATGACTACCTGGCTTTGCATGCATTATGGACCAAGATCTGCACCTAAGAAACTCTGGTAACATTTTACTTCACTGTTCCATTGTAATACTCTTCTATTAGTAAATGGTAAGCAAACACATTTTTAAAATCTAGAGTTTTAAGAGAACATTGTCAAACTAAATAATAGTGACTTCTACCAGGTAACTGCCAAATGTGTATGAAGCTAATCTTAAGATTATTACAATGAGTCTTTAGGCTTTTTTTTTATAGTCGTTCATTTTTAAACACACAATGCATTAAGAGATCACGTCAAGGCAAATTCCTTACTTGGACAAGCACATTTCTTGTCACTTGCAAATGAAGAGTGAGTATATCTGGTGGCAATAAGTCATCCAATACATTTTTATCACTATAAAATATCTGTGTGAGTTTCTTAAACATCAGTCTGATCTTCATAAGGTACAGAGAGGGATTAATTTTCTAGATGCACTACC
Source organism: Upupa epops (assembly GCA_013397515.1). Lineage (NCBI taxonomy): Eukaryota > Metazoa > Chordata > Aves > Bucerotiformes > Upupidae > Upupa > Upupa epops. Next base: position 312,254 of record VZRI01014002.1, on the reverse strand, counting down.
CTGCCAGTGTAGTTGAAAGAAATACAAGCCAGCAAAAACCTGTGAATTTTGAACTCCAGGCTTTGCTGGAACAACTTTCCCCTGCTAATGAAAGGTGATCAGGTCTTTCACTTACCTAAAATAATTTTTGAACCTCTCTATCCTCTATAATATTTTCAGAAGTCCCCTTCAATGAAATAAAAATTAGCCTTTCTGCAGTGCATTCTTGTTATTCCTAATCTAGAGCTCAGTGAAAGGAGAGTGACTTCTTGACAGAAGTCTTTCCAAACCTTTGTAATGAACTAAAGCTTTAGTTTACCTCCATGTTCAGCCCTGCCTCTTCACTGAAAGCACACAAAAATGTTACTGTGCTGCAGACAACTGCCTCAGAAACAAGAACAACTGAATCGGATATTTAAAATGCCTTTTTATGTATGTGCCATCTCTGCACAAAGATAATTCCCAGCTCAAAGTCTCAACAAGTAAAGACATCCAATTATACTAGTTCTGATAGTCCTGATCAGGCTATGTGACAGAATTAATAGAGAAGATTGAATTGGAAAGATTCCAGTCAAATCTTGCCCTTTTTTTTGGGAGGGAGGGGGTTTTTTTTTGGTATAGTACTGCCTTCTTTAAACTCATTACAAGATTGTTTGGTAAGAATTATTTTGGTCATCTCTAATCAGTCTAACCTCTGATGCCTCTATTCAGACTAACCTCTGCAGCCTGAAGAATCACAAAGCATTTTACATGTTAGAGACTAGAACCGCACCTCAGCCTCTTTGTTATTGGGAGGCTGAAACAGAATCACAGAATCCTAGAATCATCAGGGATTGGAAGTAGCCAAATGTCTACTTCTGTAGAAGAAATTTTCATTGCTTTTGAAATGCAGCTCTCCTGCAACTGAGCTCTCTCTGCACAGAGAAGTATCACAAGAATTCATTTCACAAAATATCCATATTTCAGGGCCCTGTAGTTCCTGGTGGGCTAAGGAGTGATGGAGGAAACTGGCAAATCCAAAGTTCCTAACATTCACCTCCCGTACACGTTAGCAAGAAAGCATTTCAATGCACGACTGGGGAGGCAGAGAATTCTCTTGTTTAAAAGAATCCCAGACTGCCAGAGAAGAGACATTAATGATATAGTTCAGCTACAGCAGCACAAGCCTACGCTACCTCAAATATTTTGTCTAAAAGTTGCATCATAAGTAAATAAAACTAAGGAAATATTCACACCACGCACCACAAAGCTGGTCTGTTGCACCACACAGTTCTACGCTGCCTACACCAGCATCTTAATGATGGCTTCACACAGCGAAAGAAAAAACAAAACCAAACAAACAGAGATAACTTTTTATCTTACTATCTCAATAGACCAGTGCATAGTCCTGCTGTAATTAGGTTAGGAAAATTAATTACTTCTTTTAATTCCTATGAAACAGAAAACAATTGAGTATGAGCTGGCAGCAAGCACCTGCAATCCAGAAAGCCAATCGTATGTTGGGCTGCATCAAAAGAAGCTTGGCCAGCAAGTCATGGAAGGTCATTCTGTCCCTCTACTCTCAAGAGATCCAGCTTGGAGGACTGTGTCCAGCTCTGGGGCTCCCAGCACAACACACGGACCTGTTGGTGCAAGTCCAGATTAAGCCATAAAACTGACCAGAGGGCTGAAACACATCTTATGAGAGCTGAGACAGCTGGGTTTTTTCAGATGGAGGAAGGGAAGGTTTTAGGGAGATCTTATAGGAGCTTTCCTGTACTTAAAAAGGAGGTGGAGAAGCTTTTCACAGGGCCTGCAGTGATAGGACAAGGAAGAAAGGGTTCAAACTAGAAGAGGGGAGATTTAGATTAGATATAAGGAATTCTCCACTGTGAGGATGGTAAGACACAGAAAGAAAGAGGTTGGTAAGAGAAGTTATGATGCTCTATCCCTGGAAGTGTACAAGGCCAGGTCAGACGTGGCTTTGAGCAACCTGGTCAGGTGGAACATGTTTCTACCCACAGCAGGGGGTTGGAACTATATATCTTTAAAGTCGACCCAAAACTATTTTGTTTGCCATAAAGCAAGGGAGAAAGAGCTGACAAATACAGTGAAATACACTGATAAACAATGTAGGGTTTTTTAAAAATTCCTTTGTATTTAACGGGAATGAGCTTACTGTAAATCAAAAGCTTAAAAGTTTTAAAGTTGTAATTGGATCAGCAGGGCTCTGACAGTTTTCTGGTTTTATAGCAGCATGGATCTAAAAGAATGGCTTTTTTTTTTTCCCCAAGAAGAGCCTCACAAGAGAGAAGCAGTAAAAAAGATCCAGCTTGGGATATATTTTCAAAGGAATTTCAAATAGACTATCAATCTCTTAATGCTCTTTTTGTATTACGAGTAAACAGGGCTCGGGTTTAAACTTCAGAATGCAGCATACCCTACTTTGCCAGCTTATTCTCAGTGCACCAAAGACCCCATTATTTGACAGATGACTAAGGACTTAGCTGATTGTCTGCAGTGTTTGATATACAGTCTTGACAAGCATAGTGTATTAAATTAGAAGAATGCCAGGCAGAGTGAGTGACGGAGGTTTCAGAGATGCAGTGAAAGAAATGGATAAAAAAATAAACAGTAAGGCTTTCACCTAGGAGGGCCAGGCACCCAGCTGACTGTTATCAAGGCTCTTATGTTTCAAAGATAATTATTATACTTCAAAAAGAAGTTAGAGGTGTGTTGTAATCTCAGTTAGTAATTAAGATGCTGCGGAGAGCAGCATGCAGAAATTCATAGCAAACTGCTTATAATCCTGTCCCTAAAATCCATTTATCTAGTTACACTGACTTTCACCGAGACTTAGATACCCGTCAGTAAAGTACTTTTGAAAAACAAATCCAGAAGAGTAACGGATAAAGTTCTAGCATCTTCAATACAGCAAATTATACCTTTCTAGTACTAAAACATGAATATGATTAAATATCTGCACTGAATAACAGCATGAGCACATAAATCCGCTGAGAGATTCTAAATAAAGGGTCAAGACTTGAGACGTTACCTTGCTGCAGCTTTTTGAAGCATCCTCGTCAAGAATTGGAGACCTCTGTAGCCTTTAATATCAACAACAATTGCAACAAGGAGTTAGATTTTTCTCTCTTGTGTATACCTGTATATCCCAGGTAAATCCTGTCCTATCTATCAGCATCCTGAGCATGAAAAGGGCACAAGGAAAGGAAGGCCACCTGTCAAGCTGAAAAAGAACAAGTCCTATTAGAGAGAATTTTACAAAGTCACAACAGCTGAAGTAACGAGGGGGAAAGTACAGTATATGTGCTTAAAATACAAGCAGGAGAATCACCTGGACAAAACAAGTCTTTATAGAGGAAACTGCCTTAGGTAGATTGAAGGACTAAGTTACCTTTCCAATTTGTAAAACAACTAGTTTTTCTACAGAGCAGAAATATTTAAGTGCTTGACAATCCAATGTAGCTTTGAATTTAGCTGCATCTTGTCATGGTAGTAATTAAAAATTTAGGAGAAGTCATGCTATGAGATCAATATAGGCCAAGTGGAACATCTGGATATCAGCCTCAGTTCACATTGCCTGATACATACTAAACCCTAGGAACAGTTAACTGACAGAAAATAAGGCTTATGCCTTACAGGGGAAGTTATTATTATGGTTTAAAGTATATTTTTGAAAAAATAACAAAAGGAAAGGGGGAAAAGAACACACACATATAATTTAAGTGAAGATTACACAATCAGAAAAAAACCCAGAACATAATCTAGTGAAATATGAAAACATCCATGAAGTTGTGTCTTAGCTCTCACCTTCAGCTCAGCTCCCTAACTTTTGGCACATTTTGGGGATAGATAAGGTTGACAGTGGATTCAATGATCTGATAGGTCTCTTCAAACAATCGTGATTCTATGACCCTTTAAGATGATTAGCCACAAATCAAAGAAAGTAAACATACACATACATGTACACAAACACACATGCACACCAACAGGGAATAAAAACCCAAAAGCAATGTCATAATGCATTCTGTTCTCCACAGTGTCACCAGTAGGACAAGAAATTTTGCCCAGATCATTCCAAAGCCCTGTCTCACAATTTCTCCACCTGAAACATAAAACGTTTCTGTGTTCCACATACCAATAGGCTTATACACACAAATGTGGTGATGATTGCCTTCAGATCTGAAGTACATTACAAAGCTTTGCTTCAGAAAAGGCCTCTTAGCTTAAATTGAAGCACTTCCTATAGGAATAGTTGTCTATATTCATGACATGAAACTGCAGCAATATAACAACAATTCCAAAGTTTATATTGAGTTTCAGAATTGCAGATCAAATGCCTGCAGTGTCTCTGACACTGGCTAGAGGTTATCATCCCATGTGTGAAGAAAACCATAACAAAATTGTCAAAAATACATGAGGTGCATTTATACTGCTCTGTTGTTATAAGTATTTTGAAAAGTCTCATAGCTTCCAGATGATTCCAAGTTTGAAAAGTCTCATAGCTTCCAGATGATTCCAAGTAATGATTTTAATTTGTTGAATTAAGAGAAAAACTATTTTCCACATTTACTAGTTTATCTTTTGTGGTTGATTAGATTTTTCTTAAATGTCCTCTGTTGACTTTAATTTTACAGTATCTTTGGGCTTATTAAATACCTTTTCTTCCCCTCCTTCAGTCACACAAGAGAATATCTGTTCTCCTTGAAGCTCCCTCTCAGGTTCACACATCTCTAATGATCACTACATTAGCAGAACTGACATGACATTAAAAGGATTTCTGCAAAACTGCAGGAGACACATTTTATTTTCATTAAAATGCCACACTGTAGAAAAAAATCAGTATTTCTTTTTCCAGCGCGTGCACCAGGTAAACCAGACCCAAGCCAGTGTCAGTGTGGAAGTCACACAAGCTAGGTAATAAACTTTCCTGACCTGGACTCTGCAGCACACTCAGTTCAGCTTTTAGTCAGGAGGTTAAATCAGCAGAAATTATGTGAAGATGAAGCAGGGCATCATCTGGCTGTGGATAACACCACACAGATTTTGTGAGGTATAAGAAACCAAAGTTAGGTACATCAAGAGGTTTGTATTAGTTTGTCACTAGTTTTCATTATCTCGTTGGCATTTCCTTCTCTTTTCCCAAAGTTTATTGTAAGAAGGAGAACAGCTGAAACTTCTAGCTCATATAATCTTCATGTGCTAACATAATCGAACAAGAGTTTCAAGTTCCTGTAAATGGTGTCTGTGTGGTAGGCACAGTGGTCCCTAACTTGTAAGATCAGAGAGTTTTAGGCAAATTAAGGAAGAACAAGCCTAGCAAGCCTTTAGATGTATCTGACTGAGACAAGAACCAAACAAGACATTTTTCTGTAGAAGATTGCATGAAAAATGTTCTCTGGATTTAAATTCTTAGAAAGCAAGCACTAACGAGGAGCACGACTGATGATCCATGCTGCCACGTGACTCACATTCTTTGGCTTCACTTCTATTTCAGTTAGCAAGTGTTATATAATCAAGCTATTGTGTTTCTTGACATGATAAAAGCATAATCATTTGTTATTCTAAGGAAGGCTTGAACAGACATTTACAATTGAAGTACAGACGAGAGCAGCTGTGGCAACTGTGAGCATGCATGAGCGAGCTTGTAGGCTTCTCAGTTGAGATGGAACAAGATGTAGTGTGAATTCCAGTGAAAAAGCAGTAAGATACATTAGGGGTGAGTCAGTATGTGCACTTGGAGTCACTGCAATATGGCTGCGGAATGTCAAACACGATTTGATCAAATACCAGAAATTTTCCTAGTATCAAAGGCAAAACTCGAAGTACAATAGTTAAGAGGCTGAATAAATACTCTAGTCCCATTTCTGGAGCAAAATGTGTGTGGCCAAGTCATGATAGGCACATGGATAAATAGGAACTGAGGTGACATAGCCTGGAACATGATGCCTAGTGCACAAACAAGATTATTATATTAGTGTATTTTGTTATATCAGTGCATTTTGCTGCTCTAATTCTGTTGTAACATTAAAAACTAACCAACTACAGGAAATATCAGCCTCTACTAACATGGGTGCTGCCATCATTGCTAGAATTATTTTTTTAGTTTTATCATGCAAGAGGGTCTGAGCTACTTCAATCTTCCTTCCACTAAATCTACTGCTTCTTTTTTCACTCTCAAATATCAATGACTGCGACTGTGGCTAAAGGTTATTTTTATAATATTTGCTGATACTTGTGAAAGAAAAGAATGGAACCACATGAAAGAGATAACCCCCAAAATGACTACTCCTGGGATAAGAATTTGAACAATGGGGAGCGTTTTGCAATAAACTACTGAATCCTTCAACTTGTAGACTTTTTTATTTAAGTACCACCACTTCTTTGAACAATAGCTAGAATCACTGGGGATACAGCCTTTGTGGGTTTTAATTAATTTCTTCATTTATCTTGATGATCTTTTAGATTTACTGAGGCAATCTACAAGAGTATTATTTTAATGAAACTGCAGTCACCAGTTCCCTGCCTGGACTTCCTTACTGCTAATATTAAATAATCTACTAAGGATGTACATGTTTAAAATAAATTGGCTGCTATCTGTAACAATGCCAGAATGCTGACACTCACCAACAACATGCATTTCTTAATCCAAAATTTATCATGTTTGTGATAGCCACTGAATATTTTATCATACTTATTCTAGAGAAATTGTGACAGAGATTTACAATTTTTGAAGTATTACCTTGATTTCCTTATTGACACAGGCTATGGGACTGAACTGAAATATATAGGTTTTTTAATAATTATATAGCATTTTATAATACTTTTGCATTATTAACCTATTTAGTAAGGATGCTTTTGATGATTTCTTTATATCCCTGCAATGAAAGCTGTAGATCTTCCAGCCTGACACAAATCTTTACACATTATCCCACAGGAAAACATTGCCCCATTTTATACCTGCAGAAGCTCCAGCCACTGGAACTGTGCTCCAGCTGCAGTTCCAGCCCAGGTAAGCCTCTCACACACCAAAGGATCTGCATCTTCAGAGCCAGTGCAGCCAGAGCATTTAACAATAGTAAAACCTGGCTTAGTAAAACTAATGTCCCTGCACTTGTGAGACCTCATCTATAGTCCTGCATCCAGTTCTGGAGTTCTCCATAAAATAAGGACATAGAACTGTTGTGGTGAGACCAGAGGAGGCCACAAAGATGATCAGAGGGCTGAAGCATCCTCTGCTAAGGGGACAGGCTAAGAGAATTGAGGTTGTTCAACCTGGAGAAGAGAAGGTTCTGGGGGAACCTTACAGCAACCTTCTAGTATCTGAAGGGGCTATAAGAAAGGTGGAGAGGGACTTTCTATGAGACCCTGCTGACGAGACAAGGGGGAATAAGTTCAGACTAGAAGAGAGCAGATTTAGATGAGATCTCAGGAAGAAATTCCTCCCTGTGAGGGTGCTGAGGCACTGGGACAGTCTGCCCAAGGACAGTGTGGCTGTTCCATACCTGGAAGCGTTCAAGGCCAGCCTGGATGGGGCTCTGGACACCTTTCTGTGGTGAAAGGTGTCACTGCTCATGGCAGGGGGTGGAACTAGATGAGGTCTGAGGACCTTTCCAACCTAAACCATTCTAAGATTCTCTTGAACAGTCTAAATGCTGAGCTGCATTCTTACTTTCCATTACAACTGTTATTATGGGCCCACTGCTGCTCTATAAATCTCACCCTGTAGAGATGAGGAGGATAAGAGCTGCTTTGTGAAATCCTTAGAAGACTGTTTGCTCCTGTGTTTTCAAATGCCATGAAATCTCCAGGTACAGCTGACCATATACTTCTCTTCTGAACACTGGAATCTGCCCTTCCTATCAGAGCATGGCAGCACTTCATTACCCAGCAAAGGTTGCTACCAAATTCAGAGACAGGATCATGCCTATCAGTGCTGCAAATCTTCAGGGAGGTTGGACAGTCTTTCCTAAAGAGACATCTTTAACACAATTTTAATGGGACTACAGGACAGTAGTTCAAATACATTTTTGTTTCTCATTTGGACACTTTGGCTTTTACCATTTTATCACTATTCATTAAGTCTAAACTGCATTTTTAACCTCTAATAAAAAACATGCTTTAAGGTGAGGTAGTTTATTGAGAGCCCTCAGGCAAGAACTGCAAGTCACTTAAATTGCAGCCATCTTTCTGGCAAGCATGTCTTTCATAAAGGAAAGAATATCCAGAAAAGGTTGATGATGACAGAACTAACTTTAAGTGTTGGGTTATTTTTTAAAAAAAAGAATAAAGTTATTTTTTCCTAACAATTATGTTTTTGCTCTATTATAGTTAGCAATGCTCTGAAAGCCCCACAGAAAATTACTCAAATGGTGTATAAATTTCAATCTGTCAGGGGTGGGTTAGTCAGTTCAGAGCCCTAGATACTTTAGTCAGATACTTTAGCCACATTTATGGCCTAAAAAATAATGGATGTTGACCTTAGATTCTAGCGGGAATAACAAGGCAACCTGTAGCTGGTTATTTACTGTGCCCTTCCTTGCAAAGACCTCAATGAATCCAGCTAGAGCTAAGAATGGCTGGAACAGGCATCAAAAGTGACAGTCTGCTTGTTCAGGACAGGGTAAATAAGGACAATTATGTTAAGGGAAGCATCTTTACATTCACCTCTGAGATATCTCTCTCCAGCAGGCAGGAACTGAGCAAAGTTCAAAATTGTCACTGAATATAGTTTGGAGCCCAATGACAACGTTAATTGTGCTAGAGTCTTGTTATTTGTCTTGTCAGAGACAAGTGACAGCAAATTCTCAGAGCTGAGGACTTCCTTTATGACCACATTCCACACACGTGTGTATGGCCACAGTATCTGATGCATAGGAGTCCTAGACATTACTAAAATACAAATAACAGGCATAAAACAAACCTTGATCATAGCCATGAAGGAAAATGAAAAGGAAACATACATTTCACAAGAAAATGTAAAGTTAATAACTTTTCCTGTATGTTTACAAGATTAACCACCATATACTTAAAGCAAATATTTTTAAACATTGTGTTGTTCTTAATATTTAGTTCTGAATTGTGGGGGGTTTCTTTCCAGTATATATAACAATTTATATCTTGAGGAAACAGCAAAAAGTTAATAGGAACTGTCTGAAAATACTTCATCCCAAGTTATTTTCTGACACTAATTAAGTAACTCCCAACATTATGTTTAAGCAGCCTGAATTTCAGCACTCTGTCAGATTGCCTTTGTGCTGAGCTTTTTGTCTTTTCACACTTCTCTGGGCATTCATGGATTTATATTTTGATGAAATTCAAAGAAGAAACATTTTTTTCCTTTCAAATGACAGTAGGCTGCTATGCAGAAATAAAAAAAGGCTACAACTCCTAACTCTGCTTTGCTAACTTTAGATTTGCTCTCTCTCAAATGGCAATGGCTATGAAAAGTGAGACCATCGTTACTGTAAAGCCAAAATCAACCAGTTGGGTGGTGGGTCAGAGGATAAAAATATTCTCTCCAGGGCTTTGCTGCTAATAACAACCAGCATCACCAAGTGACACCACAGCACTCCTCAGATACAGTAGAGTCCCTGGCTCATCACACACCATCAGAACCTTTTGGCAAAGGTCAGAATTTGAACTGAGACAACTTGGGAATATTTTTTTCCTCAAAATTCCATGGCCTCAGAGCATGGTAGTAGCAATATGTATGAAGCAACATAATGGGCTGTTACAACACCGTATCATATTTTCCTTCATTTCTGTTCTTAAAAGCAGAGGAAGAAACTAATGAATGATCTCTTAAAAGGTAGGCTTTTCTTGGCCAGAGACATGAAGTACTGCAAGGTGCATGAGATACCCATCTGGTGTAAAATTCAGTTCAATATCTAAAAGACTTATTTCAATCAATGTGCAGATAAACCCCAGCAACTTTGAATATTTAGTGGTCCACCATTGGTAATTTCTTGAACTGAGAGCAAAGCTGAAGAGAAAATAAACAGTGCTTCAGTGTTCACCTTCCCTATACAAGAAGGGTTTTTAAATGAGAAAACTGTCTTTATCTCTTTCTGATCATTTACCTGTACACAAGCCTTGTAGGCTATTTCAGTTGGAAATGTTAATGTCACCGTTTGACCAACTGTCCTCTCTCACGTTCGTGGTGGATAAGTGGAAGTTACTTTCCCATTTGTATTGTACACAATCAACAAACACAAAGTCCATTCTGCTCCTAAAAATAGTGTGAGTCTAGCATTCTAAAAACAATAAAAATGCTAAGGACCAACTGCTTAAGACAAACAACATTTTTTCAGAATATCTGAATTAGGACCTACTCAGAGTTTTAACACTCCTCATAGAACTGGGGCCATGCTATATTCATCAACTTGAGAATTGGATTCAGAAGAGCAGGTGTGCAAAATGGGGAGTTCATAGAGCAAGTGCCTGGCCCTGCATTGAGTTGAACTACCTGAACAGCACAAACATACTTGACTGCCAGCCAGCCAGATCCACTATGCCTGGAGCATGCAATTGTATTTTGAGCTACATGACTTGCAGGCTCCCCTCATGTCAGTTTGTGTTATTAAAGGTGACTGCACTAGTAACATCAGCAGCTTTAGGATCCAGGTCAGTTTGCACACCTTTACATGTTTTATCTCTAGTAAGAAGACATGCAGCTGCTTCCCTCATGTGCACTAGGGCTGAAATAGCAGGAAACAAAGATGACTGGAGTGGCCCGGATACAAAACAGATGAGTTCCACTTCCTAAATACATAGAAGTTCTCTGTCACAATCTTTACAGGTCAGCAACAATGGCAAACAGTACATAAAATTACAAAGAGAAGTAGCAGGGAAAGTTTGAGAAGCGAGTTTTAAGGTGAAATTTGACAGCTAAATAAATGGGATCACACAGCATGCCTGCCTGAAGGCACCTGGATTCAATTACTCTCATTTCTTCCAGGTTTAGTTTCTCTCTGTCCTAGTGTGAGATTTCTAGTTCCAGTACAATAGAAATAAATATCATGAATAAAGAAAAAGCCTCTTGAGAGATACTAAATAAACTCATCAAAGAAAATTAGGTAAAGGAGAGAAAACAAAACCTGCAAGCACTGGATAGCTATCAAGAACTAGGAAGGAATTTTCTGAAGCAGTTAGTATAATTTTTGAAGCAGGTATTTTAATCTGAACGGACACAAATTGTCAATTACCAGGACTTTTTCAAAAGGAAGAACATCTAGAAAGCTATAAGTAAATAACCAAGTAAACCATTTTCAAAGACAACAAAAAACATTGGAAATGTGAAACTAAAGTTAATATTTAAAGTTAATATTTACTCTCTAGTTTTGCTGATTTTTTTAACATAAACTGCAAGGATTTGATTGTTCTCTGTATCATAACAATTTTTTTAATATCTCAGATGTGGGTTTATTTTCTCTTTTCCATCTCTATTTGAAAGCATAACTGGACTCAGCTACTTTTAATTGACTCCTCCTGATAAATTCATGCTCTCATTTTGTCTCTCTGCGACAGAGCCCTTCCTGGATCCTAAACCTGAAGACTCAGACTACAACCAGAAACAATGAGTCCTTTTTCTCCTTTGCAGTTTTAAGTCCCATTGAGTACTGTTAGGTATTTTTGATTTTCAGGGAGTTGGCATTTCATTACTTGGCTGTTTCTAACACAGGTCTGTGTCTTGTTGGATAGTTCTTTTCAAACCTAGAGTTTCTAACATGAAAGTGAATTTATGTTGCTACAATTAGTTCAATGAATATAATCCTCATTATATTTTTAGAAATCAAGGATATAACAGTTAACTAAACACAGGTTTCAGACTGACAATGTAACACAACAAGTGAAAGTCACAGACTATATGACATCCTAAGCAGTTGCTTCTTAATTTAAAAATAGAGATAGAATGCCATCTACTTGTTAGTTTCCTATATTGCTGGCTGAGGAAAAAGGAGATAACACCCTTGGATTAGTGCAGTCTTTAAGTAAATGCTTTGGCTAATCATCTGTGTCCAGTATTACATGGGAGAAAAGAGCAGCCCTTGAATTAGCATGCGTCTGATACGTTCAGAGCATTAATTATACAGCACAGCAGAGCCTGCTCTCTTTCCAAGGTACTGACTCCCAAATGCCAAACTCTGGAAATCATTCCAGAGGATGAAGTAAGAGACACCCTGTGGTACTTGTTTGTTATTTTGACACCAGATCCTGGCCAAGAATTCACATTATTGAAGGTATGGAAGGAATCAGAATAAAGTACAGAGGCAGTCATTGTTCAGCGCTGCTCAGCGGTCTCTGGAGGTGTCCCGCTGGACAGAACAGCAGAGTTGTTACCCAAGTACAGGGCAGACAACATACAAATTTGTTACTGTTGTTACAGAATCAAAAATCACAATGTCTACCAGAACAGTCTACAGAGAGCACCTATTAACCCACAAGCACAAAGGACAACAGACATTGAAAATACTTGTGAGCTTTGCTTACTGAAGCTCTTAACAGTTCTCTACTCTTTTTGCACCTCATCATGCTCTTCTTAGAATCATAAAACCATTTGGATTGGAGAAGACCTTCAAGATCATCAAGTCCAACCATTAACCCAGCTGTCCCAAAACCAGCACTAAACCATGTCCGTAAGCTCCAGACCTCCAGGACTTTTCAAAGTACCCGGGGACAACTATTCAACCCCCTTCCTGGGCAGCCGGTTCCAGGACCTGATACAGTTTTTCCCAACATACAACCTAAACTTGCAACTTGAGGCCATTTCTGCTTGTCCTGTCACTTGTTACCTGTGAGAAGGGTCCACTTGCAGCTTTTCCTTTTCACTAATGGCCTATGCTGTTTTTCAATGGAGAAGTCTGTTCCCTGAAAATAAAAGCCTCTGTCAGAATTTTTTTGGGGAAAAAGAGTCCCATCCCTTCCCCCCAGCCAAGTAGGCACCTTTGTGCCTAAACCTTGGAAATAATATCTAGCATTTCAGTATATTCCGTGTAGTTGCATCACAAGCTTTTCAACGTCACATGCATTAGCAGTTATTTTACAAATATTTACTTGGAAGTTCCATAAACCTTTTAGAAACCTTAACCATACAGTGAGGGGAGGGGATAAACATGCGAGTTCCCAGCAAGAACCTCCCTGCTTTGCAAAACTGGAGAGGGTAACTCTAAACCTGAAGATCATAAATGTTATTATCAGTCTAACTGCATTTTATTTCTGAACCTGCAAGACGTGAGGGCTGCCACCACCACTCTGAAGCCAAAATGTGTAAATACTTGTCAAATTCCTTTAAAACAAAACTGTTTCACGGATCTAGTGTGATACTGCCAAAGAGTAGCCAACTGACACACAGAATATGGTTAAACAAGAAGTTAGTAATAATTGATTTGCTCCTTAAATGCTGCATAAGGGTATTCTGAGATGTAAATTATTTTTGAGATATATGATGAAACACACAGAGTAGTTCCTCCCACCCCTCCTTTTTACTTTTGGATTGAATACAGATCCAAAGGAGATGGAATGTGAAAGTGAAATACAAAATACCCATGATTTAGCTGTGGCTTACTTACAGGAGCCACTCAATCTAATTCTCTGAAATTTACCACGTTGATAAGTAGAGATCTGCTGTGCATGCTTTGCCAGGGTAGCACTATGAATTTCTCAGGCCTGTTTTTAGTAGACAATCCATTCTCATTCATTTACTATGCTGTCTGTTACCTCAAAGCCACACAAGCTTTATCCATATATGATCCTGGCGTTAGAGAAAGGCTTTATGGAGAAGCAGACAGAAAAACTTCCCAGCTGCTGAGCTCAGTCTTAGTTGTCTACACTGAGAGTCTTTTTGTTCCTTTGGGTAGTTCTTCCACTCTGTCCCCATCCTGATGATTCTCAAGAACTAAAGATCAACCAGCATAAATTATGTTTACGAGCAATGGCAGAAACCTTCAAGTAGGAATATGAAGGAGAGGAAGCATGAGAATTAACACTGCATGAGTTATTGCTGCTAAGTTAATAAAGTGGAATAATAAACCTGAACAAACCACATCTCTGGAGTTCTGTCTTCCTTCCTGCACACCTGGGACAAGTAAAGGGAACACTTTCTGAATCCATCAGACATTCAAACCATTCTAGTTCATCCCACTATGAAGCACAACCCAAATGCTGACAGAGTGAAGCCTCAAAAGCATGTGCACTCTTAGTGGGCCGCAATATCAATGGGGTTTATTCATTTTTATGTAGAAAGCATATGTGAGTGCATTAAAGCAAGTAATTCTCTGAGCATTTTATGCATGCAAACGGGAAGCATCTTTAATTTCTGCAGTTCCACCTAAGTAGGTTAGGTCAGGTCAGTACAAGCAATTAATATAAATGAACACAAAGTTCATAAAAGCAATTTAATTTGAATTAACAATTCATCTACTCCCAGATTTGGCTACAGTGAAGCAGCTGCTACTTATATCTATTAATATTTTTATGTATTTAAAATTCTTATGACAGAAGGCAGGTGTATGCGAGTGCACTTCTGCGGAGACAACTTCATAATCAACACCACAAAGAATTCTTATAGCAAACAAATGCAAAAATACGTCAGAAAAACTTGAACATTGTTTTCTTTATTCTAAACAAAACTCTCAAGCTCTGGACTCAGAACAAATAGTTTTCTGGATAGTCTAACATGGATGTAATATACCACTGTTGTGCAATGCATATTGTTATATATCATATTCTACCTCTATGGCAAATAGATGTTATATACTATTATCGACTGTATTCTCCACATACACAATTTGTATAAAACTTATTATATCCGATGATAAATGTAGCATTTAAACTTTAACTACATTTGTTAGCCATTCTTACAGAGATACCCTTTTTTGAACTGTATTTTGGAAATAGAACAAGTGACAGAGCTGTTACTGGAAAGCTCAGAAATCTGAACCTGGTCCCCCTCACTCAAGCTGAAGTGGGCAGCCAGCACCTCATCAAGGACTCATTCAATGATATCTAGCACTTTCTCTCTGCTCAGCTCTTACAATACAGCTCCAGCCCCAGGAATGAAGATCTTAAGACCATGGTTACAATTGCTATGGAAACTGGTCTCTCTTAATATCTTTGCATTTGGCACATCTGCCTTATTTTCTCTGCAGTTTTTGAGGCAGCAACCTGCTGGCTTATAACACCAAATGACAGAAATAAATGAAGGAGACAGGTAGGGTGATTGAGAAGAGATTTGAAACAGGAGAATTACGTGAAAGTTTGCTGGGCATAAATGGAAACTTTTTTGTAGGCAACTGCGGTGAAGAACATAGTTTGGGTCAGACAGTCCCTGTGATTGGTAGTGTAAACATTAACAGAGCAATGGGATAGGCAGCCAAGGCTTTAGCTACCTGGTATGTTATGTTTCTGTTTTAGGTTCCTACAACAGAGAATGAAGCAATTGGTGAAATGAGGCAGGAAAGTCTGAATCAGAAAGCAGTCTTCCATACCTAGTTAGAACAGTAGGTACTGCTCCTACTGTATCTGCCTCGACAAAAAGAGTCAACAACAGCAGTCATTACTGCACTTTACAATTCGAAAGTACTTTGCAAACAATTAATTAGTCTCACAACTCTTCTTTCAGGCAGGTAATTAGGTTGATTTTGTCAAAAAAAACCCACCCAGTAACCTCTTTAAATGATTCACTGTGAAGCTGGGAAGGTACTGGGATTCAGCCATGGTTCACTGTTTCATACTCAAGCAAATATTCCTGTTCTCTTATCTCCACAAGTTTTCTCTTTGTGGTCATCTCCATTTATTTTTCCAATGAGACCTTCCTTTCTAGGTAGTTTAAAAACTACCTAATAGTTTTTAAAAAACATAAGTTGCTAGACTCAGCACTAAAAGTGGTAGAGTAACTTCATCCATTTACTGAGGTCACAAAACTAGATCAGTCTACATGTACTGGGCACAAAGTATTTTAGCCTTGGTTCAAGTCATATCACAGGAGTGTTAATCAGCAGTGGCCATAAGCTGGAGCAATTTATATCAATATTAACTACTCCAGCGTCACATCAGGGGCTATAGACAGCTGTCAACATTAGATTACAACTGGTCTAACTGAAGCTTGCTACAACTAAGGTATTTTTCCATAACATTTTGGGATGAAAAACCACTGTTTTCTGATAAGATTCCATTTCACTGGTAAATTTAGAACCAGACTCATTAGGCAAACCATGAGAACCAGACATTATCACCCCAGTCAACTCAATGTTCCTGCACATTGCTGTATAAAGTTGAAAAGATTTTGTTTGGTTTCAATAAGAATCTATTAATCCCATATCTCTTGACAAAGGATTTCAAGACCCAATTATAGTTAAGACAAGACATTTCCTTTGGATTGCAGCCAGGAGAGTCTTCACACACCCCTCATTTAGTGCTTTTCAGTAACAACATAATATATTCTGTCTTCAGTGACCAAATTTGGACAGAACTTTGATAAAGATGGAACTCTTTGGAGCTGAAATGGTGCACTTTTCTCTTTCCAGCCCCAAAGCCAGGTTGAGGATGTTCCTCATGGAAGCAGTTCCAAGTGCTTTGGTAGAAGACACACAAACACTCACCTCCCAACCACTTCCTACACTGTGTTGAAGGAGACGCAGACAATTCTCAGTGATGAGCTCTAGCAATTATCCTCCCTGAAATAGCGTTTCATTTGCATGTAATTTCTATTATCTCCAGTACAGACAATGTGTAGATAGGTCATCTGCTGGCCTCCCGATTGATGCCACCTGATGTAGCCGGACATAAACAAACCACATAATAGAACGGCAAGTAGAAGCTGCTCTTTAATTGGATTAATTACTATTTATTTCAATGTTGTGTTCTGCAGGGCAGAACTATAGGGCACTGAAACACAGCTGATTTATGGGGTCACTTTCCAATAAGGACTGAGATTAGTCCTCATTACAAATACAGCATTGCAGTGGTTCCCAAAGCTTTTCAAGCAAGTTAAGCAGATGCCACCTTCATACCCAGCAGCCACCAAAGAAATGTTGCTATAAAACATATCAGTGTTGAGCAGGATGCAGTCAAAACTGAACTACCCTTCACCTTGGTTTGTATGTATTTTCAGTATTAAAAATCAGGAAACAAAACGACTACTCTGATGTCACCATCCAGCCATGTTATTGCTTTACCCTGATTATCACCATTCTCATTTCCATCCATGTAAAAACTATCCTACCCCATCTACCTCTCACCAGAGAAAAGTTACTTTTCTCTCCTCACAGATATACCTCCTGCTGCCAATTCCAATCCTTTTAAGTGAGATTGGCTAAACCTTACCATAAGCCCCTTTGGCAATATCTGTCAATCTAAACTTCCAGATTCTGTGAAGATCACCCTATTCTTCTGAGGCAAGTGAGCTATTTCTTCACTACTACTAGCTACTACTTCTTACAGTTGGACTAGATGACCTTTAGACAGTCCTTCCAACCCAATACATTCTATGATTCTATGATTCACCTTCCTGATTTGAAGAGACAGACTCCAAGCCCTGGCACCCTGCTGCTGGATGACATTCTCTTCCCTTTTATTTTTGTGCCAAAAGACAGGACAGAATTCACTGTGGTTCTGCAGGGAAAAAATACGGTAACGAGAGCATTAGGAAATCCGTTCAATAAATTGTCATGTTTCAGCAACACTCGTCTTCCTGAGGGCTTATAGAATTGCCCATTCCATTGGCATTTAAGTGTTGTGTTACCCATCATAACATCCTTGTTATCATCCTCTAACTGCTTCCTTTTCTTCATCTCAGTGGTTCTGAGGCAAGTGAGGCTTATATATGATTCCTGCATTACGGCTTTAACTCTTCCCTCAAACAGAGCATTACCTTGCCTGATCGCGATGAGATTTTCTTTCCACATTTTCCTTTTGGACTGCAACAACTGTGTCTACACAGTTCTATCTATAAACACAGCTCCCTCAAGGGCAAATTCCCATTCTTATGCATACTGCCTCAGCCTTAAAAAGAGTCTGGGGAGTCCTGAAATCCTCCTGCTGAAATTTAAGAGCAAAATCAACCACAACTTTTTTGCTGTGATTTTCACACAGTCAGCATTCCATCTGGAAGCTTGCCAACAAATAACCCACATACGATTAAGTGTCCCTTCGCATGCCTCTGTATCTCTTTGGAAACTTTAGCAGAAGACATTTGTCTTTTTATCTAAACACAGCAACACATCATCAAGCCAATGCACAAGATTTGTGTTTGGGTTTGTATCTGGGGCAATACGCAGCCCTGTGCCAGGAGGAGAATAGGGATCTGGGAAGAGAGTCATGCATTTATCTCCAAACAGAGACTACATGGGCACATGGATTTGAAAAGAACTTTCCTTTGCAGTGTTCAGTGACTACATCAGCCAGCTGGGGAATGCCTGAACTGAAAAGATTTGCCCAGTAAACATTAAAAAATAAAGCAAACAAATCCCTCTGAAGTAACCCTACAAAGATGGAAACAATTATTTGATAGGAATGAAGGGTTTGAGGCAGTATGAAAGACAGAAAGAGTTCTCTGCAACAATTTAATAAACTAACATTATTCCTGCTATTTAATATCCTAACATCTTTTTGGGGAATATAAATTATTCAATGTTCAAGTGCCTTGTAATTTTATTTAAATGATGAATGGAAAAAACCACTTTAATTGTAAAACATATTTTGTATGCATCATACAGAAACATCAACTAACTTACCCAAACAGGCTCCCGGGAGAACTGTATGGCTCAGAAGATTGCTAATGGGATGTGGCGTCCTTCATCGTTGAGATCATGAGTTGAATCCAGAACGTGTTGGGAGCAACTGGAAATGGTTTCTCAATAAGGCTAGAAATTCAAAACAGAGTTATTAGTCCCTTCATTATGTCCTTCCCCGTTTTGGTTCAGGAACATCTTAACTCTTGTTTGTGGGAGCATGGAAAATTTTCTTTTAACATTTTTTCAAGGTTGACAATACTGCTGGACTCCTTACTTCATCCTTGGCCACACACTGGCCATCTCACACCTCTCTTCCATGCAATCACCACATTATGGTATGCACGGGTTATTCCAAGCAGCATCAATATTGGTGCTCAGCTGCCCAGGGTCCCAGAACTACAGAATCCTTTGGGTTGGAAGAGACCTTTCAGATCATCATGCACAACCTTTGACCCAGCACTGCCAAAGCACCTCTAAACCATGTCCCTAAGCTCCAGTTCCAAATGTTATTTAAATCATTTCAGGGATAGAGACTCTACTACTGCCCTAGACAGCCTATTCCAATATTTGATAACCCTATAAGTGAAGAAATTCTTCCTAACCCCCAGCCTAAACCTCCACTGGTGTAGCATGCAGCCATTTCCTCTAGTCACTTGCCACCAAGGAGAAGAGGCTGAGACCTTTTTCACTCCAACCTCCTTTCAGGTAGCTGTAGAGGGTAATAAGGACTCCTCCCTCGGCCTCTTTTTCTCAACGCTAAACAATGCATTTCCTCAACTGCTCCTCAAAGGAGTTGTGCTCCAGACACTTTACTGGACACACTCCAGCCTCACAATGTTCTTCTGGGAGTGAGGGGCCCAGACTGAGCACAACATGTGAGGTCCTTTCTTCCTTGTTTATAAATACACTCCTGCAGCCCAGCCATCCACTGTTAGTTAACATCCTTTTTCCCACTCCCCCCACAGGACTATGGACTGGACCAGACCATTGCTCCATAGACACCTCCATCGGCTGGTACCATTCCTCTTTCTTATGCCTCCTTTCCTACCTCAGTGCTGGGTCTGCCCCTCGCTGAGCAACACCCTCCTCTGGCTGGGGGCACCTTTCAATGCCTCCAAGTGGCTGGGCTGCAGCCTCTTCCCATGCAGGTCCTCATGATAAAAGGTCATGTATTATATCACCATTTATCTTAGGAAATCATGACAGGTGCTGGATGATGATGACATTAACAATCCAGGATTAGAGTCTACTTTTCCTTATGATCTTTCCTTTCATGCAGCACATTAATTCTTAATTTTTTTCTACAAAAACCCATAGCCAGCACACTTTTGCTCTTGCTCTACTCCCTAAAATACTCGAACCCACCCAATCACACAGGTCTTTTAGAGTTTCTGCTGAAAAATACCTGAGGTGATACAGCACTCTGTTAAAATTTAGTCCAAATAGATCCAAAATCACTAAAAAATGAGAGTCCTTTGTCTTTACAACAGAGTAACAGAAACAGGCACTCAGAATTATAATACTGAACTGCATTGCAGTAAATCTTTGCTTTTTTCCTGGTTTTATAGACATAGCTATTTTCCACCTTTTGAATTACTAGTTTAGTGTGTTGGCTGCTCAGCTGACAGCCAGGAGACTTCATAGCAACTGCTCACCTTGCTACCGATCTGAACTGGGCTTCTTCAAAAATGTGAAAATAAAAGTTGGAGCTTCATCTGCTTCATCCACCCCTTTGCTGAAGAAATCATCTGTAATAAACCATGAAGCTCTAAGTTCAATGAATTCTCAATCTCTCTTGGATTTTTTATGCTCTTCTGTAATACAACTAATAGCAGTAGTTTTGGGTTTGTGGTTTTGAGGTTGGGGTTTTTTGCAGTATCTGTGATCATTGCTTATTTGTTTTGCCTTTTTTGATCTCTCCATTCGCTTTAAATCTCTACACTGAAAATCTTAAAATCATCATAAAATCAAATCTCTGTAAAAATCTGTAGATAACTCATGTTCTGAGATGGATGCACAACATTCAAAAAAAAAAGGAGGGCATGACAGGGGCAATTGCTTGTATTACATGGACTGATAAAACTGAATAAAATGTGCATGTTCTCCAAGCACGGCGACATGAGTGAGTTGATATAATAGCTGTATTTTACACAGACAACTTTCCCTCTTTTGTATCTGACATCAGCACAGTAGTGATGCCATTGTCAGTGCCTCACACCCAGCAGTCTACCAACCTGTGTTGTACATATCAGTGGAAAGGTCTCAGAAAATGAACGCTCCCATTTATAGAAATGAAGGGAATTCATCCTGTACGGCACCTTCTAAAGACATCTTTTAATATCTTTAAAACTCTCTAGTTTTCCCTATTATGATGCTCTTTAGAAATGCCTAAGGCAAACTGTGATTAAATTACTAAAATCATATACTTTTAGTTAAAGAATGACTAAAATAGATGAGAAAGGGGAATAGTTTAAAGCTACAGTTTTACAGCATTAGAAATATCACCATTATAAAATACTCTGAGGCAAGATTAGTGCGAGACAAGCTTCTCTGGCGTTTGCCACAGAGATATAATTCTGGCGTTTGCCACAGAGATCCACTGAGACTTCTGGGTCTGTTCACTAGTGAGAAGATATTTAAACATCCAGCACCACTTCAGAAATGCTGCACCAGCAATTTAGATAGAAACCATGAGTTCTTGGGATGATAAGCACAATCTATATGGTTGTTTCCTATAAAGAAATACCAGTTTTTCTCCACAGGATGCTCAACAGAGATAAGAAAAGATTTTGAATACTCCCTGTTAACAGTAATGTTGACCTGAGATGTATTTCTATTAAACTCCACAGGAATCCAATAGTGAATAGCAGAAACAGAGAAGATGAAGCACAATTTTCAGACAATTATACTTCATGTTTTAAAAACCTCATTAAAGCATTTTAATGGGGAACTTCAACATATTTCAGAATAATTTTGTATTACAAAATTTACTATTGCAAATACTTTGACAATAACTCTTGTTTTCATATAAAGAACATTCTCACCATGAAACGCTTCTACTGTCTATATTTCTGCAGACCCATAAGTCCCTAAGTTCCTGGTAGTTTTCCTTTCTTTCAGAATTTCAAATAAAGACCCAGGCAAGATGCACCACAGGGGCAGAATCTGTACAGCTTTACGACTACACTGCCATCAAGAGCTTTATTCTAAATTGACAAATAGGATTTCAGAGACATTGTGGCTTTTCATTGTCACTTGTTTTCAATTTCTAAGGTGTCACTTGAAAGAAAGGAAAAAAAGCCTGTGGAGTTTGTGCACTGGAAACCTTCTAGTAGTGGCTTTTATTTATGTATATTAGGTGGAAGGAAGAGATTAAGAAACTAGAAGAAATAGCAATAAGTGAAGAAGAAGAATTTGTATATAGTAAGAGCAAACCATATAAAATGTTTTTAATACGGAGCTCAAAGAGAAAGGAGATTGATTCATTTTACTTAATTTATAAGGCAGGAAGGCTGTGGGGCAGACACTGGGTTTTGGAGGATACATGGTTTGGAGAAAGCTTTCTAATGCTTCAAACATGATTCCCTTGTGCTACCTTGCACCTGCAGCCTGCAAGTGCTTCGCATTTGGCTTTCTCTGTTTAGTTAACTTGGCTGTAGCAGTTTCCCAATGATTAATATCTTTGTTGTATAGATACAAATAAATACATGAAACTGCAGTGAATGGAGGACTGAGAACTCTGAAATGTAATTAGCTGCTTGCAAGCTTTTTTACTGGCAAATACTAAACTACACAGCAAACAGAAATAAAGGACAAAGCAGAACCATGCAACATCATTACTCAATAAAAATGATACATTTATAACCTCATTACTCACGGTTTATAGTTGTGGTTGCTCAAACACAGAGAAGTGGCTGTGCAAGGTCATACTGGCAGAGTTCGGAACAGAAACCAGACATCTCATTCCCTCAGCTACTGTTCTGCTCATGGTTTTATACATTGTTTGGGGTATTTTTTCCATTTTTTACTTGATTTTGTTTTCAAACACAGAGAGATCACCACAGTAAACTGAGCAAAATGCCTTGTGTGACACACACAGAAGTAAGTATGGACTTCAAGTAAGCTGCATCCCTTGAGCTGCATTTGCAACAGTAGAGTCTGATGATTTCAATGCAACCACATGTGGAAATATCAGTGTTAACAGAAATATATGGAAATCTTTACAGTTGTGTTTCAGTTTCTCTGTACTCAGTGATAACATTTCACTCACAATATTGGATTTGAATCTTTGTATCCTAGAAACTGTTTCATGTGAAAGCAAACTGCTGCCAACAAAAAGCCTTCTTTTCACTCCAGCCAAGGCTGCACACACTTTTGAAGAAGGGAGTAGAGAAGGCAAAACATGGCATCTCTTCAGCTCTATCATCATGAGGACTTAGTGAGTCCTTTCTTCACCAGTATGCATCTAAAATAGGAAGTGAAATTAATGGAGAAAGAAAGGGCAAAAGGAGGATGAGTGTTTACCTCATATCAGAACAAAAATAATACATTTTCTTCAGAAAAATAAATATTGTTGGGCTTTTGTCTCCCTCCAGAGCTTCCTCATAATTTCTAGTGTTCTGCAAGTAATTCCAGACTATTGTAGACAGAAATGCTCCCGTTTGACAACAGTTGGTCACATGCTGTCCCTTTCAAACTCTAGGATTGATATATTCTAAATATAAATCATTTTCAAATGAATAGTGTTCTACCCGCAAGAGACCCTTCCAAAGAAACACAGAAGGAGAGTTTTAAAAAACACAGTCTGGAAACCTGCAAGCTAGCACTGCTGTGTACATAACTATTTGTGTTCAGCCACCATTTAAAACCAAGACAGCTTTTTAGCCAACACAGGTTCTTCTTTCTAAAATTTTCATTATCTTTTGCTGAACTCCCTGTGTATTTAGAGTTTTGCCTGGTGATAAAATGACTGGAACTGAACACAGCTTCTAGGATGCGGCCACAAGATTGGGTTTTGTAAAATAAAACATCCACCTGATCTTTTACATCCCGTTGATGTTAATGGAGCTCACAATGGTATTAGCACCTTTGCTGCCAAATGACAGTGCAAACCTCATGTCTCTTTCAAAAATAAATCGGATTTCTCATTGTGCTGCCCTTGCCCACCTCTGGCCACATATTGATCAACTCAAAGCCGGGTGCTTAGTTGCAAAATCCTTTACAACATCAGTGTCACAGAACCCAAAAGCATCCTGACGTTATGGCCATATTATTTCTTTGTCCTTGCAACCCTGAGGTCATTTGGTGAGTGAGAGAAGACAGCACCATGAGTTGAGAAGGGAATATCAGCTGTCAGTGCAACTATCTTGGATTTGTTTCTCTGCTTGCATGTACTGGGAATTATACACTGAATTATCTCTCTGTTTCATTGGCAGCTGTTTTATTTTGGATTTTCAATGACCTACATCACCAGTTTATGACCTGCCTGCAAAGCAGTCAGAATGTGTCTGTACTCTCCCAGAACACAACTTCAGGAATCGTTTGGGGTATTCAAACAGCACAGCTCCATAAGCACATGCCTCTCCTAAACCTTCCAATTCCTGCATAACTAGGGAACAAAACGTTGCTATAACGTAGTGCAGGAAATAACATCCATGCAAGCATGTAACATGGAGTTTTGACTTGCTTGGAGAAGCAGAACACACCCAGCGGGGACACAGATTAGGAATTTAACAGTGATCTCATTGCTTCCCTTCCTGGACTTCACAAGCACAGGTACAGGCACTGCCACAAAGACCAACAGCTGGTTCTATTTCAAAGATGTTACAAAGGGACCTCCAGTTTGAACAAGTCAACTGAATTACACCAAACACTGAATTTCTGCTCGCTTTTCCAGTCTGACAGACAATTTAAGCAGTTTCACAGATAACTTCAGAATAACATTTTAACAAAAATCAGACTCTCCTACCAAGCACTCTCCAGGGCTTGCCCGCAAAAGAAACTACAGAAACTGTTCTGCAGTGTGCTACACCAGACAATATCACAGCCACCATCTCTGGCTCTGAACCAGGAATTCATAGTAACACCTTACATAAGCATTATTTTCATTAACAGATTGATGAAGACAATGTCAAGTCCAAGAACAACTCTGACAATAAAATTGCAGCATCATCCTATTATTAGCACCACAATCAGTCAAATGTTGAAAGATTTTTAAAGGAATTTTGGGATCAGTATTGTGTCAGCAATACACTAATGATGGCAATTCATGGTCACTTCAATCGTGCATTTAGGTTTTTCGTTTCAAGGTAAAGCATTTGTTCTTGCTCTTTCATCCTTGTCTTGTACATTGTCATCCACTCCAACCTCTATGTTATTAAATGAAAAAGCTTCCCTTCAAGTTCTCTAGTAAGAATTTGTTTTCCCCTCTGATGTCCAAGTCTCTCCAATTGAAATTCAGACTTGTACAGAAGTGAGAATGCATGATGGACACCACCCTAACCCCTTTCTAACAGTATTTTAAGGGCAATGGAGAAGCCTGTCTAAAATGATGTTGCCTTATTTGACATGGTCATTCAGACATGGCATTTTTTACATTAATTTCTTTGAAGGTAGGTGCTTCCACAAAGAAAGCTGGTTAAATTCTGACATGCTTGTGTTCAGCTCTTGGTTATTTCAGTGGTAGTGTGCGTCAGTGCTACGAAGTAAACCATTTCCTTCCTACAAAAAGGTTGCAAATATTCAAGTGATGCATTTCAGTGATAAACATTATGTTTTTGTCTTCTGGCATGAAGGAAAAATTCTCTCATGGACAAGATGTTATGGAGTTGTGCAGTCTGTCTGAGGTACAAGGAATGGCATGGGCTCTCCATCTTCATCNTCTTTGAAGGTAGGTGCTTCCACAGAGAAAGCTGGTCAAATTCTGACATGCTTGTGCTCAACTCTTATAGACCTGTTAGCCTCACCTCAGTTCTGGGCAAAGTTATGGAACGGTTAGTACTGAGTGCTATCATGCAGCAACTGTGTGACAGCCAAGAGATTAAGCCCAGTCAACATGGGTTTAGGCAGGGTAGGTCTTGCTTGACTAACCTGATCTCCTTTTATGATCAAGTAACTCAACTGATCAATGAGAGGAAGGCTGTGGATGTAGAGGTTTTCCTCCCGCTGTATTCGGCATTGGTTAGGCTACACCTGGAGTACTGTGTTCAGTTCTGGGCCCCTCAGTTTAAGAAGGATGTCGAGGTGCTGGAATGANCCCTGGAGGTGTTCAAGGTTAGTCTGGATGAAGTGCTGAGTGGCATGAGCTAGTTGTTAGATGTTAGGTTTACTCGGTTGGTTTTAGCTTGGACTGGTTGATCTTTAAGGGTTTTTCCAGCCTCATCATTACTGTGATACTGTGAACTGGTATTTGGGGTGAAGTTTTCATAATCTCTGTCCACTGAACTAACAATATACTCAGTTTTTCCAGTACAGGCACCTTGTTTGTTTAATTGATCACATTCTCTAAAGGGTGAATGTGCACAATTCTTGGAAGTGGTTCATAGAGAGGAAGTCCAGCACCTAAGCGTTTCCACTTAGGTCACCAAGTTCAATACAGAAGCAGAATAAGCCTCTGTGGGACCAGTCTAATGCTGTAGATTGGATATCATCTTTGTGTGAGAAATAATTGGAGTCAGAATGCATCGAATGAGGCTGAACGACCAAATCATGAGATCAGGTTATCGACACCCCTAAGCATTCCTGCACTTTCCACTTAACTTACATCCTTCCTGGAAGAAATACATCTTAGCTGCTCTTAAACACTTCCAACAGAATTTCCCTCCTTCCTAAAATGATGGAAATAGAATGCAGAAAAGGCCTAGCTGGAGCCAGAAACACAGACTGTCAGACAGACATGAGATGGGAGTGCCACAGCAATGAACCATCAGATCAGGTGGGAGGGAAGCCATTCTGGAAGACCTCCTTCAGCTTTGCCTCACAGTAAAAGCCAGGCCAAATAGTCTTTCAGTATGTCTCTCCTCCCTCTGTCCTCCCCACTTCCCATTAGAACAAATGCTTCCTCTATACCAGTAGCAATTGCTTTCATGTTATTAAGTGGCTAAAAGGATGAATAAAAGCAAGGGCAGAGAAAGGTTAATACTGACCACACAGGAGAAAAGATACCATTAGGAGATATATTGGGTTGTAGTTAATTAGCCAGCAACAAACAAATGTCCCTTGCCTGTGAGCCCAATGCACAAATATTTAATGAATTCTTATTTTCAGACACAAATAGTCACAATCACAACCATTAATCCAAGAACTGCATCCCCATTATTAGGTCAACAATCAACACAAAAAGGGTCACTCATTCTGTTTTTGTTAATCAATAGCAAAAAATAGCAAATACTTAGTGTTCACCAAGCCCTACCCACTGATTCCAAGCAATTTGCTCGAGTGCAGAATGAAAATGCTTTGCATGACATTGCAGTTCTGTGAGGATCTCAAAACATCTCTTAATATTGTGCTCCAGCTGTGTGCAAAGGAAAGAAGTCACTTTTCCAATAATACCCATTGTCTCCTCCATTATGCAGAAAACCCTTAAAGAACCACTGCTGCAGCTTCATAGGGATGGTGACACTGAGACTTAGTGACTATACAGTGCAGGAACCAGGTGTGCTGTTCAGGGACTATGAAAAACAACACACTTCAGAATCTGGAAAGACAAAAAAAACCCAGAAAAAGACAGAAGTCTGGAAAGAAACAAACCCTAAAACAAGAGCTAATCCCTCTGTATTCTTTGCAAACACTGCACTAATTGCAGTGTCAGAGAATTTTGCAGTTTGCAAGAATGATTGAAGCTAAAATTAATCATAATTAATTTTTTTAATTATATAGAATAAACACCACAAAATGAATATAAACTCAGACTTTTCATTATCGCCGTCTGTGGTTGGAACATTTCTCCGTTGACATAGTGAAGGTAACAAGCCACACCATCCTTTCTACACAATATTAACATAATCTAGATGCTATGTATATGAGAAGATAATCAGTCAAGAGAGTCTTGCCTTCATGATTCCCCTCTTACATTTAGCATCACTTAATTCCTACATCTCAGGATTCAGTTTACCAAGTATGTGTAGGTCCAAATCTCTGAAGCTAGAATTCATCACGTTTCCCACCAGGCTGACCCAAATCATATTGGAGAGCTGAATTTGGGACATTTCTGCCTGCATCACATAAATCTCTCTTGTTCAATTCACAATGCCTGTGAAAGCCAGGCTGGTTCAAGTTTTGTAGGGGGGGTGGACTAGAGGACACTTGGAGGTGCCTTCCAACCCAATACATTCTATGATTCACATGCACAAACTCACAACCACCTCTCAGACCTACATCAGCAATGAAGAAGCCATAGATTTTCATTTTGACTGCCTCCCTCAGCAGTCCAGGTTCAGACAGAAACACACCCCATTTCTTTCTGCTCCACCTGAACCATGATGTTCAGCCAGCTAATAATCGCTTCCTTCGTGGCTCATTTGCCTGATCGCTCTCATTTCCAAAAGCAGGATTAAAAATTCTTTTCTGATGGATAAAGTCAGTACCCTAGAGAGGGAGACAAAAGCTCCCATGACTATTTAATGACTTCACCTAATGCCTGGCACAGTCACTAGCGAAACCTTCAGAACCTGATCATCCCCCCATGCGTGCTCTAATAGCAAGCTAATCATTCAAGCTTATTTTTGCTGTATTTCTCTCTGGCACAGCAGATGAGATTAACAGCTCACTTGGTCTCTCTCACCCATCTAACACATCTCCCTCCAAAAGTGACCTAACTCTTTCAGCAGTGGGTTCAACTTGTCAGAGTTGCTTAGCAAAGCTCTTCAACCATGAGAGATTGTCCGATCTCCAGATGAAAGGGGAATTTGAATGACTGCAATGACATAAGAAATGAACTTCTGTGTCCTGTGTTCTGCTGGATGACTATTGTGGTTGTCAAGATCTTCATCAAGAAACCTTACTAACTTTTGTCTGATACATGTTGTGGCTTTGCCTGGAAAATCCTAGCAGACCAAGGCATCCCTGGAGCACCACATGACCTTGGTTTCTATTGTTTCTAGGTGCTTGGCAATCCCAGAAGCCGAACTTTCAAGCCTTAGAAGACTCCATGGGTGAAAATCTGAAGCATATAAGAATGTGAGGCAAGTTATCACAGGTCAGAGACAGGGGTGTCACTATCTTTAGGTTTAAGCACCCAAGGAGACAGCTGGGATTTACGTATCTATGTGCTCTTAGGGATACAACCACATAAAAAATCCAAGCTAAGCATCTAAGAAGACCAGAAGATACCAGCCACTGTGCCCAAATTATCATCTACAGATTGACAACAGTAAATTCTGGGTAATTTGTATCACCAGGCAGAGATAAAAAAGAGGCAACAGGACTAGCCAGGCACAACTCACTATCTTTTAAAACACATGTTCTTATGTTGGCATATAATTAGATTTCTGCACTTCACCTTGAATGTTGAACCTTGGAAGATTTGATCTGAATATTTTTAATCTTGAGTGTACGTTTCTCAATAACAACATTGCGTAAGGATGATTAAAACGCAGATTTTGCAATATGATGTTTAATGAGAAAACTGAAGCTGAAGAGATACACTCTTGTCTATGGATTTACATGAAATGCAGAATTGTTTGGAGATATGAGAGTCAAGTTTTCTAATATCCACCTACCTCTGCAAATGCTTAGCTGTGTAAATCTTTCTTTTACCTTTGACAGTAATCACAGACAGGAGCAACTTCTGCAAACCTAGCATTAAAGACACAAGGTGGGAGGATCAGACACCATCACCAGATCATTTCTACACAACTATAGCTATTGCTGCTCAAAGAACACTTGATTTCTGATCCGAGTACACTGAGTTCATACAGCTATGTGATACGCATCTGCAAAGGTTGGTTTAATTCAAACACATGCTCCTGAAAACAATTTATTTCCTTTTTAGAGATCAGCTGAAAATATTGACTGTCTTTGCCTAAGGAGCTCAGATTTTTTTCAACACAAATCACATATTTCCACAATTACTCACCAGTTTATCTTGCCTTTGCTTTCTAAATCACTCCTTTAAATTAAACTAGCGAGGATACAAGGCAAAATATCATTAACAGGTAATAGAATGTCCAAAAAGGAAATTAATACAAATTACAAACAAGAAAGAGAAACTGGAAAATCTTTTAGGGCAATACTTTGCCTTGCATCCTCCACTGGAACTGCATCTAGTTTGCACAGTGCACACGCAGACTACAAACATTTCTGTGTATGTTCTGTGTGTGGAAAATCTCTTTGGCCAGCACTGAGGTACTGTGTAGGATGTATTAATGCCAAGGGGCTTGCAAGGGACCGACTGTAAGTGAGGCCTGGCCATCTGCAGTTGCATGTTGTAATACAAGAACATCCAAAGTGATTTTTTTTCTTTAAGAGTATATGCTGCTTCTTGAAAATGCCCTTGAAAAATATCACAAAGTGAACGGAACGGCTACTTAAAAATAAGATGACTCAGGAGAAAATATTACCGTGTCTATCCTAAGGCAATAAAGTTTACTCAATAACTCCACTGTGACTAACCTCTAAACTACTTTAAAAGTGCTAGAAACATTCTTTTCAGCAACAGGAAGAAAAGGGGAATACAACTAGTCTTCATTCATAAACAAAAGTTCTGTGAAAAATAAAGGATATATAGCCTTTGTCTCTTTTTGAACAACCTAATAAGGATGATAGCTCCAATTTGGAACAAACAATTAATGCAAGGAAATCTTAAGGCTGCTCATAAGTCATGCATCCAGTTTTCACCACAGAAGTGACTCTTTGAAAGGATTCCCTATTGTGTCTTTGATATTGTCACCAGGGAAGCTATTACAGCAGCCCAAAGGAAGGTGGCTTCCAGCTACTGCTCTATAGAGTTCCTGGCTGTTAGGCAGAAAACCCCTGCATGAGTCACCACCAGTGTCCTCAAACATCAGATGTGAGGTTTAGAAATGGACACTGAAAGCAAAAAAGAACAGGAAAGTATTTGAAGAGTGTGGAGACATACAGAAAGGAGAATGGCAAATGCAGAACTTCAACATAAGAGCAGAGAGAAAAGGGATCACATAAACATAAAGAGGTCTAACAGTACTAGAGGAAAATGTTTTGACCTAGAAAAGGATAGCACATACAATACAAGCCTTGATTAAACACTGCAGTCAAATTAGTCACGGGCATCCCATGAGCAACATCCAGGCCAATAAATTGGAAACACTGACAATCTAAACAGGTTTATAATTTATATCTCCTATGCTTGAGCATCTGAGCCCCATAAGCACATCTGGCCTCATCAGTGTCTATGTTCTAGTGGCAGATGTCATTCCTACAAGTAGTCAGGGATGCAAGAAATGAACATAAAGCATAGTACTACCAAGTATGCTGGAGGAAGGAACTGGAGGATGAAGGGATGTGGGCAAAGCTAGAGGCCCAAAGAACAGACAAGTTCCACATAGGAAGTGGTAGCTCAGAGGACTTATTTTACATGTCCTCAAGTTTATGTCAGAGTACAGAAGTTCAAGGTCATTGTCTTGCAGCTCATTTCTTGGGGGATCTGGGTAACAAAATGTGGCTGCTTGACTTAATCTTACAATCACAGGGTTTGAGATGCATTGCAAGAATTCTGATAGCTGAGGAAAGGATGAGTGTCAGGCAGCAGCAAAAGCACACTTCAATGTCATAAGAATTTTTACCTTGCTAGACCAAACTTCTCAAGTTTCATGCACAAAATATTAAGGTGATTGCTATTGTATACATAAAAGGAGAAGTAATTGAAGTTAAAGGCACTGTAGTTACTAAATGGCCTCTCCTGGGTGTACCTCCTTGCTTTTAGGATCAGCATGCGACCAGCTACCGTCCACACTGCCTTCTGAGAAAAGTCCTCTTGATGCATCTGTCTGGAACAGAGCCCTAAAACAACAGTGAGACAGCTTCCATCTCCAAAGAACCTTGTAGACTATGTCCTCACTGAGGGAAAAGGATCCACTCATAGGTTGAAATCTCAGCTTTTCACGTTTTCTTATTTTCATAGGGATTAACAGAGTGGGATGACTGGCCACATACAACTGGCTGCATAATCAGATACTTCCATTTAAATGAAGTGATAGCAGGAAATCCACCACCCATGTAGGGTCCAACAAGTGCTCATGATACCAGTATTTTATCCCTGCTTCTGCTGCACATTCCGGAGCATACCTGAGAGCAACCTGAACTTAAAAACATAAGAGTCTATCTGCATTGACCTGTGTGTGCTTGAGTACCAGTCTGGATCTCTACTGTGCTAGTGCATTGCATAAGAACCATAAAAGAACAGAAAAAAATTCCCTTACAAGACAAGTTCTCAGCTCTCACATCAGCAGTTTTCTTTCCAAAGAGTTAGAGTGGCCAAACGACCCAGAATATTGCTACCTTTCTGCTCAGCTGTGGTTTGGGGGAAGAATCAAGATTTTTCAGTGTCTGGTCTGTGGTAAAAATTTCTACAGATGGGTAGGACTCCTTTTATTATCAATAAGAAGTGCTTTATAGAAAATACGTATTGCCAAAGAAGAGTGAACTAGAGGCAAATCTTGTGAAAAAGTTTTGTCTCTCACAATGAATTAAAAAGCACTCTTCTAAACTTTCCTAAGGTAAAACCTTACTTCCAGTGATGGCTTTGAGGAAGGAAAGAAAAGCAGTAATGTCAAAAAGCAGCATGAAGAGCTAGAGATACAGTAGCAAGGAAACATAATTTGATGGGAATTGCAGGTCATTCCTGCTGCCATTGAGAAAGGAATCAGGGTGAAGGGGGCTGCTTAATGCTCCATCATGTGGAACACAAGTCAATAAAACTTTAGTTATTCAGTAAAATACCACAGTAAAGTCTCCTTGCTTGACTTTGCCACCTCTCTTCTGTATGTAAGTTTTGAAATACTTGACTGGAAACATTTTCTGTTTACTTTCCTTATCCAAGCAATTTATTACATTTGATGCACCACTGTGTTATAACGTCAATATGAATAGTAACACATCAATAATAAGATGACTTTTTATGTTTCACAACCATAAATGGAAATTTTCAGAATCTGCATTACAGATTATTACTACAATGAGTTCAATGAATCACAGTCTTTCATAAATCCTAGGCAAAGTATGGTGAAGCAGATAATAATTTAGTAACATCAGAACAGAAAAAGACAAAACCACGACGCCCAATCTTAACAATATTGAATAAAGTTGTTTTCTCTTTTATTTTGATTCTGAATCAGCATGAGATCTCCAAAGGGAACCTGTTCCATACAGAGCTGAATGCCTCCACTGCTCCTCTAAGGCTGCAAGTAGCAGATGACAAAGAGCAGAACTATGTACTTTTCCCTCTTGGTTCTCTGTCTGCTGAAATCAGTATGAAAGACTGACTAGTTCCTACTTACACCTCAAAGGAAGTTTGCATTGTCAGCCAGGAGTCTTGCCGAGATCCCAGACTACTCAGCCGTAAAAGGCCAAGCACAGTCCTAGATAACAATTTCCAGTGAGCTGCAAAGTTGTAATGGCTCTGTTGGTGCCTTTCCTGCTCCAGTCCCCCTGAAGACCAGGACTCTGTAACAAAACAATTACAGCTTCAGGCAATTGTTAATTGCTGGAGAAGCTGTTTATAGAACCGTAGGGATGGAATGGACCTCCAAAGGTCATCTGGTCCAATCCCCCTACAACAAGCAGGAACATCACTCACTAAACTAGATTGCCCACAGCCCCAGCAAGCCTGACCTTGAATGCCTCCAGGGATGAGGCCTCTATCACATCTCTAGGCAACTGGTCCAGGGATTGCAACCCTCAGATTAAAGAACTTTTTCCTGATATCCAGCCTAAATCTACCCTGTTCCATCTTAAAACCATGATCCTATTATTCCATGCTCTTGTTGAACAATTCTACCCCAGCCTTCTGGCAGGCCTCTTTCAGAGATTGGAAAGTCTATAAGGTCCCTCCTTATCTCTACACCACCACCAATCAATGCTACTACACTTCCCATTCATCAGGAAACCACAGCCAGCACGAAGCATTTTCCAACAAGCTGCATCTCAGGCCCTCTGCTTCCCTCCATCCTGTGGCTGAAATGGCCTGGCCACATCCCCTTGGTCCCACAGCACCAAAACTCACTTTTGATATACTTGACCACGAGCACTGAACCATCTTCTACAGCACTATTGCATGAGTATTGCGTTCAGTTCTGGGCCCCTTAGTTTAGGAAGGATGTCGAGGTGCTGGAACGAGTCCAGAGAAGAGCAACTAGAATGGTAAAGGGGCTGGAAGGTAAGCCCTGTGAGGAGAGGCTGATGGAGCTGGGTCTGTTTAGCACGGAAAAGAGGAGGCTCAGGAGTGACTTTATTGCTGTCTATAACTACTTAAAAGGTGGTTATGGTCAGGCAGGGGTTGGTCTTTTCTCCCTGGACACTGGAGGCAGGACAAGGGGTCACAGTCTTAAGCTCCATTGGGGGAGGTTTAGACTTGGCATCAGGAAAGGGTTTTTCACTGACAGAGTGATCTAATTTTGGAATGGGCTGCCCATGGAGGTGGTTGAGTAACCATCTCTGGAGGTGTTCAAGGTTAGGCTGAATGAAGTGCTGAGTGGCATGAGCTAGATGTCAGCTGTTTAGGTTTATTTGATTGGTTTTAGGTTGGACTGGATGATCTTTAAGGTCTTTTCCAGCCTCATCATTACTGGGATACTGTGATACTGTGACTGTGCTGTATTAGCATTTGGCACGGGTCCTCAGCCTCACTCTGTCTTCTTTCCACCACTCACTGGAGCATGGGAGGTGAGCAGTCATTTCAGTCCCTGGGTTTTCCTACTCCACTGAATCACAAAAGCCCTGCCCTCAACTTTCCCCTTGTGGAATCCAATAGTGGGCGGGTGCTGTAAACCAGCATAAAGGAGAATTCCCTGTCACAGACTGCATTTCTCTAGAGGGGCTGATCTAAAACAACCACACTAAATGCAGTTGTATAAAACACCGAACTACCACATTTCCTTTTACCACACAGGACCAGCTGGAGTGACACTAGTAGATGAATCTCCAACACACCAGTGAATCAGTGAAGTGATTCATCTGAAATGGGACATCTAGACAAGGAGATCAAATCCTACAATAGCTTCCCAATGGAAAACTGAAAATATTTTTTGAAATAACTTTTGGATTCCAAAATTGTACAATTTTAACCATTTTTACCAGCTACACAAATGACTGAGAATTTGAATTTCACTCTTCTGAGAGTATAAACATTACACGCAAACAGATTTCTCTGGCAAGGTGCACTGAGCAGAACACAGAAGAAAGTGGCCTTTGAAGAAGGTGATCTAAAGGCCCTGGGGTTGTTAACACCTCACAAAGAGAAGACCTCCCCCTTGCTTTCCCCCTCACATCCTCTGAACTTCTATCAACAGTGTTAAGAGAAGACAGGACACTATATTTTAGCTCTCTACTGGGATATGCATTATGGCTGAGGGACTGCTGGGCTCTGTACTGATGTATCAGTGAATAAAGCTGCAACCCAGTTTAACTATTTTCCCTGTTACTTTGTGCTTAGTTTTGCTATAATTGCCACAAAAATATACTTGCTTTCAATAATTTTCTTAAAACCCAACAAGTCCAGTCTCAAATTGAACCTGGTCACTGCTGCTGTTTAGCAAATTGGATTTTGAAGACAAAAAGGTTTGTGGCTGTTGTGCAGCATTGCTCCACCTTCCCCATTCCACAAGAGGGGAATTCCATGCACAGAATTTACACATGCAGTGGAAAGGAGAGAAAAAGGCACCTTTTGTATCAGTCCAAATAGAAAATTACTTTACCCCTACCTATCATGGGGGTGGCTCACTATCTTCCGCTCAGTGAATGAGAATTTCTGCAGGACCAGCCATCAGGATTCTCTCTATTCCATCAGTGTTGCAGCAAGTGGCCTGTAGGAAGGTGAGGATTGCTCAAAGAAAATTACTTTCTGCATCTTTCAGTATTTCTAAAACAGTTTAACATATCAGAACAAGGAGCACATTGGACTTCTAGAGATGTCACCCTCTTTGTGCATCACCATGACAAAACCTGAGAACCCTTACATTAAGGCACGGCAGGCAGTGGGAGCTGGCAGAGTTTTGTGTATGTTGCTGTGTGAGTAAGTTACTAAACAAGTAAAGGTGACACGACTCTTAAGCTACCAGAGCAAAATGAAAAAGACAAGTGGCTGCCAAAACTAACACAGAAGTTCCTGCCTAAAAGGCATTTGAAGCTATCAAATGACATTGGCTTCAGTGAAACGTGATCAAAAAACAGCCAACAATCTGCCAGTCTCAATCACTATTGACCCTGTTTCACTTGTACTTAATGTCAGGAAGATAGGAGGTGCTCACAGAGATTTCTGCTGGCCACTTGCTAATTCACTGAGCTCACCAAGGAGAGTCAGAAGCAAGCGCATCTTTCAAAAGGACATTGAGGAAATTAAGTATCTGGATCTAAAATTATAATGGAATCTGATGTTCAAAGAAACAGGACAACATTTAATGAGTCACTGCACATAGGTGTCCCTAATTCTTTTCTATTTTCTTCTTTTTCTAACATATCACAGTATCCCCATATCCCAGTATCATAGTAGACCAAGTTGGAAGGGACCCAAAAGATCATTTAGTCAAATCCATTAAATTATAAAAGTACCGTTTAAATGAGTCGGCCTAGCACCCTGTCACGCTGAGCCTTAAAACTGTCTACGGCTGGGGAATTTCCTGGGAAGACCATTCCACTGTCTAATTACTCTCACAGTTGAAAATTTTCCTCTGGAGTCCAATTCAGTAGCTTAAATATTATCACAGTGCTTTAATTGTGAGTAAACATTGGCTTAAGAGTGGAAAACACTTGAAAAATAATGAGAGGACAAGTGTTGGGTCACACCAAATACTTAAACAGTATTAAAATGCACATAATTTATATATAGCACGTTCATACCTAAAACAGTAGCCTGTTGCTAGAAGGAGAACAGATGATTCAGTAGTTAGGAAACCATCCTAGAATTTAGGTCATCCATCCTCAGCAGATTCCTGGGCACTTGGTGGCCAGGGAAGTTTTTTCTCTGTTAAAGCTCAGTGTAAAATATTAGACATTTCTCCCAGAAATTTCAGGATCACTGTGAGGATTAATGCACTGATGATTGTTGATAACTTAGAAAGAGGATGAAGACCACTTAAAGTTTCAGATTAAGGAACAGCCAGGCCAACGATGTACCAATTAACAAAATCAGCAAGAAACCAGGATCTGGTGTGACCTGTAGATGTGGAAAATACAGTTCTAGTATTAGAAGAAACAAAGCAGAAGCCAGTGCAGCACTTCATCCTCGTAGGCACACTCAATGCCTAAAGGGCAGCTAAAACAAGCTGAGTTTGGCTCCGGGTAGCCACAGATGAACACCAAGATCCCCAGCTCCACACTCACATGTGCTCAGAAGCATTCCTTGCCCTTAACAGGTTACCAGACTAATAACCATACTCTGCTTTTAAAAAAGGGCCCAGCTTCTGAGATCAGGACTATGAAAACAAATCCGTAATGATGAGATACAGTCTGTAACCATTTGACCACAGAGTTTTCCACATAGGAATTGACACAAATCATACAAATGTCATGGCATGGTGGGATGGTTTCACCTGTAAAGGGAGGGCAGGGTTTGCTCACAGGCTAATTTTAGGCACTGCTCTGTCCACAGAGCCTTTGCAGAACAAAACTGAGGTCAATCCACCAAAGTTCCAGGGACACCAGCTGATTCTTATCCAAAAAAGCTCTTCTGTGCTGGTTTAATGTCAGCATGGCAACGCCTTTGGACCAGAGCTTGCATGGATGCAATGACCTAGCACGAGGGCAGAGGAAACTCAGGAAGGAATGAAAGACAAAAGCATGGACATCAGCCAGATGCAAATTCAGAAACTCAAAGTTCAGAGACGTGACTGGAGGTCCTGATGTGATCTGTGCACAGCATTCAGTCAAACATAAATTGCATACATTGGACAAGATTTACATGGAAATTTGTTATGGCTTGCAGCTGAATCAATGTTTCAACAGAAGCACCACAAACTTCTGACCAGAAATTACAACTAACCCTTAAAACCAGGTGAAACAGAATATGACAACAAGCTAGAAAGATGAACATTCTTGCATGTCAAAAATAATAAATGTCAAAAATATGAGCTCACACAGAAGCAGGACTGCAAGGTCACTTTCAGCAGATCCAGTGAGCACTTAGCATACTGTACGTTGAGTTTTAACATAATATGAAGCCATCTGGTATGGAAACTCAAGCTCAGCAGATGCATTTGCAAAACAGAGCATTCGTTTTTATTGTGCTCTAAAATTAGATTTAAAGTGTGCTCAAAAGCATAACTAAAACAGATTGTCTCTTCTAGCATTTACATTGCAGCATTGATGAGGCCCATGTTTGTTGATGCTGCGTTCAGACCCTTCGCCTGCTGACTAGCTCTGTCGATATTGTAAAGCAAGAAACTTCTTTCCTTCAACAAATGCAACTCCAAAACAGCATCTAAACACTCTCTTCTGCTCATTAGCTCTTCAGAATTTCTTAGGAAACTATGGCATTTACCTTTAAAGAGAGGATTATTAGTTGACTGTTCTTTCTATTAACCTCATTAACTCTGTGTTTAAAGCAAAATAGGGAAAAATACAGTCAGAAAATCTGACATTTAGTCCTCTTGATATTGGAAAAGCCACAGGTTTAGTTCAGCAATAACACCATACCCAGCATGCTATAAAAGCAGCAGATTCATCCAGGAGTTGTTGTGTACCTAGTCTAAGTGTGATTAGGTTTAGTCTCTAAAGCCTGGAAGTTTGTTAACTCCAACACAAAAAACTTCAACACCATCCTACTTAAACCAGCTGCATATTTGGTCTCACAGACAGGGCACAGCTACAGCAGAACTGAAAGTAAGTCTTCGCCCCTTTTAATATTTTGGGAAGACAAGGTCTGTTCTGCGATGCTTTCCAGTGTCTGTATGGGCAGGAATATGTTCTTTACCTGGTGAAGAGGCAAACCTAAAGAAATATTCTTAAATTTGACTGCTTTTCCACAACTCAGAAGTAACCTGAAGGAGAGCCTGAAGTCTTTTAGAAACTCTTCTGCTTCTTTCTGCCCAGGTAGCCTGGAAAAAGCTTTCAATCCATCCATATCCCATTCTAATTTTCTATTGTTTTCAAGGATAATTCCCCATGAGTAGACTGACTTTGCCATCATTTCTGCTATGCCATGCCTAAGTCCCAGAGACCCGCAGCTTCACATTGCTTTGAAACTTTGTTCTGGGGGACAGCAGTTTCCTCTACTCGTGGTTCAGGATCCACTACTCCCTCTGCACTTCTCTCACTTATGACTCAGGTGGTAAAATAGCAGGGGATCACCATGACTGCAGATTCTCATCTGTCAAGATCTTCCATCACCGGGGGCACATTGCCAGCTCAGATCCCAGCATGACCCTATGCGGAGAGGATTTATCTATGCCTGAGCTGCTACACTGCTGGCCCCTTCCTCTGTTTTATGCCATCCCTAAATTCCAGTTCTCACCTTCTGAACTCCTTTAATGCAGTAGTCAAGCTACTGCCCACAACTTGTAACTCACACTTGCAATAAAACACTACAGAGCCCTTCACTGAGAACATCATATATGAAAATAAAAAAGCAGGAGTTGGGCTGTCTGTCAGCAGTATTCCTCTTGGGAAACACATCTTCATATTGAAGGTCTGGGAAATGTGCAAGACCAGCTGTATTTAACTTCCTTTCTTTGAATATCAGATGTATGCAATGACTTTTCTGTCACGTAAACTTGCTTGATTCTGAGAAAAAAATAAAGAAACATTAAATAATTTGTGATTTTTTTTTTCATTTGCAAAGAATGGAAATGTAATCGCACCTGGCAGAGGTAAGGAACTGCTGAACATCACATTGATTCAGAATCTGTGGGCTCCGAGTAGTTGAAGAGAGTGGCCTGAAAGCCTGAAAGGCATCTGAGATGTGCAATAAGCTTATAGAAATGCGCTGCCTGTCAGCTTGCGTTGTTTAATTGCAGCTTACGGATGGTTAAACCAGTGCTGCAGTCCGGCTGGTTGAATATTAGTATTTCGTGACCGCCCTTAGAAAGAACAATTCCCCAGTACACTTCCAGGACTGTTCTTTCTGTCACTCCATCTTTCAGGAGCAGGTCCTATAACCAAGAGTCAGGAACCCTCTGCCTCTGCCAGCATGGAAACACAGTGGGTCATGCTGGTGGCACGGCAAATGCCTGCCTCAGCTCGTGCTGCAAGTGCTGTGACACTTACACCAATGAATAAAGGAACAGACATAATACAGCTTCAGAATGAAAACAATTGAGCCTACTTGTCAAAGGTTATTTGAAGGATTAATTGCATTTAACTACGCACTAGCTTCGTTTTCCAACCTCTACGATCACAAATCATATTTGTCAAAACACCTGTGATTGGTTTAGGCATGTGAATTATATGAATCCATCTTCAAGGTTCTGGAAAGGCTGCAGTATGTGAAAATCAACCGTTTTATTCACAGACTCCCACTACCTCGGCAACAGCAAGTGCATAGAGCATTACATGAATTTTGAGAACAAAACATTAACAATGTAATTTTGTCATCCAATAGGAAGGTTGGATGGAGGCTGAGGATGGCAAATTAGCCTTGAAGTGAATATAACTAACTTAATGAACTATTGGAAGAACTCATCAAAAGTCAGAACAATTCCAACAGCCGCAGGAATGAATGGCTGCTTGGTTCACTTAGAAGCAAGAAGCAATTCAGGAGCTCTTCAGGTTTGACATTTACAGAAGGTCAGGCTACATACTCTCTTCTGGCCTTCAACAATGCAAACAAAAGGAGTTTTCTCTCTCATAAACCTTTGTTAGACAAGATTCTCTTAAAAATCTCTGGGGCTGTGCATAGATTTGCCGGATGAATATATTTCCATCTTTTAGACCAAAGGTAGGTGGTGAAAAGAGAAAGAACAGAACACAACACTACAGGAGCTTTCTGTAACTTCACTGAGAAATATTTCTCAGTGCTTTTTCAAAAATAAATATATATGGTAATACAAGCAGTAAGTAACAGTGTGGTATCACTGTCAGAAGCAGCAGCATTTGAGCCATTTACTGATAGAGGCACTACTGACTGTCTTTAATGAGATCCTGATCCAGGATTTTATTGTCCTCAGTGCTTTTCAAATCAAGCCTAAAGAACTTATGATCACATTTAGCACTAATCAACAAAGCAAAACCAAGGCCAAGCCATCACAGAGTCACAGCAGGTTGTGAGGAACATGGGTTAGTTCAAGAAACACATAAACAATCTGTAGAGTGATAAACCAAGTAAAACCCTCCTAGAGAAGTTCTCAAAGCATCAAGAGAAGAGTTTTGTCCTTGAACACTAGGAGCAGTAATTTCTTTTCTTCTTTCCCAGCATACTGCAGACCAAGGCATTTCTTACTGCAAGGATAACAGAGTCAAATCTACAATAAATATATATATCATTAGTTGTTAGTTATGAAAAACCTCACTTACAAGTTTCAGTGTGGTGCAGATTCTTCCCTTTATACATATTTCATTTGCATGGTTTAGTTAATTAGGGTCTCTGTTTCAGTGGTA
Organism: Upupa epops; assembly: GCA_013397515.1. Classification (NCBI taxonomy): domain Eukaryota; kingdom Metazoa; phylum Chordata; class Aves; order Bucerotiformes; family Upupidae; genus Upupa; species Upupa epops. Next base: position 270,822 of record VZRI01014002.1, on the reverse strand, counting down.
GATCAACTACTGTGTGAAACAGCTTGAATACTAAGGAGAATTAGATCACCCCTGATTCTATTTTGGCATTAATTTTACTATGAAATACTAGATATTAGTGCATCATTTTCTATCAAATCAACTGCATTCACATCAGGAAAAGATTCCCAAGCAAACAAATAAGAAAACCCCCTAAACCTAATGAAAGAAAAACATCTCAAGGCCCCAACAAAATTAAGGAAAAGTAACGACAGTGACCTTCAGTTAAAATCTCATGTACTGCTCTGTCTCATTCACACAATAAAAATGAGTTTCCTTACAACAGAACCAAGGACATAATTTCCTACCCATGAAGATCACATCCTCAAACCACTTCTGTGTCTCCCAGCCATGAAATGACCTGCTAATGAAATTACCTCTGTGCTTGCCATTGGTTGCTGGGCATACCCTGTAAAGGGAGCACAGAGGGGAGATACAGAAACATACCATACTGCTGGAGTTTTCATTTTCAAATCAAGAGCTCAAGAAACTCTAGAAGCACATATTAAAGCACACATACCCTTGTAAAACATTTCCTCATAGAATCCTCGTGGTATCAAAAGTGGATGCCTTCTGCTCCTCAAACTGGTATAATTTTGTTTTGGAAAAAAAATGCTTCCTCCCTGCAAGTTCTTTGTGATAAAGCTGTTAACTTCTCTCATGGGCCACCACTGGAAGGTCTTTGGAATGTGGGTGCCTCGTGTACTAAGTATAACCCGAAGATGTATTTTTATATGAGAAAAAAGAGAATGAGAATCCAAGAGACCTGCAGAGAAAAGTAAAGAAATCTCAGAGCATTGTAGTACAAAGATTTACAGCTGATTCATAGTTATTCTCCTATTATTTCCTCTACTATTATGCATTATCTTTCTTTTTTAAAACTCTCTGTAGTCTTACTCAACCTTTATTCACATTTGATTTTCTTCCCTTGGATATGAAAGTATCTATACTCAAACTACAAGATCACAGAATAGCTGGACAAAGGTATTGAAAGACGCTTGGTCTGCAATTATTCCCATCTTCACCCACTTTGTGCTCCAACATAAACGTGTGCTGACACATTTCACTGAACTCAGTCTGAATGCTTGTGATACTTCTGCGACAAAAATAATCTCAAACTGATCAATTTCCCTCACACATTGAAAAAAAAAATCTATACCAAGACTATTAGGCAATTCTGGATCTTGGAACAAGCTCTCTGTCACAGCCAATTTTATATACTTAAAAAGTATAATTTTATATAATTAATATAAATTTATATATTTAATTTTATATACTTAATTTTATATACTTAAAAATGCTTATGATTATGCAGTTTATTCTACCATTTTTATATCTAAATCATAATTTCCTATATATGTGTCCATATGTCACTCCATTGCTGGTGCATTTTCTCCTTTCTTGGCTAAACAGCAAGAGCAAACATTAAGTTCTTGTAGACATGACCCAGACTGACCACTGGATGTAGGTCCAAGCCACACATGAATCAAAATAATGATACAGTGAACACCTGCTCAAAGTTTTATTTTTCAGCATCCACAGATAACATGAGAATTTTCTTCATTTACAATATACCAATTAGTGAGCACTCCTCTAAGCTTTCCAATTCTGAGAAGCTCTAGGCAGAGAAACCCCAAGTAAAGAAGCTGTTAGAGCTGGTATCACCAGAGAAAAGAGCAAGAGATAATATATAGAGTAGAGCTGTATTATATAGATTACTCTGGCATAAGATTATGACTTTTGCAGCTGCCTGCTGGAAGTAACCGAGAGGCTTTACAATACCCAGTGTAACTCAGTGTAATTGCTTTGGTTCAGAAGGACAGGTGAGAGCCACTGAAAGTGAAAATTCTCATTTGCAAAAAATGTGATCTGAACTTTTACCTTGTCAGTCTAAGGGGAACAATGAAATTAGAGTTTAAAACTGTAGTTAACATTAACTTCCAAAAAAGAAAATTTATCAGAAGGGGTCATCTAGCCACCTGGGTAACACCAGACACTCCGCAGTAACTACACTCTACCTGTAACTACTGCACAGAGGGACAGGTGTGCAAGACTCAATGCAAACAACTACAAGCCAAATACTACAGTAACAAACTTTTGAGGCAAGCATCACTGTCTGGATTTCAGTGTTGCAATAAGCTTAGCCTAAAACTTGGGACTTTCTTCCCCCAGAGGATCCTTAACTCCTGAACAAGTAACTACACTGGTAGCATCACCACAGCCAAGTTCCACAGTGTCTCCACCACACCCTGCAGCATAAGAGGTCATAAAACAATTTTCAAGTATTTGAGAAGGAATGAAATGTTAACTGTTGCCAAGTTTAGAACTCATTTCCACCAGAAAAGAATTATAGAGCCTAAACAAGATCAGGTTTATACAACTGACATGTCCCATGTGACAGGCTCTAATAAAGCCATCACCACTTTCTTTGTCAAACATTTATAGCATCAGGCAAAAATTTGCAGAACTGCCTAGTTTAACCACAGAGATATGACACGGTACCTCTGTCCCAGCTTCATCTGCCACTGATGCTATAATTCCTACCTTCTTGAGAGGTCCCCTTGCATTCTTTCCACAAGGAAAAGAAAGATTATATGAACCACTCTTCCACAGTCATGATACCAACTTAAACAAAGATAGAAGAAAAACAAGAAAAACAATAAAATGTAACAAATATGAGTCTTTTTCATTCTCTGATATTAGCTCTGATTATCAGACAGGTGAGAGTCACTGCTTCTCCTCAGCTCTAGGTCAAAATCTGAGTTCAACCACAATATTGAATGGTGTTTCCTTTCCTCCTTTGAAAAAGATGTCAGTGGAAATGGTGTGAGGTTGCACTTCCTTAATTCTCTGATTTGCTGTATTTATTTTTAGACTTGCAAGTCCTAGTGCATAACTTCCCCTGATTCAAAAAGAAAAACAACCCTTCACCAAATGCTAGGTTTAATTGCCTGAATCAGTCTTCTAGTGAGAATTTTGCTGACAAATTTCTGCAAGGTGGTTGTTTATCAAGTTCCCACCTTAAGACAGCTTTCAAATTCTAGTTAAGACTATTTTAATTCAGATGAGACAATCGAAGATTGAAACCATTAGGTTATATGTGATACCTCAATATCATCAGCTTTATACAGGATCTCATTTGCTGAAGCTGTAAATATTCAAAAACAGGTAAGGAAATAATTTATGGGTCAATTTGGGCTGCACGTGGAGCATCACTGCTCCAAGGGAGCACTGGAGGCATTTTGCCTGGAGCTCTGTAGCGCATACAGGTTGTTATGCCTTTCTGAGCCCTTTGAACAAGAAAACCTGGGAAAGCCCCAGCTGCTCAGAAGAAAAGGGCTTCTGAAATGGGATGCATTTTTTTACATTGGTGTACACCCCTATTCAGGAGTTTCTGTAACTTCAGGCTAAAACAAAAGAGTCTCTGACTCCAGGCAACAGTTAACTTGAGAATTTTCTTTCAACATAGTTTGCCTCGAGATTTCTCATAGCAGGAAAGCTCCTCCCACTGCTCCACAGTTTTCACTACAAGTCATCTCAGGACCAGTTACGCTTCACAACCCATTTCATCTTTAAAGCAACAGGAATTGTGGTCACAAACACCCATGTGAGTTAACAAAATGCTACTTTATGTAGAGATTAGACAAGCTGTCCAAAGGTATCTCTGTTAAACACCTACTGTGGGCCACAGCAGAAGAAAGCAAGTATACTACTTACTCCTGGACAGTTCTTCATACTTGGCTTATTTCAGACCCCAAGATACACTACCAGATGAGACTACCTGCTTCAAATTATTCCCAGTCAACTAATGCTATTCCATACTCCAGCACATCTAACCCACAGACTGAAAGACCTTCCAAAGAAGTGTTTTGAATATTGAGAGTAGAACGGAATAAACTGAGACAATGTCAAATCCTCAGTATCCTCACGCTATCTATACCTGCCTGTGTGACAGACTCTGTTATATTTATATGAAACTGTTAAATGGCATTTAGTCATAGTAGATTGGAGGGAAAATCATACAATCATTAGGGATTGGAAGGGACCTTGAAAGATCATCTAGTCCAATCCCCCTGCCACAGAAGGATCACCTAGACCAGGTCATACAGGAATATATCTAGGTGGGTCTTGAATGTCTCCAGAGAAGGAGACTCCACACCCCCCCCGAGGCAGCCTGGTGCAAAGTTCCATTACCCTCACTGTAAAGAAGTTTCTTCCGATATTTATATGGAACCTCCTCTGTTCCAGCTTGCACTCATTACCCTTTGTCCTATCACCAGATGACCTTGAGAAGAGCCTTGCACCATCCTCCTGACCCTCACCCCTCATATTTAGAGACATTAATGAGATCACCCCTCAGCCTCCTCCAAGCTAAAGAGACCCAGCTCCCACAGCTTTTCCTCATAAGGTCAGTCCCCAACCTATACTGGTACCTGTGGCTGTTCTTGCCCAGATTCAAGGTTCTACCCTTACCCTTGTTGTACCTCATTATGTTTCTCTCTGCCGAGCTCTCTAGCCTGTCCAGGTCTTGCTGAACGGCAGCACAGTCTGCTGGGGCATTGGCACCACCACCCAGCTTTGTGTCACCATCAAACTTGCTGACAGTGCACCCTAATCCCTCATCCAAGTCATTCATGAATAGATTGAAGAGGACTGGTCCCAGTACCAATCCTTGGAGGACTACACTAGATATAGGCCTCCCACCAGACTCTGTCCCATTGACCACTACTCTCTGGCTTCTGTCCTATAGCCAGTTCACCATCCACCTCACTACCCAGTCATCCAGTCCACACTGCCTCAGTTTGTCCGCGATGATGTTATTTGAGACTGTGTCAAATGCCTGACTGAAGTCAAGATAGACCACATCCACTGCTCTGGCATCATCTATCCACCTGGTTATGCCTTCATAAAAGGCTATCAGGTTGGTCAAGCAAGACTTGACTTCCTGTTGGCCTAATGACCCTCTTTTCCTTGATGTCCCTAGACACATGGCAACTATTTCAACTGATTGATTTTGGTTTTTATTGATATGGCCAGAGATGTGAATCATATTAAGGACAAAATACTTTAGAAATATTGCCACAAATGCTTTCCTTCAGCACTATCATGAGTTGTATTAAGGCAGCTGTGTGACCAATGTCAGAGCTGAGGATGTGCGTAATAGTTGTCTTAAGCAGGAAACACAAAGGTTTGTTTAAAGTTTTGCAAATCCTTCACCCAAAAATTTCTGATCACCCTAACATACATGGTCAAATCTTCTCCCCTCATGTCTCTAGCTTTTTAAACCTTTTCAAAAGAACCTTCTCAACATTTTTTTCAGAAACTTGATCCCATTTCAGCTTCTACAGTGTAAATTAAGTGCAACCAAGAAAATAACCCTCCTTAATATTAAAAGTCACTGCACCACAGGCAGACTCAATCTACTGCATAAAAAGAAATCAATCTGTATTCTACTATAACATCACAATTTGCAAAGTATATTCCCTAAATCACCCACAAGGCATGAGGCATTGTTAGTTGCTTACTGTCGTCTTCTTGTGCTACTCTAAACCCTTAATTAAAAAAAAAGTTAAATTAAAACTAGTTCAGGACCAATTATCCTGGATGACATTCTAATTTTCCACTCCTTACTTTTTCCATCCCCTAAGGGCAGACACAACAACCAGCTCTCCACAGCCAGGGAGGGCTGGAGACAGCTCTTGCAGAGTTCATCAAGTACCGTTCTGGGTGCTGGCCAGAGGTATCACCAACCATAACTAAGTCACTCTTTCCCCTGGCGTCAGTGTTCCACCTCCCTGGTGCCTCCATCTTCTGCCAGGTGAAGAGAACAGAGCACAACTACCAGATTCAATCCTTGATACATACTCATATCGTTGAACAACACAGCAGAGTCTGGCCACTGTGTTAAGCCCAAGAGAATGGTATTTTAAAGGAATATTTAGCACTGTACTGCAACAAATAAACATTGTATGGAGTATGGCCACAGGGTACTGTAGTGCAGCTATTATGGGCTTTTACAGAATCACAGAATTAGTTATCTGGGAAAAGACCTCTGAGATCATCCAGCCCAGCCTATGACCTAACATCACCACAATCAGCTAGACCATGGCACTAAGTGCCACATCCATTATTTTCTTAAACACTTCCAGGGATGGGGACTCCACCACATCCCTGGGCAGCCCATTCCAATGTCTAACCACTCCTTGCATGAGGAAGTGCTTGATAAAATCTAACCTAACCCACCCCTGGCACAGCTGCAAGCCATGCTCTCTTGTTCTGTTTCTAGTTGCCTGATCCCCAGCGGACTACAACTTCCCTTCAGGTAGTAAAAGAGATAAGTGATAAGGTCCCCCCTTAGTCTCCTCTTCTCCAGGCTAACCAACCCCAGCTCCCTCAGCTGTTTATTTGGCTTCTCAGTAGTTAGGTTAGTCAGAGGCACCATACAGCCTGCACTCAATTTGTTCCTCACACAGAAGAGACTCAAGTCTATATCTCTTACTTAGATCTTAACCTCTCAGTCCTAAGCAACCATCAACAGAAGCTTCTTCTGAGGTCAGAGTCACTGTCAAAGCTAAGCAATTCTACAAGAAATAATTAAATGTTCAATAGGTTAAAATAAGAAAGCTGATGCAAGCAGAATTCTCTAGCATAACTTCCCCGATACTTTATTAGCAGTGACACCAGTAGTAAAAGTCACTGTGTAAAATATTGAATGCCTACCTGAAAATGCACCTCTCACCCAACCCCTAACATTTTCTACGAATTCACAACTGCTTTCCCTCCAGCTTATGTCAGCATAACTTCCTCCACTTCAACTGAACTGAGCTCATTGCTATTTTTTTCCAGCAAGAGTCCCCTGACAGCTCCATCAGCACAATAACAGGTATTTTCCACTTGTGCACAGTGGTAGTTTTCTGCGTTCTGAACGGGAGCACAGCAGTTCCACTGGCTGTTTAAAATACAAATTGTATGGTGCAAGACACTCACCACGTTGTGCCCATGATACACTCCATATGGGAGGATTTTCTGTTCACAAGGACAAATGCTACCTGTTATTGACCTGTCCTTCCCTTCTGCTTGAATTTCCCTGTACTCCTACTTTATTGACCAGTAGCAAGGGATTGAAATAAAGAAGTGCTGGCTGGGAAGCAATGATACCATGCTTAAACACACGTTCTCTACTTCCTTATCTCTTTCTAGAATTACTTTCAGAAATGAAAACACTCAAAGAAGGTCAACACAGCTGGTGAAGGGCCTAGAGGGCAGGTCTTAGGAGGAATGGCTGAGAGAATTTGGTTTGTTTTGCCTGGAGGAAATAACATTGAGTGGAGACCTTATTGCTCTTTACAACTGCGAGGAAGGAGGTTGTAGAGAAGTGGGGGCAGGGTGTCTCTTCTCCAAGGCACTAGTGATAGGACAAGAGTTGTGCCAGAGGAGGTTTAGATTCAGCATTAGGAAAAATTTCTTCCCTGAAAGACTGGTGAAGCATTGGAACAGGCTGCCCAGGGAGGAGTGGACCCAGAAGTGTTCAAAAAACAGGAAGATGTGTCCCTGGGGAACATGGTTTAGAGGGCAGGATGGGGTCAAGTTGATGGTTGAACTCAATGATCTTGTAGGTCTCTTCCAACCTTTCTGATTTTATGATAAGTGATCAAACTTTGTTCATAAGAAAATGCTTCCTTTCAGCTTATCATTTTTGTCTTTTATCAATGAGAGGAGGTTGCTATCAGTGTCATTTACTCTGCAATATTAAACCGATGTGTTTAATTTGGGTCATATACAGCCAATAGATTTTTCAGGTCGATTTTCCTTCCAAGATCTTAACAGTAAATTGCTGCTTTGGTTTAATTTCAAAGGGGCATCTTTAGCAGTGCTTTCAAATCAGTTTAAGAAATTTAGTTTGCTCACTGAAACTCATTTCCTTCCAGTCAAAATGCCTCAGCCAGCCTTGATGATACAGACAATGATGACAGTGCAGTTCTGCCTGAGATAACAGTATCTTGAAACCAGTTCTGACTCATCTCACCCAAAAAAATTATTTCAAGTCCCCAGACGGCACCAAAATGTATGCTTTAACTACTCACCAACACATGCAGCAATGGCATAAGAAGGTTCTAAGCCAGCAGTATCCTTTGGAATGAAATTCAGAGATACAGTCACTCATCCCCTCCCTCCTCCAGCCTCTGCCTCAAAAGGAAAAAAAAATGGCCCCAACATAGCAAAGACAGCACAAAGGTCCTTCAGAACAATAAGGAATCACAAGTAAAGGACACAAACTTGACAAAGTCAAACGTGTGTGCTCTAATCCTGCAACACAATCTCTTCCCAGTGGTCCCAAGCACTCATAGAATGAAATGCAGGTCTATGAGCTGCTCTGAGATCACCTCCCTCACTCACACAATGAATTTGCTCACCTTTCCCATTTCCAAATACAATGTCCCTGTAGCAATCACAAAAACAGTAAGGATGCACCAACAGCAGGAACAGCTGGGACTACCATGGGAAAACACCACACAAACTGTCTTTTTCTATGAAGTTCTCCATCAGTTACCAGGGTTGAAACATCTAGGAAGGAAAAATTTATTCCTTCCATCTTGACATTAGAGAGCTCCTAAAGAGAGTGGTGAAAACACAAAGCATAGTAGAAGTTCTCCTCACCAGCCATATTGCACAGGCTACATGGTTCTGGGGTGATCAGAATCAGTAATGAGTTTATTAATTTTGAAAACCTCCATTTTAGTCCTCACATGGACATAAACACAGAGACCACCCTTTCAGTGCAGTGTTTTTGACACTAAACCTTTGACAATATGCTCCAGATTTTGGAAGAAACTATCTAACAATATTGAAATAATTTTAAACTACTATTTAACTAAAATTGTAACTTAAATGTTGTTCTACTATACTCCGTAGGCAAATGCATATTTAATAAGCCAATTACTTTGAATTTGCAGATATAAAAGCATTCAACAAATCCTACCTCTGTTTTTACCCAGTAATTACTTCCAGGTAATCTCTCTGCACTCAAGCACTACAATTAAATACTAATAAAAGATAATTACCCCAGCTTCACATGTCAGAGGGTTACATTTCTCTTTGCAATCTAAAATACAGTTTGTTTTTAAATGTAAGACCCTCAATTACTGTTAAGGCGATCTACGTTTATTTCTGGGGTGTCTGACTAATATCTCTGTACTGCAGCAATACTGGAGCAGCACACAGATACTTCTCTATCCCACAGTGCTTCAGGTTTACGTTTGTGTCATACTTTAAAAAAACAAAGCCCTTTCCATGTCATTTAGATATCTGCACAGTGCAGAGGGGGAAGGCGATGCTGCCGTTAACTGTTGGGTCAGTGAAGGATAGTCAATATGACAGTTTTAGGTTTATAAATCATATGTGAAGAGCAAGACTCACAAATGAACTTGTGGGTGTCTACAACCCAAGAAAACTCCAGCTGGGATCTCTCACAAGACATTTATGAGGTCTAATTTAAAAAAAAATATAATAGATTATCATTATTAAATAGAGAAATATAAAATGTTATTCATACTGTCTGCAAGCAGTTATGATCTGTTACTACAGTAGGCAAAACAAAATACATACTATGATGTATGTTACACATATCTAATCATTACATATATGCCATGTGAATACTATATGCAATTATATAACAGAATTATATTACACTTATATAATTTTATATAGTATATATAATAACATACATTACATGAATAATGATATATAACAAAGCCAAAAAAAAGCTAATATAAAAATATCTGAAAGGGTAAAGCACACAAATGTGGCTCAAAGACCACAATATTGAAAAGGTTTTGTTGTGAATTAATGCACTCATTAAAAAAAGGAACTTGACATTTTATGATGTCCTTAAGAAAATCTTTTAAACTGCATCAATATCTGCATCAAGAGGAGCGTGATCAGTAGGTTGAGTGAGGTGATTCTCTCCCTCTATTCTGCTCTCATGAGACCCCCATCTGCAGTACTGCAGTTCTGGAGCCCCCAGTACAGGAAGGACATTGAACTGTTGGAACGTGTCCAGATGAGGGCCACAAGGATGACTGGAGGGCTGGAGCACCTCTCCTATGGGAACAGGCTGAGAGTTAGGGCTGTTCAGCCTAGAAAAGAGAAGAATCTGGGAAGATCTTATAGTGGCAGTCCAGTACCTGAAGAGGGCTACAGGAAAGCTGGGGATGGGTGGTTTCCTAGGGCTTGGAATGGTAGGACCATAGGGAATAGTTTCAAGCTGGAAGAGGGTAGGTTTGACTGGAAGTCAAAAGGAAGTTCTGCACAATGAGGGTGACAAGACACTGGCACAGGTTGCCCAAGGAGGCTGTGGATGCCCCACCCCTGGAAGTGTCCAAGGCCAGACTGGATGGGGTCTTGAGCAACCTGGTCTAGCAGGGGGTTGGAACTAGATGATCTTTAAGATCCCTTCCAACCTGAACCATTCTATGAATCTATGAATATCCTGGTGGCAATTGCTTACAGGGTTTATTTTTTGGCAACAAGGCACAGTTACTTTACAATTTGAAGCCCTGCGTTTAGGAAATGTTACAGTGATTGAGGTCTGAACTGTGCGTTTAACCCTATTAGCACTGCACTAATGGCTAACCCAATTCCATAGTTAGTCATATGCAGTTAGGCAGCACAACTGAACACCATGGGCTCGATAATGAAGTAGTTGTTGCTGTTAAAGAACTACCTCGTGCATTTTCCAGCACTGGCAGGCTACAAGCTGTCACTGTCAAAATGATGACTTCTGGGTGGCTGGTTGTAGGTGGCTCAGCAGAGATCCCCCTTTCTTGACAACTGGCAGCCACTCAAGCTGTGATTTTCTTTCTGCTCATTTTCTTTTTGTTCACTTTTTGTAGGTGTCTCTAGTCCAAGTCCTCTAATGAAGTTCAGCTTCATAGTTGAGCTGGTTATATTACTTCTGGAGACTGCAATTATATTTCTAAACTATCCTTTGTGTTGCTATAAGAATCAGACAAAAGGAGGGGGGGAACTTCAACGTTTCAGTGAGGACAATTTCCATAATATGTGGTGGCTGTCACAATCTTGCTGATAGAAATAATTACTCCTCCTGATGTAACTACACTAGACCAACAAGAAATGTGGATAAAAGCTCTCACCCATCTGCGCAAGGCTCTTTCATAAATGCATAAGAAAGAAGAGCTAAAGAAAGAGGTTAGTGCACTGAAGGGTGGACAGAAGGACACAGATCCCAAAGTGACAGGCCTCTTCCATCCCTGAGATGTGGAAGGTACCACCCCTCTTTTCAACAGCAGACAGGAACACAGAGCACATTGTGATTTGGAGTAATTTTGTGTCTGGCCTTTGTGTGACACAATAATCCTCATTTTTGGCTAATAGACCAGAAGCATCAATAAACAAAAGCACAAACTGCTGTAGGATGAGTTGATCATATTATTCTGAGGTGGAGGAAAGCACATCATCTACAGATACAGACATTACTTACAGATAAAACATGACTTATAAATAAAGCATGCTGCTTTCATGGCTGCAGAGATGAACAGAGGAAAAACAGGAATTAAAGACCATTCCGGGTGGTCATGTGGTTCTGCTTTTACCCAAACACCAGCCATAAGACAGTTACATCTGTTACCAGATGCATCTCTTTGATCACCAGTACTTTAGGGTACAACTACTACAACACAGAGACTGCAGCTTGGATGCAAGCCCCAGAGCACTGCTGGATTTGGTGTCTCAGGTACTTGTAATAGGTTTCAACAGCAGAGTGAGAAATCTGCCTGAAAGTGAAGCAAATAAACAACCAGGCAGCAGCTCTTACAAAACTTGTTGAGCAAAGCCAGACATTGGTAATCAGTTTAAAGTTAACTTGGGTGTCAGATGCTGAAATGTAGCCATGTCTGTAAGAGCATAGAAGGAAGTCTACTGGTATTCCCAGAGAATACATCCCAGCCAGAACATGGCAAATAATATTAGCAGAGAGACAGTTATTATAGATCTGTGCAGTTGCCAAGACCTACTCAAAGTAAGATCCACTGTTACACCACTTGGTAACAACACAGTTAGAGACTTTACTCAAAATTAATAGAAAATTTCCTTGACTACTCTGAAAGGTGATAGGCAGTCTGTCATGGAAACTTCTGTACCAGCCTATCTGAGCAGAATTACCTTCCCTGGTCAGTGCAAAGTCATAACCTATTAATGCAGTGCAGCAACACTTGCTGGGTTCAACAGTTTCCAAGAACCACAGACTCCTCGCATCATGCCTGACCACTTCTGATGACCATCCCACCCTCCACAACTACATCAGCAAAGTGACAGTCCCCCAAATACCTTTCAACAGCAAAGAAAGTTGAACGACAGCTTAGATGGCCTCAGGGTGAAATTGCACATACAGCCCAAAGCAACTTGAACCCAGCAGTGCTATAAGCTCTTCATCCAGGAAAAGTGCTGCTACATTCACCACCCTGAAGCAAACTCACTGGCAAGCTGAGCTAATAGCTCCAGGGCTGCTATCTCCAGGCACCCAGTCTATCTGATGGGGCATTTACCAATCCAGACTACAGTCACTTTATTACTTCTTTTCAATCCCTAAATGCAAGTTTAGTGTAGAGTGGCATCATAATGGCTGGACATAAACCTCTTCAGCACAAGCATGTAAGGAGTACCCACAATCAACTTTGGAGGACAAGAATGTCCAGGAGTCATTAAACCAGCAATCTGCATTAACACAAACTCCCACTCCTTTCTTCCCTCTTCCTTAAAAACACCCAGGGAAATTACAGGTTAAAACACAACGAATAGATAGCTTCATAGAGCTATCTAGAAACACATCTTTCTTAGTGTAGGCTACTACCCAAAGCACCTGCACAAGAAGTATTGTCAGGAAACATTTGATATGGAACCCCCTCACCTGCAAGATCTGCATGAATGCAAGATCAGTGAGAGGTTATAATTCAGAAGAAATTCCTTAATTTCCCCCAAATTAATAAAAATAAAACCCAGTAGCTGAAAAATAACGCCCCAAACTGACAACTATAAAAGAATGGAACTTCTCTTACAGCAGATGGAAAATTATCCCCATCTCTGTTCTTAGAAGTGGGAATTGTCCACACTTGGAACCTTTTATTTCCTCAACTATTGGGAAGAATCCAGCAGCGCTTGTGAGTTTGCAACAAATAAGAATGTACAAAGAAGAGCATCTACTCAGCTCTGTAGGTAACAGAGAGAAAATATCTCTCTGCCCTGCACGCTGTCTTTTAGCAGTGATTAGATTCATTTCATCTAAGCTTCTCCCAATGATTTGAACTCTATCAGTGTCAATGCAAGCCCTTGAAGGCAGAGTAGGGAATAACAATGACCATGGGACCCGTTGGTCACTGTGTTACATCCAGCTGTGCTCTTCCTTTCGAGGGCAATGAAAGGATTTCGTGGTGCCATTTCTGAGCATGCTACAGCACTAAGTCACACAGATGTAAATCTCTGCGTTGCTCAGGTTGCTTTTCAATCCTGTAACTTAGAGGATACTGCCACCAAGAGTTCTGAAGACATAAACAGCCTGATGACAGCTGCTGTCAGTGAGGACAATGAAAATTGGCAGATTTAGCCAAGTATGAAGCATGACAAATTGCAGGGAAGCAAAATGAAGGCAGCTCAGCTCCGAAGTAAGATGACATTTGCGAGGAAGCTTGTGGGAATTCTTCAGACGGTCTACAAGATGTGCTAAATGTTATTTGCATTAGAACAAATCATAAAGTATTGACTGCAAAATCATTTCCCTTTAATGAAGACTTCTCAAGAAAAAAAAAATCAGAGTCAATTAGAAGATGAATATGTTGTTCTCTAGTTACCTCTGAAGCATGAAGCACCTAATAAAGTGCATTTAATAAAAACGAACTGCAACATCTTGCAACTTACCAGATTGACAGTATTTTTGAGTGCATGACATTCTTAGGAGGTTTCTCCTCCTCTCTTCTTATCTACACCAGTGGTACATTACACAGACACATATTATTCAGCATGTAAAAATGAGATCCTGTGTGTATCTGTTGTTTATAACCACTGGGGTGGAACAGTCTCTTTGTTTCTTCTCAAAAAGAATCCAACTTCAAGGCACCACTGCTTTGCAAAGCTATTGAAACCATGACCCACATCTGCTTAATATCATGGCAAGGATGTTGTACTTTTCACAGATTTGCAGGATCTTTTATCAAACAGGTTTTGTTTTGTCTGATGATCATGCTTTCAGCTTTCGAAACATTTGGTTTCAGTCGCTTTAGAATCTGACTGTAAATCATATTTTTCATTGTGCTGAAAACATCCCCCAAAGCCCAACATTATCTTTTTAAAGTATTACCTGTCATCCCAACAGAACTCTGCAAACTGATGTTAAAGAAGTATTATTTCTCTTCCCAAATACTACCAGCCCAAGGAACAAATATAACTACAGGTTGGGTATAAAGAATTAAAGCGACAGCATACTTCAGTGCCGTCACAGAAATCAATGTGCATCTGAATTTCACATTTTCAAAGCACAACGTAAATTTTAGCCATGATTCTGCTGTTCCATGTAAGAAACAGTCACATCACAGACAGGCACCAAGGTCCACAGAGCAGTCTGTCGCATTGCAGCTGCCTGATCTTTGCCATGCATCCCCCCAGAGGCAAACTCTGAACAGGGCTGTTCCATACCTTGCAGGCCGGTGGACACATAGAATCATTAGGGATCAGAAGGGAACTCAAAAGATCATCTAATCCAATTCCCCTGACAGAGAAGGATCACCTAGACCAAGTTGCACAGGAACATATCCAGGTGGGTCTTGAACGTCTCCAGAGAAGGAGACTCCACAACTCCCCTTGGCAGCCTGTTCCAATGCTCCGTTACCCTCACTGTGAGGAAGTTCCTTCTGATATTTATATGGAGCCTCCTCTGTTCCAGCTTGCNGCAGCACAGTCTGATGGGGCATCGGCACCACCACCCAGCTTTGTGTCATCAGCAAACTTGCTGACAGTGCACCCTAATCCCTCACCCAAGTCATTCATGAATAGATTGAATAGAACTGGTTCCAGTACCGATCCTTGGGGGACCCCACTAGATACAGGCCTCCAGCTAGACTCCGTCCCATTGACCACCACTCTCTAGCTTCTATCCTGCAGTTAGTTCACAGTTCTCACTACTCAATCACCCAGTCCACACTGCCTCACTGCTATGTGAGACTTTGTCAAATGCCTGACTGAAGTCAAGATAGACCACATCCACTGCTCTGGCATCATCTATCCACACGGTTATGTCCTTATAAAAGGCTATGCTCAAGGACACCTCGTTTGTCTTGGCATCACTGCAGTTCCAAGAAGTCATCCAATCTAACTGTAGGCACCTAAATTAGCTCTCCTGCTAGTCTCCATGGGCTTCCTTACAGAGAATGGAGAGCAACCAGGCTGTTTGGAAAGGCTATGCTGAATAATATTCTATTTGAACTACTGCTGGAGACACCTAGTTTCACCTACTTTCTACAGACTAACCAGCGACATTAGAGGCCCAGAGCAGATGATGTGCAGATCGATGGCCTGCACTTCTAGCATCTAAGTGCTCCGCTCCCTTTCATTCTAACTGTATTTTTTATCTATTCTCATATCCAAGCCTTTGAAAGTAAAGAATCAGGGACATTGCAGCAGTAACAATACTACACTGTTTTTCATTATTTACCAAAATGCAGATTTTTTCTTAATGATTTGACATCCTTTATTGCTCAAGTCAGACCTGTTCATTTAAATCCATGGAGTGACTAAGTCTACTACATTATAACCCGAGTCCTCAGCCCCTCCTGGCAAGAAGTAACAATTACAGCACGTATTAAGTGACATATTTAATTAGATACCATGCTTTTCTGGGTTAAGCAAGTGACCCCTAACACCTCAGCAAAGAATAGGGCATTTTATTGCAGCCTGAAACCATGTAAAAAAACTTTATCCTTATTTGGGTGCCAATTTTTTCTTATTAGGTAAATTTCCACACACAGCTCTGGGGGATAGTGGGTACACAAAGGGAAGCAAGATTACTTTTCTTTTCCTTCATATTTCATAATAAAATCTTTTAAAATTGTTAAGGACTGGTTCATATTTCTAGTTTAAATGAAAGTCTGAATCAGAAAAGCAGCCCAAGCACAGCACACACAAGGAAATTGGGTCACGTGTATGGAACTCGAGTCAATGTATGGGCCTCAAAATGTAATTTTTAGTAGTAATGTTTATGCATCCATTTTAGTCCAATGCCAAAAATATATTGGTCATATTTTTAACTGCAATTATCACACTGTGTTGCACATTGCTCACTATTATTTACAATCTGAGAAGCCTCAATAGCTCTTATTGCAGATGCAAATTTAACATGCCTCAGTCAGCAGTAAGATAGAGAACTCTGTCCCAAATCTGGGACTTGAAAGTGCTCCTGCAAACACCCTTCCTTCTAAAGTCCCCAGCCAAAGCACCTTGCCCAGCAACTAGCTAACCAAGTTGCTTTATTTAAATACACGTCAGGGGAAGGAGTTGGAGCTGCTTAAAAAACAAAAGCTCACACGCTTCTGCATCTCTTTGGTATAATAGTAAAATAACAACCAGTTGATCACTGAGGAGCGAGCAGAGGTCGCTGGATCGCAGTAGAATTAAACCGACACTATTGTACTATGGCTGTCAGCTGTCAGGAAAGGTGATACCAACCACCCTCTGAACTGGTTTTCCATTACCCCTGGTCATACAGACATGACTGTGCACCTCACTGCTTCAAGGAAGCTGGATCTAAAGAAGACAGAAAGCAAAACACTGAGACTCATGGTTGTTAGTGTTAAATACATTGTCATTTCTCCATGTTTGAGTCTCACTTAGATGTTCAGCATAACAAATCAAATGGCTTCACATCCAAGAGTCATAATAATTTTGGATGGAAAGAATTGTCTTAGGCTGAACTTAACTGTAGTCACTTTTAAAGATCCCTCCTTAGAAGGTAAAACAATCTTCCAATGTTTGTGGTGTAGACCCTAATTACCTTGCAGGAACTCTGGAGAATACACTGTTAGAACTCAGTCAACACAACAGGTTTAGTAAAAGTAAAAAAATAATAAAACTAGTAAATATTGCACTGATTTTTCATTCTACATCCACATGTTCCTGCTGCCTTGAGAATTCCTCATCGAAAGAAAAAAGCTGGACACACTTCTCATAATTCTGTAATAATAAGAAGTTACTGATTTCCTTTTGACACCAAGAAGCACAAAGGCAATCTGCACTGAAGATGAGTCTGAAGTACCCTCCCAACCCATAAACACTGGAATGTTACAAATATGAAGATAAAAATTCAATAAATATCTGCTACAAATCTGGAAAATAAAGAACCAACCACAATTTGAAATATTATTAATATTTTTAAAAAAAAAAATTGAATTGATGGAATTAAATTAAACTTGAATTTTACAGGCAAGGAGTTAATACTTTGCAATTTCTTCTTAAATTTTCAACTCAAATTCTTTTAAATAAATAAAAAAATCCAATATGTCAGCTGCATTGACTAACTTTTCAAGATGGTTGACTGGGGAAACAAATCAGAATAAACTGAGTGTCATGGATGTTTTGCTACTGACTGATCAGCACATATCAACACATTTCTTGGGAAATGCCTGCTAAACTCCCCTCTCAGGATCAGGTTTTATCATGGAAGTGGTCAAGATAAGAGAAGTATCATCCACAATTATCTTCTACTGTTTTCATTCCTATTTAAAATGCCTTCCTTTACTGCTGCTCAGAGAACCTTGCTCCGCACACAAATCACCTGTGTCTTCCCGAGATACTGATCGTTATAAAACAGCGTCTTTCAACAGCACAATATCAGCTAGAAAAATCTCAATAAACACCAGCAGGTTCTTGGAATGTGCTAGGTCTGAAAATAAGATGTTGCCTACCAAGCTTTCTGCTGTTTTGCACACTCCCCAATACACCTTAAATGTATTTATTGATTCTGTAAGTGGCAAGTGAAAGAAGCTTCATGTTAACGAAGAAAAATACCCCATGTATTTACTTTCGTTCCTGAAAGTCAGCAGTATGCACACAGAATGCCGCTGATTGACTTTTAATTGCGCCCTATTAAAAATGTTGGAGCTGCACTAAATTCCCTGAGAAGAAAAGGTTATTTAACACTCGTAGAAGCACATCTCTACAGTGGTTTGGTGACACTGCAAAATTCAACAGTCCTACAGAAAAAAGCTTCAGTAGAGCTAAATATACAAGGTTAACACACAATAAAACCCTGCCATTTTAAATATAAATTCAAAAGGCTATAAAAGCTTATAGATCGTAATTTAATTCTGTTTTTCTTTAAAAAGCAGTTTACAATGTGTTTTGCTTTTAACATCTGGAAATCCTATTTTAGAAATATCTTATAAATAGATTAAAAGCTTTAACGTCTTCTCTATAAATAAAAAGCAAATAGACACCTTGTGTACTCAATAATGCATCACGCGCGCACAGCCCTGGATGCTCTAGTACCCCATCAGGGTAGGATTTTGTCACTCTACAGCACTGCAGTTCCCCTAGATGCCGAAGTAATTTGCTCAGCTTGCACAAAGAGATCAGAAGAAACTAAAATTAATTAAAAATATTGAGAAAATGACCTTTTATTGTTGGAAAATGACCCTTCACTGGAACCAGACTAGGAATCTACAGAACCTATTCAGATGTTGAAACCTACTAGATCTTGATGGGCTCTAATTGCATTGGAAATTTCTATGAGGTGTTCGAGTACATTTTAAAAAACAAAAATAAAATAAATCTAGAGCTGCATGACTTGAGATTAACAGTTTCCATATAAAGATCCAAATCTCCACAGGTATTTAGAATTTATAGCTGAGGAAAAAATAGAGCCATAACCATGCCAAAAAATCTGCCTTTTAGATTTGTAGTCCCTCAACACATTTAACATTCTGAACCTGCGTAACTTGATAATCTAACATTATAAATCTCAGAGTTTCCTTCCTGCTAACAAATTTGATTCCTCATCTCCTAGACTTTGGCACTGCAGAATAAAATTAAGGAATCAGGATGAGCTGATTGGAAAGAAAAAGGGAAAAACTGATTTTTTTTTTTTACATTAAGTTTGCAGCAACCTTTTAAAAGTTTGTAATTCTGCCAAACTCTGATAATAAATTAAAAACTAAGTTGTCTTAGGCATTCAAAATTATTTGTCTAAGAAATGGAGCCTATTTTTATATTTAGAAAATGCCTCTGTCAAGTATGTGCCTTGAAGATTTTTGTTTTTCAAATTCTTGAGTGATTAATCCAGTTACACCATCGTTCCCTTGTATGCCCTGCCTATGTACCCAGTGCATACCAGCACCAAAATACAGAAATTCTGGGTTTCTTAAGGTACTGTTCAGCTTCCCTGCAGGGTCTGTTGGGGGTGGGCAGGCACCTCAAAAGATTATCTAGTTCAAACCCCTGCCAGAGCAGGATCACCTAGACCAAGTCGCACAGGAACACATCCAGGCAGGTCTTGATTGTCTACAGAGAAGGAGACTCTACAACCTCTCTGGGCTGCCTGTTCCACTGCTCCATCATCCTCACAGAGAAAAAGTTTATTCTTACATTTATGTGTAACCCCACATGGTCCAGCTTGCACCCCCTGCTCCTTGTCCTATCACTGGTCACTGCTGATAAGAGCCTGACTCCATCCTCTTGTCAGATATCTAGATGTGTCTATGCAATTTCATTTGTCCAGAATAAACCCTCTAGTCTTCTTCATGATAGTGCTGGTGCTTTTTATCACTCCATAATTGCCAATGGTCATTAGTTTGATTCAGGCAATGAACCCTTTGCAAAGGGACGCTCACAAACTGTTCTCTCTCATTTTACTAGCTGCATGATGCCAGGCCTCCTGGCTTTAGGGATTAGGAAATGTGTCTCACTGGTGGATTGCTGGGTCTCATGCATATATGCTCATCCATGGTTCATAATTCTACCTAGAGCACTTTTTTTGAGGAGATGTATCTCCCAGCCATTTCCTAAAGTCCTTAACAACATTGTTGTTCCATCAGCCCATTTGAACAGTCCCTTCCACACAATAACAGAAACACTAGGAAAGGTGAGAGTAGCCCTGCACAGAGAGGGTGGGAAAACCTCAGATTTCTTTCCCAACTCTTGCTCATGTTGCTCCTGTCAGGGTACCTCAGATGAGCTAACAAAATTCACAGCTCTGATTATGAAACCAGGGGTCGCCAAGGATGACCAAGGGTAACACTAGCAGGAGCAGGGGTCTCTGCTTTTCCTACATAAAAATTTTTGACTTGGCTCTGCAAGGATGATAAAAACCTGCCTGGTGTCTCTGCAATGGGACACAAAGCTGTTCAAAAGACCAGAGCTGTCCATCATTAGCCCATCCCTTGTTCCATTAAAGCCTGGATCAAACTCCTATCAACTGCAAGGCACAGGTAGAAAGTGCTTAGTAGAAAAAAGCAAAAGAAGAACAGAGGAAGAGTCCAGGTCAGATTTGAATAATTATTACCACCAGGAAACTGAATTCCTATTGAAGTGGGTGCAGTGAGGTGTGGAGTGTGTGTAAGCAGGTTAGTGAAGGCAAGCAGGAGCTACACCCATGCCTACACTGCATTACCCTGAAAGACCTTGGCAGTATTTTCAAATAAATAACTAAATAAATAAATAAACCACTTCTGCAAGTAGTTTTGCTTTGAGGTTGTTGTTCACCTGGTCAGATATTTCTTCTGAGCACTATGTTTTAGTTTCAGATACTCTGACATGCAAAACACAGGAAGAATCATCACCTTTGGTAAGTTAAAAAGCATACTTTTCTGATATTTGCTAGCGTTCAGCAGTGGATTTATCATATTCTTTGCTGTTCTTGAGAATTACATTTTTATGTCTGACATGGTTAATGCAGGTTTTTTTATCAGTTTCCTCTAATGTGGAACCTTGACATAGAAACAGTCAAGATAAACGAAGGGTTGCCTTGTTACCATTGCTTAAAACAAATTATACCTGGGGATTTTCTAATTGGATGAGATGTGGTTGCATAGATAAATCCATTACCTTCACAACATGTACTAAAGTTACTGCATTCCCAAAAGATTAAAAGGAGGCATCAGCAGAAGAACATCTGCTTTTTATCCTCATCATTGAGCTTTATACTCTTAAGACACATGTTCACATATAAAGCTGTAGGAACAGGGATAAACAATGGTGAATGGTCCCTGCTTCATGCTGAGACGGCAATTTCTGCTTATGCCTGCAAAGTCATAGCATCAAAGAATCATTAGGGATCAGAAGGGACTTCGAAAGATCATCTAGTTAAATCCCCCTGCCAGAAAAGGATCACCTAGACCAAGTCACACAGGAACACATCCAGGTGGGTCTTGAACATCTCCAGAGCAGGAGACTCCACAACTCCCCTGGGCAGCCTGTTCCAATGCTCCATTACTCTAACTGTGAAGAAGTTCCCTCTGATATTTATATGGAACCTCCTCTGTTCCAGCTGGCAGCCATTGCCCCTTGTCCTGTCACCAGATGACCTTGAGAAGAGCCTGGCTCCATCCTCCTGGCACCCACCCCTCACATATTTGTAGACATTAGTGAGTTCACCCCTCAAGTTCCTCTTCTCCAAGCTCAATATTACATTTTATGGGACTGAAAGACTAAATAGTTGAGGAGAAAACACGAGACAGCATAAAAACTCATCTCATCTGGCCTGTACATGCAGCTAACCACTCAGAAGGTAGAGAACTGCCACCTTCTGTTTTGTTCCCATGCTTTACTTCTACATGCCTGTCAAGCACATGGACTGACCCAGGGAGAGACTAAGCCCCTTCCATATTCCTTTCACTGCAACAGCAATCAGTGATGGTTATTTCAGCCATTTTCTAGTATAATTTCTTACCATTTAGAAATTATGGTCTTGAAAAGACACATCTGGGGCCAGATAAGTGTTTCTGTGTGAAGAAATGGGAGGTTGCTGCTTTGATTTTGTCCTGGTGCAGGCAAAATCACATTCACTAATGGTAAAACCCAGGTTCCAGCTCCCTGCAGTCCTAGAACACTGAGTCTGTGCTGACCTGCTCTATGAGGTTCAGCAGTCCTGCTTTGCAGGACTTTCCACCTATCAGAATAACAAAACCCCTAGCAGGCTGAAGGATTTTTGTTAAAGAAACTTGAATAAAAAGACTTTGTTCTGGATGGAGGCAGTGCTCTCCTGTGAAGCTTATTTTCATCACTTTTTCCCCCTTTTTAAGAAGAATTTACAATGCTCTCATTTTCTGTTTATTCCTGCAAAACACTTTAGAATCCCCAAAACTGAATAGAAATAGAAATAAAAATAGAATAGAAATAAAAATTAATTAAACATTGAACTAAAATGATATTATTGTGCTTTATAATTTTTTTCCTTTGGGATAAAGGCTTCAGTTCACAAAATTTTAAAGGGGAAAAACAACCCCACCCCTAACTCCACAATATTTTTATATTAAGCTACTTATCATAAGCTTTTTAGGGAGAAATGATAATGTTAAATGAAACTCATGGGAAGAGTGTCTTCATTTTATGGAAAAGAAAAAATATTGAACAGCAGCTGGGTCACAGCTTTGTGTTCCCAGTGACATCACTGGGACATTATTGTTATATTATTTATATATATATATATATATTTATATATTGAAGGGTGGGGAGGGAAAGGAATAGCAAGTTCTTGTACATTGGAGGTTTCAGCCTCTGTTTCTCTCCTGATGGTACTCTGAGGCATCATCCACACACAGACTACAAGGTGGAAGCAACATCAGTGATCAACTAGTCTCCAGGTGAGCACAGGCCAGGTGACATCCCTGAATTAATTCATCACACAACACCCTTTTTCACTGATGAAAACCACATTCAACTCCAGTGCAAAGTGAACTCAGATGCTCTGTGGATTTACTGCCACAAGACCTGTGCTCTTCCTATGTCATCAGTATAATAAAAGCCAGAACTCAGCTTAGGAAATCATAGAATCATCAGGGTTCAGAAGAGACCTCGAAAGATTATCTAGTCCAATCCCCTTGCCACAGCAGGACACCCCAACCAGGTCCAGGAGGGTTTAAAATATCCCCAGAACAGGAGATTCCACAAACCCCCCAGTCAGCCCCCTCCAATGCCCCATCACCCTCCCTGGGAAGAAGTTACAGATTCAGTCAGGGTTGGAAGGGACCACAGCATCATCCAGTTCCAACCCCCGTGCCATGGGCAGGGACACCCCAAACACAAGTGTTTCTAAACAGGATGAGATCCACAACCCAATGACATTCAGATATCTAAAATTGTAAGTCAGTCGCCAACAGCCTCAGGCAGAAAGTGCAAGACAGCAAGACAAGCTACATGCAAGTCCAGCAAAGGCCTGGGTAAGTGCAGATATTGCTGTAACAAAAGCAAAATGCATCACACAAAAATAAATCAGGAGAACTAGTAATTGGATGTTGGAATGTCAGTGATACTGAGAAGGCAAAAATGCTAAACTTGTTTCCTAACTGCATGGTACCTCCTCATCTCCCACTGTAAGAGATTTCTTTCCCAATCCTCCTCCAAAAGAGTGAACATGGGTCCAATTCAGTGGATGCAACATGAATGGCAAGAGTGGAAGGCATGACACTCCACAGCACATAAAAGGTCCGTGTCTTTGCTCCATGTCAACAACAAAGTTCTTGCTGAATTCTGAGAGCTCTTGTGGGAGCAGTTGACTCTTGTGGGAGCAAAACTAAGCCTAGAATGAAGCCAAAGCTCTGTAGCCCATTTATTCTTATTGTCTGACATACACCTGCTATGACATGAACTCTCTGACAATTAGTTTGCCAAAGCTTCTTTGATAAACTGGAAAGATAATAGTGCCTTTTCTCAGATCCATCCCAGTCAACAGTTCAGAAGGAAAACAGTCTCTGGATTACTGCTTAGTTACCTTGAGGGTCTGCCAACTCATTTCTGTGCACCACATATGATCCTGTTGGTTTTTCAAGCTCCACTGAAATTCTCACAATACTGAAATACAGACAAAGCCAATACCCAGCAATTATCTGCAGTCCTTCTTGGGAAACAAACAACGAAACAGGGGTCACCAAACAGACAACTGGATTTATATCTGTAATGTGCAATAAAACACAATGGCCACTGCTTAGGCCAGTGAAAGCTAACAGCAAACAGCCCCAGGCCTTAGATAGTCCATCAGTGCTCTGCACCCAAAACACACGCAGCTTTCAGAACGGACTTTTTCAGTGCTTTTGCACAGCAGTGAATGAGCTCAAAATGAGCTTAGACATCTGCACTTAGATGCCTGTGCCACACTTTGTCACACCCAATGTTGCTTTTTCAAAAGATAAGACAGAATCTGTGCTGCTGACTACTTCAATCCCTAATCTTATAGCCTCGACAGAACTGCTCCACTCTCACTGCTCCAGATTGGGCTCCTCAGGCAGTATTTCTCCATCCTGAATTTAGCTCAGCTACTCAAAATTTAGATTCTTATTGTTACACCATCTTGTTTCTGAGACATACCAATCAAGGGGAGGCAATCTGAGTTCAGAGACTGTCACACTAAGTGAAATCTGAATAATCTGTCAAGATCTAAAAATGAACTTGCACTTCACTGCAAAGCCTCTGAATGTACCAACTTATGTAACCCTTGTCTTGCTAGCAGGCTTTCAAGTGTGAGTTACACGTCCAACCTCTAACCTCAGATTTCATTTTTAGGGGTTGTGAAACTGCATTTTGCATTGATCCTTTGCTTTTCCATCTCATGCCACACTGTGCTCCTCTTCCTAAAGCAAATAGCTTTATTTATCATCTCTGACCTCCTTTGCAAGAACACGCTTTATCTTCAAAATACGGCAAGTAACTTCAGTTGCTGCAACGTAACTTGAATATGGATAAAGTTGGAATCAGTCCTGGAGGGAAAAAAATTAAAAAGAAAAAAACCCCCAAAACTTCAGGGATAAGAACCAAGCTTTCCATGGAGGAAAAAATAAACCCCAAATGAACCTTTGTATTTTTAAAAAAGGCACAGATGTCTGTGTAGGTAACAGGAAAGAAAAGAGTCTACCAAGAACGTTACGGTAACGTACTGAGAAGCCTGAATCTTGAAACAGAACACTCAGAACCTTGTCTTTTCATACGTTACCTAGTGCTAAAAATCTACTTTCTTAATCTGCTTGCACTGGGGCATAAAGATGTCTCAGCACAACCACCTTTAAATACAGAGGGGTCTGTGAAATTGCTATTTTTTAGGATGACTCTTCAGTATCTACTCACAGAGCTGTGCAAAAGGACAGAGCAAATTAAAAAGCAACAAAATTCTAGTATTTCCACTTCAAACTATCCCTCCAGATGTGTCCTTTGACCATTACAAAAGTCCTAACATTCATCTAAAATATCTCTACAGCAGTTAGAGTTCAGTGCCTCTTGTCCAGTCTGCCTTGAAATGAAATTCAGAAGCTTCCCTTCCTCCCTGTAAACTTCTACATATTTGAACAACACTAATATTGTTCCCTCTGTCTTCACTTTTTAGAACAACTATATTTGAGTTTCACCTAGTCGAATGTTGTTTAATGAAGGTAATTGTCTTGCAGCGTAAGATGCACAGCTCTGCTCCTTTCACCCATAATTTCTGTTCCATATGCAAGCATCTACGGTGTTTGAAATCTCTCTGTTCCGCTTGATTTTAGGTCCTGACCATGTCATCAGTGTTACTCCCACTTAGCTGAGGGCTTTCTGCATGCAATCCCAAAAACTCCAGAGAAAAACCTCAAAGATGAACCAAGGGCCAGAGCACCTTTACTGTGAGGATATGCTGAGAGAGCTGGGGTTGTCCAGCCCAGAGAGGACTCTGGGGAGACCCAACAGGTGCTTTGCAATACTGGAAGGGAACCACAGGAAGGATGAAGAGAGACACTTTACAAGGGTATCTAGCGATAGGACAGAGGGAAATGGTTTAGACTAGATTTTAGGAATAAGTTCTTCAGTGCTCAGGTAGAGATATTCTGGAATAGATTGCCCAGAGTGTTTGTGGATGCCCCCTCCCTGGAGGTGTTTCAGGACCAAGTCTAGTTGATAAGCATCACTACCCATGGCAGGGAGTTTGGAGTACACAAGCTCTAAGATCTCTTCCAAACTGAGCCATTCTATGATGATGATGACCAATTTCATCTCCTGTTTCTAAACCATCAGGGCAGCACAGAGGGAGTTACAAGACAGCAGAATGAACTAGAACTGCAAGAGGAGCACACAGGTCTTCTCTGTCTCTACAAAAGGAAAAACCTGCACCCTCTATCCCTGTGACTTGTGTTAGGGGACAGTAGCTCAGTGCATACATACACTCACGTGTGCACTACAGCACTACAGTCCCTCCTGTTCTGGCAGGTGAAGTTACTGATTTATAGTGCCGCAGGTTCTCAGAATCCTTCTACCCGCACCCCCCCTTCCCATCCCCCCCTCGCCAAGATGAGATCGATTCCAAAGCTGTTCTATTAATTTCATTAAGTTTTGAGTTATGACTCATCTCAGCCAGGGCCCTAGAAGCAATTTCAGAAAACACCTAACACTAGATCATTTTTCCTCCCTGAAGTACATCACTATTTTAATCTGGAGTTGTAATTGACTCCACTTTTAGAGGAGGTGATAAAACGTTCCAAGAGTTGTCGCAGCACCACCAGATAAGAAGCCCTGCCAACGTACAAGGGAGCTACCACAGCCAACAGACAGAGAAAATTATTACAAACACATTAGAATGATCCTTTGCCACATTGATCTGTCATTTTATTTTATATTAACTATTAATTTCTGAACTGTAGGTTTGGAATCATCCCTAAGGGAGCTACATTCTTGGCCATTATTATTTGAACTTCCTCAAACTCCCAGTCAGCACGGCAGCATGTGATGTATTTTGTAACTGTAAATACAACGGGCAATATTTGTGAAGAGGATAGCAGGGTAGGTGTGTGTATTATCCAGGCTAATATTGCTTCCCATTGTGTAAGAAAAGGAACCACAGTTTCTAGCCTTCTCCAGCAAGAAAGCATGACATTTGGTGACAGCAGCATTAAAATCCTTTAAAGATACAGACTTCTTCCACAGCTTAAAGTTATAGTGAAGGTCAAAAGTGACTCAGCCAGCCTCTGTTCTCATCCAGTTCCCCAGTGGTATTCAAAAAAAAGGTGGTTCCACCAGTCACTTGACACCAGCGAGTTTACGTAACAGTTGGCAAAAGCATTTGAGGTGGGACAGGAGAGAGAGAGATTGAGAAATGAACTGAATGTTCTCTAATCCAAACTAATCCATAATTGTGTCAGCTTCTCAAATGAGATGTTTCTACTTGTTTCGGCACCTGCTAGACTAGAAACCTGCCCTTTGCATCACAGCCACAGAGCATAACTTGCTAACCTTTATGTTCCTCTTTTCCACGGATCATTTGCAAAGCACTTAAAAATTAGCAATCATTTCAGCATTTCAGAGAGAACTCAGCTTTCTTAATCATTTCTATCCCAGGAGGCAAAGATTAATTCCTTCTAAGAGAATAACAACGTGCCACAGGAAGGTGTGATCTACTTGCAATAATATTTCCAACCAAAATCTCCCTTAATGTAAAATAAATCAATGGTGTGGAGAAGCAACAGGACCATGCTGGTCATGCATGCTTCAGCTTTTCACTGTAGAGGTTTAAGAAGCTGAGAATGTATAGTTCAAAGGTTTTAATTTTCATACATTCAGGTTTTCATGATCATCAACTCACCACAACATCTGAGACTCCCTCCAACAGGTTGTGTTTTGCTTTCCTTACCCCCAACGGATACATCAGGTTTTATCTCCAGGGAACTGAAAAGACAAAGTAGCAGGTTTAATTTGTGTCTTTCAAAATCTCTGCAATACCAATCTCTATCTAAACATCACAGCCTGGAAAATTAATGAATCAGAATCAGAGGGTTCTGCCACCTAAATAGTAAACACTAGGGATATCACTTTTCACTGATCAGACACCAGCACTTATAGCTTTCCATTCAGGTACGTCCTCTTACAAACACCAACCTTTACACTGGTTTTACTCATCCACATGAAGCCCAGACTCTGGGCATGACCTCAGATCATCTGCTTTTGTGGGTGTTGTTGTAAGAAACTGACACAAATTTAACAGGGGTGGTGAAGACCTCGGAGACAACTGAGCCACTACACATTTAGAGCAAATAATCACCTTGCAATAGAATGAATGTATTCAACTCTGAGCCTTTAGCCTGCATGAAGGTTTTATCAGGTGCAAAGGAAGTTTCATGGGAGATTACACCTTCACCTGTTACAACCATGAAGAAGTATCAATCATCAACCACGAGCCAAAGATTTCTAGCAAATAAGATTTAATTAAAGCTGGTGCTCCTGAATTTCCTTATTCCTGAACATTCCCAGCTGCCATAGAAGATTAATTAAGGCTTAAATCTTGTGGTTCTTTCTTTAGTACTTGTTGCATGGCAACATTCGCTTTTATGTATGAGCTTCTTCCTCCAAATGACTTTATAACAGCCTTATCCAAGAGATGAGCTGTTAAAGTCTTCAGACAGATATCTGTACATCTTGTTTTGGTTTTGTTGGGTTTTTCACTCATAGGACATGAATTATTCACTGATAAGAGAGGCTGTAAAGCTCTGGCTGGTTCTAGCCATCAGCAAAATCAGTCAGTCATGGCAGAGTTTTTAACTGGCTTCTCCTTACCAGTCATTCCTACTCTTGTTCTTATTTCCACATAATCTACAAATTACTTGGTTCACATTACATGATAAACAGCCAACGAATTTTCCCGTATGTTCAATATATAATACTCAGCTTATTTTCCCTTACTGTGGGGTCAGTGGGACTAAGCTGAGACAGGACTGTCCCGAGTATTGTACATGAGTATATTGACATGTTGTGTGTGACTTCTGTGGAAATTCAGCTCTGCTTTGCGCCCATCAGCAGTTTGTTTGCTTCAAGATCTGAAGACCTTTGATGATGATAGTGATAACTAATATCTTTTTCATAACACAGTCAATCAACTCAGACCAAATCCCAAATATAGCTCTTAACATTTCTCCCCTGCTAATGTGTATTCTGGAGGTATAAAATTTTGACTGCAAGGAAGACAGCTACTAAGAGAAACAATCAGCACCTTATTTTCTTTCTTATGAACCACACTAGTGCATATTCTGTGAACATTAAGGTTTCTGACTGTGGATTTGGATTACTTGCAAAGAGAAGTAATGGAAAACCTCAGAAACCAAAAATTTGCCTCTAGATAAATGTGAGCTGAAGTATAAAGGGTAACTGAAAATGAAGGAGGCTTCTTCAGACCGTCTGTCACTTTCAACTATTTAAATTATGATTAGATTTCTTTCCGAGGTTCCAGCTCATCTGTGACATACAGAATTGATGTAGGAAGCTCTCAATAAAGCTTGGTGGGCTTCATTTAGCTTGCAATGAACTATCAAACCAGCAGATCTGTAAAACGCTCAACTTCCATGATCTACTGATTTTGCCTTCCCACTTACCCTGCTACAGATCAGGAGCTATCTCAAAAGAAAGAGACTTTAGCTCCAACTAGAATAATAGCAAGAAACAAAACTTCAGGTCTTGTTGTGCTTAGATTAATGCAATGATCCTTACAAAGAGTAAAAGTTAGAAGACTCCAGTCTAGTGGTTTTGAGAGAAGTAATACATTTAAAAGAAGATCAGAGATTAATGGAGCATTCAGCTGTCTGTTGCACACTACACATAGTTCCTACATAAACAGCAGCTTAGTGCTTCTTTCTCCCTTTTTGCTTAAAAAAAAAAAATGAAATAATAGGTCATAAGAAATAAATGGAAATAATAAAGAATTATAAAAAAAAAACACTGACTGAGAAAATACCAAAAAGTTCAGTTAAAAAGAAACTTCCTTAGCAGAGCATGTACAAGCTTGGGGTTTCAACTGTGGTTCTGTATGAAAAAGTACAACAAATGAGATTTTAACATCCACTACCTTAGATTTCAAAGCTGTACCAGGGCTTCCCTACAAAAAGACCTAAATATATTTCAGTCTTCAAAGACTCTGCCTTGGATCTTCTGACCATCAACATCAGAAATACGATTTTAGACATAAAAAGTGCAATATTTCAAGGCAAAATAGATTGTGCAAAGCAATGGAGACACATCAGGTGATATGCAGCGACAGAGGAACCACTGGAACTTCAGGTCTCACTTTTAATACCAGTTTACATACTCCAAGACTGGTCTACAACATTAACCATGGTAAGCATGGTAAGGATGAGGGTCACACTGGCTTCAGAAGTGATCTCCTTATGGAAATGTGAATGCTCCAACGGAGGCACCCACAGCTTCCTTCTCACTGATGATAATCTCCCAGAAAAACTCAGAAGAAACTACGTCAGTTTCTCACGAAGGCCTCCAAAAAGCCAATTTCCTCAAAGAAACTGCTGAATTAATAATGTTATTCAATTACACTCTTATGATCAAGTCTTTTTTTGAAGTACATTACTGTTTTTTTCTCTGTCAAAACAACAGGAATAATCATTTTCTCTAATCACTATTTCCTCAAAATTTGAGTGAGCGGAAATTGTTTGCACTGACAAACTACTGTGTCCATAGGAGAGAGAAGCAACTAGTCTCGCTCTTCTGAAGATATTTTTATTCAAAAACCTAAATTACACTTCAAACTGTCACAGGAGCTCTACAGTCTGTTAGTATATGCTAGGACCAACAAGCCTGTTCCCAAAAGGAGACAGGCTCAAAATGGAACACTCAGATCTCAGTGTCCAATTTTCCCTGAGCTAGTGTGTGCCTGAACTCCACCACAACATGTGTCACCTGGAGATTTCCAATCAAACCTCAGCTCAGGAAGAAGATTTGAAGACATTCAGACAAAAGCTGGTATCAAGTAACTCACAACTATCTCCTTCCATGAGATTATCTACAGTATTTCACTTATGAAAATTGCAACCACCAGCACAGAGAAAGGGTACATGGCACCCACATTTATTTAACATCTCACTGAAACTTTAAATCATGGAACCATAGAACCATCAAGGTTGGAAAAGATCTTCAAGATCATTAAGTCCAACCATCCAGACCTTCAAGATCATTAAGACCCACCATCCCTAACCACTAAATCATCTCCTAAAACACTATGTCTACCTGGTTTCTGAACACATATGGGGACAGTGCCTCCACCTTTCTCTGGGCAACTTGTTCCAAGGCATCACCACCTTTTCTGTCATTAACTTTTTCCTAATATCCAATTTGAACATCCCCTGGTGCCACTTGATCCCATTTCCTCTTGTTCAGGCATCTGCTCCCTAACAGTCCTTGGCATTGAGTGCGGTTGTTATCAAAGAAGTCCAACTACACTTACTTGGACAGGCTTTACTTTCACTGTCCCTCCTAGTCTGAAATAATATATTGAGACTAAAGAGGAACAGGTGCACAGAATAAAACAAAATTAGCAAAATTCAAACAAACCTGAGTACTCACAGTCAAACATCCAAATCCAGTGTGAAAGGAAGCTCCTGCTGGGAATACTTTCCTTTATTGGTATTTGGACCAATTCACCCACTTCACTAATACCTGTATCATTTTTAAAGGGACATACAAACAAGTCCAGAATTTGCATCACACTCAGATCTATTGCTTAGAACAATGAGTGCAAGGAGAGCAGCTGGGAATGCCAGGATGATGGTTTGCTTAGGATGAAGTAATGCAAACAGAGAATATGTCACCCTTATACTAACAGTGTTAATTTGGAGGTGACTAAAAATTATTCACAAAGAAAACGGCAGTTTATCCATCAAAGTTTTTAGTTGTTGATAATTCCCAAATGGAAAATACTGCAGTTCTGATTGCTGTTGGCAACCACCCACCGAGCAACCCCCAGAAACACTCTCGCAGCAGAAGTCCTACTATTCGCTTTGTTATTCCTCATGTTTAACAATCTAGCAAATCACATAGAGTTTGTAGCCTGCTCAAGACCTCCACTTGGCAAAGGCCTTGCAATCAGAACTTCCCTGCAAACAAAGGAAAGTAATGAAGGTGCAAACATATAAAATTTGCATCAAAACAGAAAAATGAGTAGATTCCTTTCTGTAGTCAGAAAATGCCTGTGATAACTCATGCTCTTTCTTTCTTTATGTGGCACAAATGCTCCCGAAAAAAAAAGGTGTTAGAATGAGGAGAGAATAGGCCTGCTCAAGCCAAGAAAATACATTCCAAAACAAAGGATGGATGAGAGTTGGAATAAGAGAACACCAGTGATTTTTTTCAATTGTGAAGGACAAAATAGAAATCAAAGACAAAAATAAAGAAACATGATGAGGCAGGATTTGTAGGGACTGAAAACAAGGACAAGTTACAGGTCCCTGATGGTGTAACAAATTACAAAGCAGGTAGAAACTAATGTCAAGAACTACTTATTCATCTTTATAATGGGAACAACTCGAGGCAAGGACAATAATCACAAAGCAGGGAAGTGTTCATTAATTAAATGGAAACAAATCAGAACTGTTCAAAGGACAGCTTGCCAAGGATAGGTTTGGCAGGCAGAGATGTGCAACATTCTTCTTTGTGATCTGAACTTTTGGTATGACAAGAGGTCAAAGGAAGTTTATCAAAGGTCTTGGCTGCACAGGTGACTACTTGGCAATCATATACAAAATTTAAAAATTTAAATCTAGATTGCCTACAATTATTAAGACACTAACAAAATATAGTGATGTACCACAGGCAACTGAATTCCATGACTACTAGATTATTAGATCAGGCTCTCTCCACTCACCTACCTCCTCCTGACTGAATCAGCTCCCACATGCAGGGCACAGCTTCAATACCAGAAGCATAGGGGACATCTCAATCTCTGCAACAGCATCATGTACAAGGTAATAATTAAATGCAGCAAGGTTGAAGTTCATGTCCCTCAGATTAGAAAAGAATATTCAAACCAAATCTCCCCTTTAGTGGAACAGGCATAATTTTATACAAAAGTACTTATGAAGATTTCCTCCAAAAGCCTGCTTGTGCATGTGAGAAATGCTCATTTGCCAATAAACTGTGTCCAGACAGATTTCTCAGTAAAGCACAGTTATTAACATTCTTGCAAGAGTGGGATCCTACTCAGTAGGCACACCAGTCATAGATTTAGCAGTGACTTCTCTTTCCTTCCACCTGGCTGAAGTTCCCTCCCTTGTTTCCTCATTGTCTGAATAGTCCAGGGTTTGCAGCCTGTATCTAATTAACAATTTTTCTACATTTCCTCCACTGTTTACTCTCCTTCTGGCTTGTTCTAGTTGGTTTCATTATCCTTCTTCATGGTATTGAATGTGTTGTCCTTTAACCACAAAGCCCATTTCAGGGAGATAAGATTAAATGGTTGAACAATGTTATCCACAAGTTAAGCCATAAGCCTTTAGGTCCATTCTCTTTTCTCCTTATCAGGCTATGTTCAATTATCATACTGAGAAAACAAAGTTCCTTCCCTCTCAGAAGTGTGATCAGGAACAATTTTCCAGTCTCTAACTGAATAAGTCTTGATAAGCCAGAGCCAAGTTACCTTTGATTTCTGTGATGCCACTCAAATCAGTCTTTAAAAACTGAGTAGGCTCCACAGGGAGATGGGGCACAGACTTTACCTAAGTTCATTTAAAAATAAAACTGAAGCTAAATAATAGTTGTAAAGATCTTATCTGTGGTGTGAAGTTGGCTATTGTTCTCTTTCCACATGCCCTTCTCGATCCCGTTAATTCTCCGTAACTATAGAATTTGCAGTGACAAGGCAAAATCACTTCAACAAAAGAGGTATAAGTTTAACAGACATTTGAGCACTTCATTCTTACTAAAATTGAGTCTAGTTTCCATTTCATTAAAGTATGAAATAAGAGATGACTCTTCCATCAGAGATCCGGGTGCCGCTTCATGAACACAGAGTCCTATAAGTTTCTAGAGCAGGTAATTATTAAGCAAAAAGGGAAGAGGCATTTCTGGTACTAGAAGCATTCCTGCTAGTCTCTGCTCTGGTTGTCACTTCAAATTCCACTTACAAACTTTAGTCAGAGTCAGGGATTTCTGTCACCTAAATATTTTTTAGATCTGGCCCTTTGTGGAATTTTCATCATGACAGCTTAATGTCCTGGGTTAGAATGAAGGTCGAGATCAGTTCTGTGTTGGTGCCTGCAATCCAAGTACATCAACCAGCTCTTGCCAAGAATTCAACAGGCAATTAAGGAACTTTGCTAATAAGGAATTTATTGAATCCACAACCAAGAAGCAAAGGAAAAATCCCCAAATAAGTAAAGAACCAAAATGAAGTAAAACAGCTGGATTATAGCACCATTACACACACTCTGAGAGAAATGGGAGGCAGCTTTTGGCTTCAAATGAGAGCCCTGAGGAAAAATACATCCTAATCAGAGGGGGAATTCAGCCATCTCCTCCATCAATAGAACTCAGTAGGGCTCCTAAGGCCCTCTCATGTTGTGATGCTTGTGGAAAAGTCCTTTTTCTGGTCCTTTATCAGAAGCCAGGTTCTCCTTTATGTTTCAGACTTGCTTCTAACTCCTCTCATCTTAGGAATGCTTCACAATGTGACTATGGCCAGCAGATCCTCGATGATCTTCAGGCAGCATCTCAGATGTAGGAAAACAACAGGCACTTCAGAATCCCAGCCTCTTTCTGTTTGCCAAAGGTTTAAGAGATCAGTCCCATCAGCTCTTTTTAGCATAAAACTTCTAGCCAAGAAGTAGGAAGCTTCAGAAGCCCACCTTAGGACCTGTCTTCTCCCACCCTTTTTAATTTCTTCCATTCTCTCAGCAACAGAGTTGAGATACACCTCTTGCATCAGTCCCACGGCCCTGGTCACCAAAGGCCAAGTCTGTGGTGAGGACAGAGGGAACAAGGGGCTGGTCAGATGGGGCCATGCCTGCTGTGGTTAACACGACCTGTTCCAAGGTCCCTCTCTCTCTCTTTCCTCTTTTTTTCTTTCTCCCAAGTGATTACAGTTTCAGGGGAGAGGAAGGGTTAAGAGCTCACCACTTTGGCGTCTTCAAAGATAATGAAGTTGCACGGGAGCATCAGCTCCCTGCTTCAATGTCTCACTGTTGGGCAGCGCTGGGGCCATGTCTGGTTGCAGCCTGACTGTGTTCAAATCATACTTCAAGTAGTGGAGCAGTTTCTGTGATGGCTCAGCAAGCAGGCACCAGGAGTAGCAGCTGCGGATCAAGGGCTCAGATCATTCTGCATTCCAGCCCTTGGGAAAGGGGAAGCCATGGCTGGACCCCCTTGATATCAGGGCCACGGTGGCCAGGTCCTTTTTCCACCCCACTTGGGGATGACGCTTGGCCCCTCAGCCCAGCAGAACTCTCTGTCTGCCAAGACACAGGAGAAGAAAGGGTGAAACCCAGAGGTTTGCCTCCTTTTATAGGCTCTGTTCCCCAATCACTTCTGGGGTCAGGACACTGCCCCAGGGGTCTGGTGGGACAACTTTCTCTAGTTTAAAAATAAAATACACTTTCAGTATAAAAGCACAAAATCCAACACCTGAAAATTTGGTGACTTTTCAAACTACAACACTTAAAAAGCTGTACTCAAAGGAAGCCACTGAAAAGCCCAGGACAATTTGCATACAGAGACACCATTTCTTTTCTGAGTTTCAGCATGTTGCAAATTAAACAAGCTGAATTATGAACTCCTGAATAACTCGATGTACAGTGGAAACCGCAATGAATCCTTAATTACAAAACCATAAAGATGATGTGATAAATACGACACTGCAAATGCAATAACCGAATGACTCTGCTATAATTTAAGCATCTTTCATTAAATGCCAGGTTTTTTTTTAACTACAGCATCATCACTGTACTTGTTTTTCTGACTGCTAACTTGAGTACAGCACAAATCATTGTGTCGATCAGAGCAGGACACATTGCTCAAAACTCCTCATCACCTGGTTCTCAAAGAACCAGGCTTTTGTGCCTGGTTACAGTGACACTGAGGGATGACACTGAAAATAAATTTATTATAATGTTATAGCGATGTGTATTTATGCCAGCAGCACAATGTCACTGAGATCCTTGCAGAGGAATCTATAAATTAAAGGTTTATTAATGAAAACGTGAAATCCTTACACATTGTAGGAGGTTTTTTTCTTATTGACCACACATTTGTTTCAGGATTTAAGGGTCTAAGTTTTTCCTTCTTTCCCTTTACACAAACTACTTTCTCCCCTCTGTGCAAACATGCAGAGCAAATAAAGGAAACGTGGGACAGTGCCTCAGATATCCAACACACCAAAATCCCTCAAAAGAGAACTAAAAGTCTCTTCATACCATACCCAACTCCACATTTTGCAAAGCCCATTTCAAGTGGAAGTCTCCCAGGCTTCCCTTTGCAATATGAGCTGTTTCAGGCAACACAGTGACTACTCTACAATCCCCAAAAGTTGGCAATTTTAAGAAAGACTTCACACCCTTCCATGTGAAGTCACTGCAGGAGTTTTTTACAGGAAAAGTAATTTCTGAATGTAATACCCATGGCGTGATCCTATAGACCACGTTCAGAGAGGCATAAAACTATCTGTCTACAGAGGTCAATTAGGTTTGGCATTAATTTTGGTAGTGTAAGTGAAGCATTTCTAGCCTAGTAACAAGATCTATAAAGCAAATTCTCAGAAAAAAATATGCAAGCATTTGCAAATTGCAGAACATTGTCATTATTTTTTCAATTTACAAGTAAATTCAAACAGCACTAAATACTGTCATATTATTTCAGCTTCAGAGAATGAGCATGTGCTTGCGCATTCCTGTTATTGAGACAGTGCCTGATTATTTTGCAGGAGTCATTTAGGAAAAATGCTGAAGAAAGTGATGGAAATTATAAGTTATTTTGAATCAAGCACTGAAAAACCATAATGATCCCATATTTCAAATTAATTACACTTTTTAATCAACACAGTAGATATGATGCATATCTAAAGACAACAGAACAGAAGACAATTTGAAGTGAAAAGAATTAGTTTGAAGACTTCCATGGAAGTTAAGCAATTCATCATTCATCATGAGAATTCCTTTTTTCTTTTTTAAAGTAGAAAATGACTTGCCAAACTAATCCAGCAATAACTGGAAACAGACCAGTTCCACAAATGAATGTTTTATATTTTGAAGTATACTTCTGTTAATTAAAAAAATTAATTGGCCTTGAAAATAGTGGAGCGACTTTAGGGTTCCCCCCCTCTGAGCACATGAGGGGATATTTTTAACCATCAAATTCTCTGGGCTGAGAAAAAGCTAGAGGAAGCAAATTAAAATTTCAGTAAATTAAAAAAAAAACCCAAAAAACAAAACAAAACCCCAAAAACCCAAGAGTTTTCTTTGTAATAGCATCACAAAACTGCTGTTTGAGGCCCTAGGAAGACCTGATACCCATGCAGGAAGACGGAAATGGGCTTGTATTGAAACAAGAGCACTGTCAACACATATTTTCCCACTCTCGGCATTAGAGGCCTTATTTTCCCCATAAATTTTCTTCAATTCCTGCCCAAAATTCCCCAAAGGAGGAAGGTGCACTCCAAGACTACCTCTGACTCCCATTAGTGATGTTTTCCCAAACAGTTCATCCCCAACGCAAGGCAGATCTTCTGGAAAACAGCCAGCACAGTGGGGATTTTTGAACCTTATCTCAATGCTACTGTGACCAAACCTGTATTTTCATCCCTTCCCCGTCTGCCTCACTCTTCTCCTCAGTTCTGGAAAATAAATTTGCTGATTAGTCCTTTCTTAATCCAAGAGGCAAGAAAAAGCAGGCATGGCTTGGAGAGATTTATGAATAACCTTTACAAATGAATAATTTGTGTGTTGGATTCCATAAACA
Source organism: Upupa epops (assembly GCA_013397515.1). Lineage (NCBI taxonomy): Eukaryota > Metazoa > Chordata > Aves > Bucerotiformes > Upupidae > Upupa > Upupa epops. Next base: position 232,863 of record VZRI01014002.1, on the reverse strand, counting down.
GAAATAAATATAAAGAACAATTCACTGTTGCTCAGTTTACCATAACCAGCTGAGCAAAATTCTGCCTTGACAGATGGTGTTTCTCATCAACAATTCCCATTATTCCTTGAAATGCCAAAATTAAAGAGTTCTTATGCTTACATTAACAATGATTTCTCTTTTCTCATGTCTTGTCAATTTTAACCTCAATATTATTTCATTTTATCCTTAAAAAAAAGCCATTTTTGACAACAAATGAAAGTCTAGAGCAGCCATAGCCCTCAGCCATGTCCTGAACAAAAAATACCAAACCCTATTTGGTCACTACGTCTGCCAAGCACTTCATTATCAGAAGGTTTCTCAGCCCAAAGTCCCAACCTCCTACGCTCTACCCAACCTTGTGTTATTGGAATAACAAGGCTCAGTTTAGCTGCTGACACATGGACTTTTATTCTCTCCTAAGATAACCTTTGGTAACAAGAGGATGGCCTTCTGCTGAAGTATCAGAAGTGCTCTATCAGCAGCTTCACACTGGAACCATAACCTGTAAGCTAACAGGCTGTACCTATCAGCCCCGTGCAGCATTCCCCAATTGAACCATGCATGGTTTAGGGCTGGGCAACTGACCTGAACCCTCAGAAATGTTAAGGTGTAGAACTAATTTTCAGTTACTGCCTCCAGGAAAAAATGGCAGATTTTACCCAGATACACTTCTCTATCCCTCTGATTTTACTCAAATGGCAAATTAGAACCAGTAGATGCTGAAGAGCCTGAGAAGCATGGCTGCTTAGAAAAGTTTATTTTTACATATCTACAGCTCCTTTCAGCTTCAGGGAAAACAAAACATCTGGTTATTCTGGCCAAAATACTCAGCATCCTGCTGCCAAGCAAGTGCTCAAGTCAATGGCCTGCTGTTTCCCCCCATCCATCCTTCTGCTGGCTGAAAAAACAAAAAAAGCAGAACTACAGGGTCCCCTTCCCCAGTCCTTTGTGTGAGCACTGGCTTCAGTGTGTTCTTGTGCTATTATTAGGTTGCCCTGCTTCATACTGAAAGTCCTCCCACAGTTCCCAGCAGGATGCCAGTTGCTGGCAAGCTCCAAGTGCCTGAAGGCTGTGCATCTGTTCAGAGACTGACAGGTAGCACAGCAAGTTAAAAAGCCTATAAATTGGCAGCAGGAGGTTTAGCCTAGACGAATAAAATCCCCGCTTTGCTTTGTTTTGCCAAGTACCAGGTAGTATTATGCCACTGCTGTCTTGCAGGAAGCCACTTCCCAGTGCTCTCTGGGGGATGCTCCTGGTGCCTTGGGGTTGGTGCTGGACCAACAAGCACTGTCAATTCTGAGGAAGGCACAGAAGGGTTGTGGATGTGGAGGTTTGAATCCCAGCCATTGAATTTTCTGGGAATGTTTTACTATTGCCTTTGTTATCTGCAAACTGCACCTAAGCACAGGGTTCATTCTGGTGTTTTGCTACTGCATAAAAGAGCTTGTCCATGTGACAGGGATTCTGGTGGAATAAAATGGCATTACTCAGCTGCTAGTCATCAACAGTACAGCCAGCTACAGGTAGGGTTAAAGCTTACATTTAACAGCAGGAATAAAATCATTGCATGAGGTCCAGCAATTCATCAGCATAAAGTTCAGTATCATTAAGAGAATATTTCACATATTGACTTCTATTTTCTGTGTTGTGAAATGGCAAGAGCTTCTTCTGAAGTAAAATAGCAAGACTAATGAAAAGGCTGACAAAAATAGATGTTCACTGGTATCGTTCAATGCCAGCTTGCCATTATGCCTGGACCTACCGTCCAAGTATTTACTAGGCAACAAACAGTAGGTCCTCAGTTTCTCTCTGTCCACTGAGCATTACAACAGGCCAGATATAATCCTAGCTTATCAACACAGAGAACTGAATTATCTTCTTGGATCAGCTTGGATCAGATGGGACACCCAGGTGGGTATGAATGAAGCCCATCTAAATTCTTCAGCCTCTGGCAACTGAGGTTAATCTACATCCTCTCAAAGTTGGCCCACAAATTCCCCATATCACTTAAATCCCAGAGGAGGTGGCCTTCTGTTAAGCAGCTCAAGGTCATCTGCTTTCAGAACTTACACCCCTTCAGAAGCTCGGACAAACAATGTCTCTGTTCCACCCCTAATGAAAAACTGTTGTATGAGACAGGGGCTGAGATGAGCAATGTGAAAATACTCTACTCCTTAGCCAAAGAAAGGGATTTATAATTCACATTTAACTTTTCTGTATCAGACACAATGAAAAACAAAGAATTTAGGTTAAAGGAGGAAATCTAACACAGTTTTACCACGAGTTTAACTAGCCCTCCAAAAATAGTACTTTTTGGCTCACTGTAAACAGGTGTAGCTATTACAAGCACAGGACATCTCAGGATTCCTTTCAACTAAGTTTGACCATAGGCCCAGAATAATGTTATCTAGAAAGCTTATTTTAATTACCTTTTGGTTAAAAGCTTCCTGATTGTTTGCTTTGTCAAAACCATCTCTGAAAATCCTCAAGTTAAACTGAGAAAAAAACAGAAAAAAAACAAACTTAGTGCTTTGCTTTGAAAAATCAGCATCCCACTGAGATGAATGATGGTAATTCATATTCCTTGCAGCGCTATTATTTCTGTCACATGGAGACTGAAATTCTGTCTGTATTAAGGAAATATTTCTAAACTCCTTGTGGGCATTTTGTTTCTAGTTCGCTCTACCCAAATGTTAGCACCGTTTGGACACAAACTACCTACAGACGATTCCTGCTACCATCTGTGTTTGAAGCAAAGATGACCTAGTAAGGCAGGACTGAGAATTTAAGAGTAAAATCATCACCCTGTGATTAGAGGCTGAAGCATTCTTGCTCTCACAACAGCAAAGACCAAAAATTGGTACTACTGAAACCTCTCAAGTCTAACTTGTGAAGCTGCCCAACACCTATTGGGTACTACACTAAGTTGCTCAGTCTCTTTTCTGTCATATTCATCCTTAGATGGAACGTTCACAGACACTATTTTGAGGTTACACTCTCATTTTGGGCAAAAAGCTCAATAGAGGTCAGTGCCAAATGTTAAGCCTTGACAGTATCTGCTCATATCACTTCTTCAAATTGATGGACACCAACTATTTGGGGATTTTTATCGTTTCTTCAGTTGCATTAAGCAACTTGGACTTGGCCTCTATTAAAGAAGTTGGAGCATTTTGGGTTTTGTTGTATAAGACCAGCCATACGTTAATGTTAATTAATTAATAAGAAAACTGGGGTTTGGTCATGTTCGTGTATGATTGCTGCAGTTGATTTCATCTCATTCCTTTTTCATCTACTTTAGCTAATAGAACTAACTTAATTCCCATTTCACAGCCATTTCACATTAACTTTGCTGGGTTTTCTCAGTTCTGTGACAAAAGTACTTCACTTACCACTGGCAGGATGCAGAATTCAGATTGTGGAGTGGTGCTACATGGGAATCAATGACTGCTAACATGAGACACAGTGCCTTCTGCTGCATCTTCAGAAAGTAAGCGATTTTACTTGCAGCTTGTACCTGCAAACCTTCATAATACACTCATGCCACCTATTGGCAAATTACTTGTGAGTCACAACCGAGTTCAGATTTCTGATGAGCACATAAAAGTTTAACTACAAAGTCGTGTGTTTGTGGTGGATAATAAGTATGAAAATAAAATCAGGAAAAAGCTAATGGTCTTTTTTTACTGACAGCAGTTGATTTCCATGGGCAACGTGTCTGAACTTTAGTTAAAAGTATTGTAGGCTGTCCAGAACTGTGGAGAAGTATTTAGTACCATTTGTACTGCTGCAGTTACATTCATTTCCATACTGTGAACCAACAACGCTGCAGCAAGCTTAATAAAACTTCATCAAACTTGTTATACTTTATGGAATGATATGAGAGACAGGCCGTGACAACTTAGGTGGCTACAAGTCCCAGAAAGAACTGGTCTGATTTAGAAAATTTTACAAAACTAAGCAATGTGTCTTGGAGTGACTTACTCAGCTTCACCTGCTCCAGGTCAGAAGAGGAAAAAAGGAAAAAAAGGAAAACAGACATAAATCACAAATTCAAACTTCAAAGCAGTCTGCAAACTTTCCGGGCTTTTTTGCAGAACACAGTTGTTCATAGGGATTTTTGAAAACAGCCTGAGTCTTTTCTCATAAATTTCTGCTTAGTGAAAAATCACCTGTGGGCAGAAGAAGAGCTTGAATAAACAAACCTAGATACCATTTATTTCGTAATATTTATATTTTCAAAACAATTTAGGAAAATATGGATTCACAGACATGTTATGGCAAGTTTGTCAAACACAGCGGGGCTCTCCAATCAATAGAATCACCTCTCAGAGCAGTTTCTTGTAAAACAAAATACAGTGTCTAGTCAGCTTTGGGATTGTTGCCATTAAAATGGCAGTAAAGAACACTACAGGAAATATTTACTGCTGTGACAAGGCAACAGATAGGTTGGGTAATGAGTGTAAGAACTTTTTTTCCACTCCGAAAGGCTGAGAGTAGAATGTAATACATTTATGAGCATGTGTTTTACAGAAATATTGTGCAAGGTACCTCAGAGAACAGGGCTATGTAATATTTCTTTTAATTTCTACTGAAAACTGAAGTAAAGTTGTGCATGGCAGGCTTAGCTCTCAGTTATTTTCAACTTTAATAGAAGCATTTCCTTCTGCATAGGATGGTCATCCATTTAATTGCATAGCATAGAGGGGGAAAAGAAAGCAAAGGAAAAACTCAGCTGCAGAGATAAATCTCAATAGAAAAGTAATGAGTACTCCTGCCAAGAATCATTTACAAAACTTCCTATTCAATGCTAGCTGTCAGAAGGGGAGCATCCACAATCCCATCTGTGAATCTGGAGATAAGAAGCTGCTGCTATTCAACACCCAAAGCAGTTTGCTCCTGGCCAGCAGCAAATCCACCACTGCAAATTACTAGTGGCGTGATGTACGATAGCATTTTGAACTGCAGCAATTACAGTCCTCTGTGCTACTGACCCCACTGCCTTGCGGCCCTCAGCTCTGCCCTCCTTTGTGAGCTCAGCATCATTCATTAGGTGTGGAGTGGAGAAAGGCAGAAATCAGGGCACCAACTCAGCCATCCTGATATTATTATTCAAACAACTGCAACAACAGGAGCTCAGCTGTCATGAAAACATGCAGCGGGATAGGCGCAATGAGGTTCTCCTTCATCACTGGATTGGTGACTTTTAGAACTGGTGAATCCAGTTGCAGATAGGTGGCTTTTCAAAGCCAGACTGACAACAGCATCTTAAAGCTTTTACAAGGTGACACCACAGAGGGGTATTTTAATTATGAACTTTTGATAACAGGATGGAATTTTCAGCCTTTTTAAATTTCTTTTCTCCCAGCTGTCAGACACATTTCTGCATGACCCTAGCCACATCTCAGATTATAGAATAGGTATGTTGTGGTCTTTTCTAGGACTTACAAATGTCCCTGAGGGCTTGTGGAAAGAAGGAACGAGAGAAGCCATTCTCCCTCCAGCTGAAGATATTTGGAGAAGACTCTTCAGCACCGTCAGCTGTCTGGTGGGAGGCTAAGCAGACCTGAAGCAACTTTCTCCTAGCAAAACTTCAAGCCAACCAAAAAACAACACTTGTGAGTTCAGCAGTCTGTACTGAGAGAATGCCCATCCTTTGATAATGTCACTTCATGTTGTGCTGCAAATTATTACTATTATTTGTCCATTATTCTGTCAATATTATTATTATTAATCCAGACATGTGTTTTTTCCTATCCAGTCAAAAAAGCACCAGTTAAAAACTAAATGTAATAAGATCAAAGTTGAGTTCCTTCAGTCAGTCCTTTCACTCAAGAAAATGCTGGATCAGAAAAGAAAATGTGCTAAGCCTAAAATAATCTGTTTATGTATCAGCATTAACGTGAGGATCTGAGAGAGCTTACAACCTACAAGAGGCAGGTACAAGGTAACTAGCAATTGTTACAGAAGTGCTGATGTTTTCTGAACACCCTTCTGATGGCTCTCCAAAGTTCCCAGCATTACCTAGTACACCATGGAACAACCCTGAGCCAAGTGCGGCGGTCTGACACCAGGATACAGGAAGCCTGAAGACAGGGACTGACACGATGAAGAGATGCAGAATCAGAAGACGCAAAGAGAAATTGATATGACAAGGATTCTAGGAAGAAAAAAACAGCATCCCAAACGTGAAACATGAGAGTAGTGTGGTTCAAGATCTATTTAACCTGTTTTCCAGACAGCAATTGGAGGCCAAGCAGAGACAGCTAGTGCAGGTACAGGCAAGCTCTCTCTCTCTGTGGCTTTGTGGTCCATTCAGAGCCAGACATGGCATTCTCATATGAGAATGTTCTCCTAACAACCCTCAACAATGGGATAGAAAATTGACCTTCACTCTACCCTGATGAGCCCAGACAACTCGCCGCAGACATTTTCCCCTTCCATCTGCTCAATGACTTTTCATCTGCTGCAATTTGTGCAATGAGAAAGCAAATGGGAGCATAAATATTAAAGTAACAATAGATAGAAAATCATTCATCCAGCACACACATAAAAATGTATAACTCAAGTGAGAATGAGCAGTTCCTTTCTTTTTGACCCTTAAACATGAAATCTCTGTGAAAATCTTCAAAATTCTGCCCAGAGGGTTCACTCAAGGTATTGAAATTGTAGGTGAAGAGAGTGAAGCAACAACCCCAAACACTCCTCGAGAAAGCAGACACACTTCTATCAAGCCCAAAGCTCAGTCTGTATCGTGATCTGCTCTAGGCAATGCTGCCATACATCTCATGCACAAAACAGCATGGTACAGGAATGTTCTAAATCAGCACAAACATGTCTCCTTTCACCACCCACACATCCCTCAAATGCTCTTCTGCTCTGTAACCTATAATATAGCTCAGTTCAGACTCATCTTGTAATATCTCACGTCTGATACCTAAGGAGAAATCAAGAGGGATCACATATGGCTTTGGAACATGAAGGAAGTGTATGTGCTGAGTAATGTCAGAGACATGAGCAACAAGAAAGCTGTAGATAAAATTAGATTCTACTGCATGACAGCAGGACTGATGGCTACTCCAGCAAGATATTCTATGGCATTTATTACAGAAAGGTTTGGGTTTCATGGGATCTTCAAAGCTCATCTAGTCCAACCCCCTCCCTTCAGTAAACAGGTACAGCAGGTTGCTCAGAGCCCCATCCAACTCTCTGTGCAACCTGAGCCAGTATTTAATTTGTCAGTGTAAAAAATTTCTTCCTTATACTTAGTGAGACTGTTCTTCTTTTAGTTAAAAACCACCACCCCTTGCCCTATCACAACAGACCCTGCTAAAGAGTCCATCCTCATCTTCATCAGTCCCTTTAAGTATTATTAAGAACACAATAAGGTCCTGCTGAGGAAAAAAAGTTCAATTCCAGTCTGGAGGTTTGTGTGCATCTTCATAAACAGAAGCTCTGTAATGGCAAAGACAGGGTGCCTCAACCTTCTCAGCAACAGTGAATTCCACCTTTCATAGGTATACGTGTGAGAATTACCACAAAACTAATCCAAGGCGGCTCTCAGGAGAACAAGCAGGATTCAAACATAATCAAGGCAATGAAAACTGATTCCATGGAGTCGACTGCTATGTCTCATGATGCACTGCTCAAACACAGTAACAAGTACTCTGATTTTTGCCTCCAAGGCAGACAGAGACAGTTGCTCTAAAAGCACAGGAGTACCTTCAGATAAATACAACTGGTGCTTTGAAATCCATTTTTTCCAGTGTTGGGTGACAAAGCTGTGTATGACAATGCAGAACCGCTCAGATCACCAACCTCCAGGATGGCATTAGGTGCAAATACTGCCTAGCAAATATCCACCCACTTAAGCAGTGCTATCGAGGAAATTAAAATTAAGATGGAGCACCAGCATCAATGGGAACAGAATCTGCATCTATCAATTCAATAATGAATAAATAATATTTATCACTCTCCCCATAATTAATTTCACATTTTCCATGCTTTTTTGAGAGGAAAAATTGAAAGTGTACAAAAAAGCTGTTAAAAGCAACAGTAACTGAAGCTGAATATTTTTTATCAGACTTAATACTGCAGAGGTAATAAGTGGATTTCTTATCAATTCTGTAGGAATTAAATTCACTTAATTTTACTCAAATAAAAGTTGGACTAAATATCACTAATATTCACTAGCTCTAGTACTACATAAGGAGTCCAGGAACTTCAACATAATGGAAAATTGCCATGATACAGAGTAGAAAAGCAATAGCACCCTTCAGCTAGATGATTTTATATGAGGAGATACACATGAAATAAAATTTCACACCTTTAGAAGATTTCAAGGGACAAGTTAAAACAAAGACAACAACGATCTGTTTTCTTGCCAAGAAAAGCACAACTTTCAGAAAGCATCAGAGTGGTGCCCAGAGAAGGGAAGGTCTGAAGGAAAGTGATGGGAAAATGAGTTTATATTTGGGAATTCCTCTTCTCTTTCTAACTGCTTCTCATCAGTCTGCACTGAGCAGGTGAATGGGTTTATGGAGCTGCAGAGTCAGCTGGAACTGGTGGCTGCTCAGCTATATAATAATTACCAAAAGAGGATGATTTATGAAGGACAGGGACAAATCATTTGGATACAAGAGGCAAAATGAGCAAAAAAGGGTGAAATGACAAAAGTGGGGTGAGAGGGAAGAGGCTTGTATTTGTAACATTAACTCCAATACAGAACCACAATCAGTTACACTATGAAATCTTGATTTCCAGCAATTTCTGCAGAATCCCACTGTTTCCTCCACATTTACAAGGGCCATAAGGACTGCAGAAGGGCAACCTGAGCACAGAACACACATGGTCAGGGGCACAGGGGAGATTATTGCCATGCAGCCAAAGACCCTGGCACTCGCTTTCCACTGATTTTGCCCGCATTCCTACACTTCAGATGAACACACAGAGCACAGACAATGACATCGTTATGTATAGGGCTTCCACCACCTCTCTAGGCAATCTGTTCCAGGGATCCACCACCCTCAGATTAAAGAGCTTTTTCCCTGACATCCAGCCTAGATCTACTCTTTTCCAGCTTAAAACCATGATCTCTCATCCTTTTGTTCCATGTCCTACTGAAAGTTTATTCCCAGCTTTCTTATAGGCCCCTTACAGGTACTGGAAAGTTGCTTCTCTTCAGGCTGTCTCCTAACCAGAAAGAACACACGGAGGACATCATCTCTTAGGAGTTGTGTTCACAGAACATTCTTTCACTGAACTGCTCTGGCAGTGGCAATATTCCTGATGATGGCTGCATGGAATCTACTCTGCTCATCATTGCTTTTCAAATACCACTTGCATCTGCAGCGCTATTTTCAGTTTCTCTTTTCCAATATGAACCTTGGTATTTGTGATTAATACCTCTAATAATGCCTCTGGGTAGCCAAAAGATTTCCATTAATTATCTCTGTAAGAATCAAAGAAAGAAGAGCAAATATGTAATCAGAACAGAACCTCACCACCAACAAGGCACCCTCAATGCTGCAATTTCATAAAGGTCATACAAAAAGCCTAGGAAAATTAATTTTAGGCAGAGTTTATAAAAGAGATAGAAGAGGTGGAAAAGGAGAGAATATCTCCTGTTTCTTAGGTATTTATATAACCTTATTTTCATTTCTTAAGATTTAGTAGGTCATTACTTTTCAATTGTTGTCATTGTTTTCTGCTATTTTATGCCACAAAATTGAGAATTACAAAGAAGGGTCTTTACACGTTAATAAGCAATGGCATTTCTCAGACAACTCAATTAATATTGTTTTAGTAACTGGGGATTTTACTCAAATTGCTGACTGCAAAAGGGATTCTCCAAGCACTCTTTAAACAAGTGCTTTCTGCTGTCATGTGTCGGACAAGATATTCCACAGTCCTTTGAAAGGGGAAGAGAATGTGTTTAGGTTGAGAGCGTAACATCTGATCCAGGACAAATATAATAATATTCCTTTTATTTTCCCAGTGCTTCATTTTTTTTCCTCCCACTAATATGATTTAGAAACAAAACACATCTCAAAGAAAACTAATACACATCTCAAAGATTACTTTGATAATGCTAAATGTCCTTTAAAAGCGAGCCCAGCTGGGAAATTGAAAGGGTGACAAGTGGAACCAACTTGCATTAGGTTGGCGTAAGACCAGTCACTGGCATGGCCTAAATGACAGTTACTGCATCTGGAAAGTGTTTGATAAGGAAATCCTGCTACAGTGCAGTGTTAGATTACTTATTTTTTTCCTTTTCTTAAATTACATCTTATTTTATTTTTGTCATTTCTTCAGTTTCCAACAAAAACTCATTTTAATGGAAATGCTCTTTTATTAAATAAATGCCTAATTTACAGCTTCCAGCACTTTTTTCAAGGGTAAAAAGAAATTTTAATGTGAACTTGTCTGATCCCTCAGATATTTGCAGGGCATCCTTCAGTCTGGGACTAAAGGTTTATGATAATAGTTTACAAAGCACCTTCCAACTGAAGTAAAGAGAGGGCATAAGCTCTTGAGAACACCTTTATCTCTTAATATGACCTTGTGCTCTTCAGTTTTACTGAAGAGAATTTAGCTGGAAAATCCCCCCAGGGAAAGGATTCTTTCATAGCCACACTGACTGTAGATGTTTTAATCGGGAATCAAATAGGAGAGACTTACCACACAAAAATCTCACACTTGTAGGCAAAAATGTTCTAGAAGTACAAGATGAGGAAGTGATCAACCAAAGACTGAAAGAGTTAAGAAAAAGATGGTGTAAACTGAGGGTATCTTGTCATACTATCACAATTAGCTTCTCCACACCTCTGATTTTCGTTAGGATCTGTCACCTAGTTTTTCTTCCTCTCAAACACAAATCTTCTTGGTCTTTAATTAAGCTGTCCTGTGAGTTTACACGTTTCATGAACCTGGCATGGCTGTCACAACTTTGTCAAGGTAGGCGGAGTGTTTGAAATAGTTCTCCTGCTGCTGACATTTGTGTTTCTAATGAATAAACATGATCCCTGTCACCTATGACATTCACCGGCTTTTTCTGAATCATATTTTGCTGCCAAAAAGTGCTGGGGATAGATTACCTGGAAATTGATTCACAGAATTTAGATTTCTTACCATTCACCATGCTGGCTGATGGCCACATTAAAACTACAAGCCTGAAAGAGAGACAAGAGAAAAGAAGCAGGTGAACCACTGCAACAAATCCCAAAGAGCAAATACTTGGGGGTTGTTTTCATTATTAAGGGTGGCTGTATTAATGAGAAGGAAAAACCCAAACCTGAAATATTTAGAGGCAATAATATAGCTGCCTTTCCAAGTCTGTGGGCTGCAAGTAAGTTCCTAAGGAATTTTTGAAATTGTGAGCCAGTTTCAGCTTTGTCAGATTAAAATACAGGAATGTAATTGTCTTCTCATTAAAAAATCTATTACAAAACATTGAAGCATATTGCAGAATGTTCATGTAAAAGCGTCATGCTTTGCATGAAAAGATGAAGAGGTTTTTTGCTAAAGAGGCAAAAGTCTCTGAGAGTCAAAATTATCTTCAGCCAGGGCTTTTACAGATCCTTACTTCAAAAAGATCCTAATTTTCTCACTGTCTAATGGCATTTGCCTAACTATGGTCTGGGAAATGTGTTCCCCTGCTACCAGCCTCACTGCAGTGGATAGGTATTCACATGAACTGTTGGACTTCGGAGGATTTTAAGGAGCTTCACAACTACCAGGCAAAAGTTGAACTGAAATTCCAAAGCTGCTTTAAAATAAAAAATGAAACGCTGTGCCTCATGTTGTGTAAAGCCCTCAGAGTTTCAATACTGCAAGGTATTTTAATCTTCCTCTCCAGTCTTTTTCTATGTCATATTGAATTCGAGTTTCAGGAACTTTGGGTAAAAATAGGGTTATGTTGTTAGCTGGGTTCCATTCATCACAGGACACTGGTATTTCTGAGCAAGCAATCAAAAACCTGTCAGAGTCAATGGGAAGAATCTGAGGAACTTCAGACAGACTGTATGGTTCAGTCTTTTGATTCACTGGTATTTGCCTGAGCACCTGCTACAATAAGATGCATTTTCCATTTAAACAGGCGATATTTCACTCAACTTCCAATCCGTTTGTGCCTATAGCTCCTGTCAGGTGCAAATTAAGGTAAAATATTATCCAGAGCCTAAAACCAGGTTGCATGGCTGGCTCTAACTAATTTCCTAGTATGGTTTTATGCAAATGTGCATTCTGACGCATTGATTTAGCTAAACATTTGTACAGCCAACATTACTCCCAGCACCCCACAATCATTAATTTAATATTCACTTCATATTCCCATGAAGTAGAGAAGTTATTTTACTTAATGACAAGCATTAAACAACTGACTTCCAGAAACTCAGTAATTGTGTGAAAATGTCAAGCCCAGAGGACCCAGGTCTCCAGACTGACTCCACAAGTCCATTCTTCTAGGGGCAGCAGACTGCAGCTGCATACTTCAACAAAGGTGTTACTCTCATTTCTTGACCAATGCCATCTATTAAATTTTTCTTCAGAATTAAAATTAATATTTTATTGTAACACATGAGAAAACATTTAACTTGGAGAAGGTAATTTCTGGTGTTCGGTTGGGGTTTTCAAATGCAATTACTATTCAGAACACCATGACTTAACCTTATATGGGTTGAATTCATGGCATGTATGTGTTCATTATTGTCAGGAAAGTACTACCAGCTTTCTGCTACCAAATTTTTACTGTACCTTTTTTCATTTCTGCTCACCTAACAGCTCAAGTTTTATACACCTTCTCACTAAACACATCTGTTAATAAAGGCCCTCCTAGAACAATATGTCTTCTTCAGAAGAAATAATCCAGTTACTCACAAAGCTCTCAAAAAATTAGACAAGTCAGGTCTTGAAACAAGGCATCTCGTAGCTGGATAACAACTAACATTTCTTTGCACATGAAATAATTTGATAGCTTTCAAAGATTAGCACATGTCTTCTCTCTAATGTATTATTTCAGCAGCTTAAGCTTTTATGGATATAAATATTTAACATATATAAATAATAGTCTCCTTGCATACGAACATTATACAGCTGCAGAAGTTACATTTGTTTTAGTTTTCAATCTGAATAAAGACAAAGCAACTGATTGTGATCTTTTCCTCTCGTTTCACCTACCAAATAATTTTTTAAAAAGAGAAAGCAAACACACAAAGCTGGTGATGAATATGAAGTGTCTTCCCCCCCTAAGCCCGATTAAAGGAAGTGGTTCTGAAGTTAATGTCAATGGAAATATCATGGAAACATGACTGCTTGTGATATTTCCAATGGAAATACCAAACAAAGAGCTATACAAATATTACTTCACCTGTAAATATCATAAGGATATTTGCTGCTCAGCTCAAAGGTATGAGGATAAAATGGAAAAGAGGAAGAACAGAGCAGACAAAAGAAAGCAAAGCAGGAAAAGCTGAGGAGCAGACTGCAGCAGAGAACCACAGAAGCCCACAGAGATTCAAAGTAAAGACAGGTAACCTGGAAGGAAAATGCAGGCAAGGACCAGGTTAGGAGAGCTAAAGCACTGATAGTATGAAATCTGGCCGGGGACACTAAGCACAATAAAAGCTACTATGGGTACACCAGTGGTAAAGTGAAGATTAGGAATAGCATGGGCACTCTCCAGAAGTAAAGAGAAGAACTGGTTACCTGGGACATGGAGAAGGTTGAGATTCTTGATCACTTTTTTGGCCCAGTCTTCACTGGCAAATATTCTGGCCCTTCCGCATGAGAATTCACAGATGGCAAAGGCAGGATGAACTTGCAACCATAGGAGAAGATCAGGTTTGAGACCATATAAGGAACCCACGGGTGCACAAACTTGATGAGATGCATCTGCAGATCTGAGGAAACAGGCAGAGGAAATGGCTGAGCCACTGTGCAACAACTTTGAGAAGTCATTGCTGTCTGGTTAAATTCCCACTGACTGGAAGAGGGAAAGCAATCTCCATTTTGAAAGGAGGAATACCTTGGGAACTACAGGCCTGAAGCTTTAGAAGATTATGTTAAGAACATCTTGGATTATCTCTGCTTCAAAAAATTCTAGAAAACGTGACTTAACAGTCAAACACACCGCACAACCTCATCTGCCATCCATATCTGAATTAGAAACTCAGTTGGACAAGGCAGAAAAATCCTGTATGTTCTGTTCTTATGTATTCACAGGCTTACTGGGAAGTGGCAAATACTAGGAAGTTAACTTTTCTAATGGCAGAGGGACTCACCAAGGGCAGGAATCAGAATTTGCAGAGACACTGCATTAAAAAACCTCCTTGCTACACCTTTGGGTTTTTTAACTGTAATTGCATGAGAATTAACAACCCCAATCCAAATTTGGGAGTCTACTGCGGGACATAACTTTTTAAAATATTAAGATAAGGAAACAGTTGTGTTTATGGAGTTTCATTGTTTCACCTGCTGCTATGCCAGAACACAGAAGTGTCTGATGTACTGAAAAAAAAGTGAATAGGCAAGAAACTAAGGCTTTGAGGTGGAAGAGGCATCGTGGGAATTCAGGTAAGAATGAGAGGTAAGCTTTATAAAGCTTTTTAAAAGCAGTGTGTATTTACACACACACACCCCTTACACACATACAGATATAATTCCTACATATGGCCCTAATTCAAGCCAGCATCTACATTTTACTATTCCCATGCATATGCATTTTTAGGGGTTTGTGTGTATAGATATATACATATATATATAGAGAGAGACATAAGTAATCTTGCCAGTGTTTTCTTGTCAATGTAAATATATTGCAATACTTATCTTGATACGTCCTGTAGATAAATCATCCCACAAGCCAAAACATATTAATGAGAAAAAGACTGCACAGCCCAAATGCTTATTGATTTTCTCAGTCCATCCTACAGATGATAAAATTAGCAATGGATATCTTTAGAGGCATATTTAAAAGTTTCAGCTCTCAACTCCTGTACAGAAACAAGGCAGAATTTGAAGAACCATGGTTATTGTTTAATTCTTTTAGACATTACTTCTTTCTAGATTATTAATTCTGTACTTTCCCACTACAATTATGGTAAGTAAGAAGTCTAGGAAAGCATTTTGCTATGTAGAAAATATGTAGAAAAACCCGTAAAGTGAAAAGAAATCTCATTTACACGTAAAAAAAATGGTTTGTACTCAATGGCTGTAAAAACTAAACTGAGTACTTCACCAATTTTGTAGCATGGATTAATATAGTCATGCACAAATGGAATGGGAAGATTTTATCAAGTCAAAATTCTTATAATAATAAGTTAATATAAGTTAATATAATAATATAAGTTTCAAAATTCTTATAATCAGTGGATGCACTATAAAATGCCATGGGGAAACCATTCTGAATATCATGGAGAGTGAAGGAGGCTTTAGACAGTATGCTGACCAATCAGTTACTGAACAGTTTATCTCAACAAGACATGAACAATCACCAATATTACAATTCCTCCTGAAAGTTTCACAAACATGCAAAAAAGTCCTGCAGCCAAGACAGAAAAAGCTAAGAGATCATAAAAACAAACAGTGTAAGAAAGCAGAGAGAACAGATTTATGAAGAGATTTCACAAAACAGTCTGTAACCAGCAGAACTTCAGCCCATGTTCCATAAGGGAATTCTGACTCCCAGCAGATAACACAGGTATACAACTTAACAAGTGAGTGACATTTGTCTTCCTTGCTTCTTGACAAAATTTAATCCAAGGTTAAAACGATGCGCAAAATAAATACACGTTTAATTTGTAAGGTTTATGTACCAAACAAATATAAATACAAAATACTTACAAACGACTCTTCAGGTCCAATCTCACACTCTTCCAGCATAGCAGACCATTAAATCTGTACAAGTATGTCATTTCTTCCAAAAGGATTTAATTTATTATATTGAGTTGTAAACAAATTTACTTATATGATACTCTCTGTTGATTTGCTCTGTAGCTGTCTGCACCCAACCTGAGAACTGTACAAGTATGTCATTAAATCTGTACAAGTATGTAATTTCTTCCAAAAGGATTTAATTTATTATATTGAGTTGTAAACAAATTTACTTATATGATACTCTCTGTTGATTTGCTCTGTAGTTGTCTGCACCCAACCTGAGAAAAAAAAAAGCTAGAAAACAGCTCAGAAATGGACCATCATCGTTAGGATTCATAAGGCATAAGCATTCTATTGACTGTCGTGTTACGAGGTATCATTTAAGACAGAAGTAATTCCGCTTTCAAGTACATACTTAACTAGTTCAATAAATGCTTCTATACTTTCATGATCAGATCACATACATTAAAGTAGTAGCTGCTTCTCCACATACCTTGGGGATTGAGATTCATAATCTGTTGATTGAACTGCCTGTTTCATTGATTCAGCCATTTTTTCCTAATAACAAAAGATGCCTGTGGCCCTAATTGAACTGTGAAGTCCAATAATATAATTCACTTGATCTGGTGAATCTTATCGGTGTCTCTCTACCTCTAACCACAATAATGCAGAGCCTAGTCAGCATCTTCTAGAACACATTTAGCTGTTAATTTCTCAATGAGAAGAGTTTTAATGACACACTCCAAGAGAGCCCAGGCAAATACTGGAGATTTTTCAGTTCAGCATAAGCACTTTGGCACAGAAATCCTTCCAGAACGTGGCTCTGGCAACCAGTTCAGAGTTGGCATCTAGCATAAGGTACTGGGGCTTTTCTCCTTGCTACTGCTTGTAGGGCTCAGCAAAAGCTGAATTCCTTGTTTCCACTAAGTTCCATAAGATTTTTTCCACTTTACACCCACAACTGGGTACATCTGCCAGTACAGCACACAGCTCTTTTCTATCAAATCACTCATTGTCCTGCCTGAATTTACAACATGCCCAAACAGACTATATATACACACGCAGATACACACAGAAACCCCAGCACAGCTCTGAGAGCTCTAAATTCCCAAGCTCAGCTGCATGACAAGATGACATTTTCATATTAAGGGACAAAAATTATCATGTAAGCTGCAATTCAGCTCTCCCTACTGTAAAAATCAACATAAACAGGTGGAATCACATCCATTTTCCCACTTTTGTCAACACTGTCAAATAAATTCCCATTAGAAATAAATTCCACTGTCAAATAAAATTCAGCTAGAAGAATAAGAGGGGTGTACACCTACAGCATGCAAAACGTACTACATGATGTAGTCAACATACAACACTGTGGACTAGCAGGCAGCCCCATTCACTCCTGACAGAGCAGAGAAACTAAATGAATGATTACATACATTCAAGAAAAGACACTGTGGATCACAACAGAGATGCCAATTCATATTAATAGTCTTAAAAAAAGAGTTATTTGAATTCAGTGCCCCAAAACCTAAATAAGATGAGTAAACAATTCAGTGATCAAACCCAAAAATTTTATTAAATCAAAACAACTGACTGTTGACAAAACTATCCTGGTATTACTTGCTGCTCTACTATGCAGCCAAGTAATATCTTGTGTCATAGTAGGGAAGGGGTTAAACTGCCTGAAGTTTAAATGTGCCATGAAGCACATCTCACTGTGTGAAGATTTCAGGTTTAAGGCTTGCTTTGCAATTCCTGGGAGAACCACAGCCCCCAGTTTCATTGTCTCCTCGTGACAGTAGTTTCAAGGCCTCCTGCATTTCGAGGCAGGAATGGTACTTTCTGGATTTAACAGCACACTGTAGAAAAGCAAAATAAAGAAGTAGAAAGGAAGAACAAACTTTCCTGGCTGTTCCATCCTGCCACAAATTTCCCTACTATCTTCAGCACAAACAGCAGCAGCAAAAAAAAGACCTAAAGACATGTAACACCAAAGTATGTTCTCCTTGAGGAGCCGTAAACATTTGAGACCTATTTACATCTTAAAATTAAAAGCAAATTAAGCCAATGAAGCAGAAGGCAGACAGCAAATCAGGCAGTGAACTCCCACTTCCTAAAAAAACCAAAAAAACCCAAAAAAACCAACAACCCTGCAACTCTGGATTTCCAGCTAGTTCACAGAAGTTCCAAAACTCACTGCAGCATTTTTCTTCAGGTAGCTTAAGCACAAAAATAACTTGACTTTCCTTTGTATTTAAACGATTTTTTTAAATATTAAACCCACCAGAGCATTCTTAGCAAATGTTTTGTTGACAGGCTGGACTTGATCACCTCACAGGTTTTTTCCAGTCTCAATAATTCTGTGAATCTGTAAACACCCCAGGTTGACCCAAGTCATATTTGTGTTTGCTCTCTGACCAAGCCAATGGATCCTTGAGGATCTACTCACTTGCTCATAAAGTGCTTTAAGTTACCTTAGACAAACCTCATCAACTCAGAAACTGCTAGATTCAAGGGCTCCCTAGTCTAGAACCTGCCATTAACTATGATTAACTAGGCAGGAAAAAAATATCTTCTTTTCATGCTGATTTTTCTCAGACAGCTGGGAAATATAAAAAACATAGGGCTCACCTTCACCTATTCACAACGTTTGAGAATTGTTGAGAGCCTTGACTCAATTTCTTCTTGAGATTGATGCTGGATCCTTTCTGTAGTTAAAAATAAATTCATTCTGTATTTAAAAATAAAGGCTCCAACAATTTGATACTGCTGATGACCAAATAATACTTTATTATGGTCCAAATCTAATAAAGGCCTTCTTAGATATGAAAAAGCTTATGGAACAAACAAGAGGTATAATTAGCAGGCTAAGTTTTCACATATTTGTTGCCTAAACAATAAATCAGGAATCCAAGGTAGCCCTTCCCATATCAGCAATCCTGTCACCAGTGCAAGCCAGGCTGCAGCTCGCATACTGATGAAATAAAAAAAAGGCAAAAACACCCCAAACTATTCTGATGTAAATCACACCACACACATAAGCGGTGGGAGTGACTGAATCCTACTGCCTCTTCTGGTTTTCTTCACCGCACAAAAAGATTTGGAAGAAAGCTTCCCCACAAAGTGCTCCCTGAATCATAGAATCAGTCACTGGAACCCCAGTTACAGGCTGAAGATGCTGCCCCTTCCTCTGCCCCTCTTAGTCTTTGCAAAAGTTCTACTGAAGAAGGATGATTGGAATCTAAATGAGTGGAAAAAAATTCCAGGCCCCAAAAAAGCAGCTTCTAGAACTTCATTTCCAATAACAAAGTAAAATCATAGTATATAAATCAGTAAAATGTTGGTAAATATGAACTATTTACTACATAAATGTAAAATCCATGTAAGTATACAGATTTTGCATATAAGTATATTTTATACATTAAAATATACAAATATTACTGCAAACACTGTTGTTATGTTTTAAGTAACAACTCAGTAATAGAAGTCACTAGTAGTAGGGAAGCAGCTCAGTACCTCTGTGCTGCTGAGAGCTCTGCCAAGGCACAGATGGTGTTATAAACTTCCCGGCTATAGAGCATACTTTATTTTTACCATTTTGCACCTGCATATTTGCCTCCTAAAAATCCTGAAGAATCCCAACAAAACATAGCCTGTTCCTCGAGTAGTACTCTCTCTTTCTATCCACTCTTCCCATGATATCTGCAGAGAGAGATGGACTGAGCTAGGAAAAAAAAAGCATCAAGGAGAAAAACAGCTAGAAAAGTCTTGGTCCTCATACCAGTCTCCGTCCCACTGGAAAAGGACTTTTTACAATGGACTCTAGTGATAGGACAACAGGGATGGTTTCAAGCTAAAAGAGGGAAGACTTAGATCTCATGAAGAAATTCTTCTCTGTGAGGGGGCTAAGGCACTGGAACAGGTTGCCCAGGGAGGTTGTGGCTGCTCCATCCCTGGAAGTGTTCAAGGTCAGGTTGAATAGGACTTTGAGCAACCTGGTGTGATGAGAGGTTGTCCCTGCCCATGGCAGGGGGTTGAGACTGGGTGATCTCTGAGGTCCCTTCCAACCTAAACCATTCTATAATTCACAGCATGACAGCTTGCACTGGCATCAGGCATAGCAGAAGGCTGTGTTTTCCTCCATTCTCCTTTCCCCACACACTGATTCCAAGATATCAAGTCGTCCTCACTGATGGAATTTACGATAGTAGGTGCCTGATTTCATTTCTAGTTCCTTATGGTTCACATAAACTCACTGTTTAATTTAAGCAAGTATATACCAACACAAACTCCTGTGAGGATGCCATTAATTTGACTCTAATTTAATGGATTATTATTTAAACTAACAATGTTCCTAGCTGATTTACACTAACCTGAATTAAACTTGGTTCATGCTGAAATAAGAGTGTCTGTGCAGCCTGCTGGACTAGTTTAATGAAACTCATTTTAAATTACACCTTAATTTAAAGAAGTGCGGTAATGCATATAAACAAGCCCTAAGTGATGCTTTGAATATGAAAAGAATGAATATTAAAAGCTACAGACGTTGCTAGACTGTACATCTCAGCTTCCTGAAGCCCCACTCTGAAGAGCTCAATATCTAATCTGACCCAGTAGTTACTCAAGAAGAATAAATATAACAAGAAACACAAGTAATTTTAATTTCTATGTGAATTGCTTCTAAGTTATGAAAATTCAAAGCCTCAGTATTTCTTCAAAACTCATTAGAAAAAGGGGAAGTGCTTGTACGTGAGACCACGTGTATTTACACCACTGGGATGTGGGAAGTAGTTGTCAAATTCACCATTGTGAGCTTGATTCTAATGCTCAAGAAGTTTAATTTGAGATACCACCAAATTTGTACTGGAAAGCAATCAATAAATAGAAGAAGTTACTGGGGTCATGCATTCACTCTTGTTATGAAATTCTGGACTTTATTAATTGCTTAGTCTTTCGACAAAATAAAAGGTTGATAGTTAGACATAAAGAAATCAAACTTGTAACTACTTTGGCTCAGTTTATTTAACTTATCTTGTGCCTCAAACAAGAGGATCTGAGTATTAGCCATTTCCAGAAGTTTTATGTCCCACAAGATTTAGCTCACGATGCTCAAATAGAGTGCAAATAAAATATAATAAGGAGAAAATGACAGAATAAAACATTGTGTTGTACTGGGGAGAAGGAAGACTAACCTTATCTTTCTTCTGCACCACATATTCCATTTTCTTCTTTGAATGAGTTCATATATAATTTTAAGAGCTTAGAAATAAAGCTTTCCATTTTATTGTCTGTTTAATGTCAGTCGCTCACTATTTCATGGCTGGCAATGTGCCAGTCTAATGCTGCAAGACAAGATACTCCTACTACCTTCCTAATTTAGGCACAGGTGCTGATCACAGACCTTAAGATTGCCCTCAAAATTTGAGAGCTACATCCTTTCTTCCTTTATAACATTTAAATGAATGTAACTTTTTAACCAATGACCAAAAGGGCCAGAAAAACGATCAGAGGGCTGAAGCAATTCTGTTGAAGACAGGATAAGACTTGGGGCTGTTCAACCTGAACAAAAGACTCTGGGGGAACCTTGAAGCAACCTTCCAATACCTGAGAAAGGGGCCTCTAAGAAGGCCAGGGAAGAACTGTTCACAAGGGCTGGGAATGATAGAATAAGAGGGTCATAGTTTTAAGCTACAAAAAGGTAGATTTAGGCTGGATATCAGGAAAAAGTTCTTAAATCTGAGGATGGTGGATAACTGGAACGCATTGCCTCATCCCTGGAGATGTTCAAGGTCAGGCTTGATGGGGCTCTGTGCAATCTGTTCTAGTTAGAGATGCCCCTGCTAGTTGGGGGGGTGGACAAGGTGGCCTTTTGGAGGTCTCTTCCAACCCAATACATTCTGTGATTCTGAAAGGTCCTTATCTCTACTTCCTGCACTTACCTAGCAAAAGCTCATTCTTGTTCTCTCATCTCCTTCTAGTTTGGGCAAAAATTATGCAGATACAGCATATGACATTTTCATCTTTCATAGCTAATGGCAGGTCCTCTAGGACTATGAGTAGTAACAAATTAAAACAGATTAAGATTTATCCCTAGATACAGTCTATATCTCTTAAAAAAATAAATCCTACTTTTATAAGATTCATGACTCCTAGGAGAACTGAACTGCATTAAATGATCATTTTATTAAGTTGGTCAATTAATATATGTTAGATAGGAGTCTCAAAGAACAAATATCAGAGCAAACTACAGTCATCCAGTTTCTTTACTGAAGCCTCCCACTGTTCCACTGCACTAATCCAGGTTTATGGCTGCTTTGCTTCACCAGAGCAGCGCGAAGTAGACAGAGCATATCAACAAATATGGCCTAGTGGATTTAGCTGAATGTTCTTGGGGTTTCTTAACCTCTTTTGGTGCCTGAAGAACAGACTGTGAAACTCAGCCGTGTACTTACTGAACACACAATTGGGAAGAAAACTAGGTATCACTGCAGGCAGACCTTATTAACCTAAATTCTCCAGCACTATCAACCCAGGTGTTACCACGTGTCATTTTGTTCTCTTTTTAATCAGCTTTCCCACCTCCCCTAATTCTCTAGGGGGGAAAATTACAGTCATCACTAACTTCTAACCTTGCAGATCTCGCTGAAATCCAGACCACCTGTGTTATACACAATATCCAATATTCTACACCTCAGATACCAAAAATGAATAGGACCATCCCTTCTCTAGAGTTATGAAACAATAAAACCCAACTGGCTTTTGCAATGCCATTCTCCATTAGCATGGTTCTTCAACACATTCAAAAGCTAAACACTTAACAGCTCAGTTCCCACATGAGGTTTTCCTCACTTCAGGGAGAAATGAAACTTGGATTCTCTTGGAGAAGTCCCTGGAGAGATCTAAAAGACCAAGTTCCAAGAATACTTAACACCCATGAGTGTCATGCCCACAGTTACACCCATACACACCATTTAACTCATATGAACAGTACTTACCTTTAAAAGAAAATGAGAGAAATGGAACTCCAAAGTACACCAAGTGTCCCTTTCAAGCACCTTTTAAACCCTTGCTCTTGGAAGGTCTGACCTGCAAGACATGAACATGCAGTTAGTAAGACAAATCAGTTTGGGACAAAAATATATTTATACCCCATTTCAAACTTGTGATGCCAAATACAAGGGGTGTTACTACACAAAAGCAGTCCAAGCCTCTCTTTGACCAAGGAAAGAGGCACAATCCCTGCAGACCAGCTTCTAAAGAGCCTTTCACAGTCTACAGTTGAACTAAAGTACAAGACACATGTGTGTGGCCAATAAGGCAGGCAGCCATGTCAACAGACACTCACTAATGAAGGCAGGCCCTCAAGGCTAAGGTAGCTGTGGAACTTTCCCAGCCCTTTACAGAAACCTACTTGCTGGATCCAGTCCCCTCCTAAGGAGGTAGAAGTATCCAGCCAGCACACCTATGGGAGGTGAGGGGAAGACCACAGGTGGTCCAAGGTCACTCAGCAGGCAGAGGATGAAACTCTCCTCTCACAGCTCCACATCCTTTCATGGGCAGTATTTCTAATGAGATAAAAGCCTAGAATCTCACCCGGAACATGCTGTCTGACAGCACAGCAGCGGACAGAAGCCTATCTTTGCATTTGCAAACTGGACACACTTCCACATTTACCATCTTCACATTTAAACCATTATATGATTTGTATTTGCTAAATTGTTGAGACTAATAAAGTTGGTTCTGAGTTTTTATTTTGACTGGTCAGCTTCAGCTGTTTACGTTTGGTGACTGCTTTTTGTATTTCTGACACTTTGGAGGTGATAAATATTTTGAGGAGGAAAATAATTAGGGCAGAAGGTAAATAATCTTCCTTGCACATTCTCTGAGGAAAACTTAAAGCCCATTCCTCTTGGAAAGCTGACGTACTCTGCAGTTTAATCTTGAAAGAGATCCAGCAAGGTAAAACAATGTCAGAAGTTCAAGGGGTTGAGCTGGAAGCAAGAAAAAGGAGAATTAATTGAAGTTTTACACAAGTACATACAAGGTCTGTGAATAAAACTTGGAGGCAAGGTTAGGAGAAGCAGACAATGAACCCCACTAGCTGTGTCTACACAAAGCAAAGCTACAAACATCATGTAAGGAAAGTAATACAATTCCGTCTTCCTGGAGAGGTCTGACTTGTAACATTTGAATGTTTTACATACATACGGCAACAAAACCATACAAATATTTAGTTGAAAAATATTTATTATGAAATTTCAATAGCTAAAATAGCTAAGTGGTAAAAGCAGATACAATATATAGAACTGGTTTACACTGAAGAGTCAATGTATGACCCCTAGGGAGGACTGGGACATCCAGTTCCGAGTCTTGGGAAGACTCCAGCATCTGTCAAGATATATTTATACACTGTTCTTAACAGGATGATTTATGCTACTTTTATCAGAGTATCATTAGGAACCGCAAAAGCTGAGTCAGTTGACAGCTGCAGCCAGCCAGAGAGATTAACCTCTCTCTTGTTGCTATTGCTAGCAGCAGAGATGAAAGAAAGCCATGTAAAGATGGAAATGAAAAATGTTGATCTAGAGCTGTAAAGACTACATTGGCACTGAAGTAATGAAAAAGGCTCCACTGGTACCACTTTCAGGCCACAGTATGGTTTAAGCCATAGACTGCAGCAGTATAAGACCATGTTCGCATCATCCAAGCACCCAAAGGGATCCTTGGAAGGATGTGAATTACCATCAGCAGGAATGGCTTCTTTGCTTTCCTTGACAGGTATTTCCGCTTCTTTCCGTGGAACACAAAACCTCTACAATTGTCAGTTCTGCCTTTGTTGCAATTGAGAATCTCTTCTGTGGGCTCCAGCAGTGAAATAGCAAAGGAGACTGACAGCAGTTCTTAAAATACCAGTGTCTGAACTCTGTTTCCCAACTAGCCAACTTCTTCTTTTGTAAGGTATTATCCAAAAGACTTTCACTAGGGAAAAGATGAACATCAGCAACACTGATAAAGATAAAACTAGACTATGCTAATGGCTAAATAGATTACCTTGGGGGTTTTTGTTGCTCCTTTGTTTTCAGCCTATTTGGAGTAACTGTGGAGATAGATTTAGGTTTCAATTAATTATCATCTGCTCATAAAGAAGCTTAAGAAATCTTTGATTTTAAAGGAGTCTCTTTATTCCAAGCCAAAGATGTGCACAATGAAAAAACACAGTAGACAAAATCATGTTGTGTCTTGTTAGTAACACACGAGAGGTGTGAAATCAACATGCCATGCTTTAGCTGTGTGCCTCACAACAGAGCCCACATCAGGCAGTTGCTTTGCCTAATGCACATGGCTAAAAGGAATCAGGGCCACAACGTTCACTAGAGACAGGCACAGTCCAGTTTCTGGACAACTTTGGTTTAATCTCATGCAAAACTCAGCTGACTGCCAATCTCAAGGCTAGAATTCAGGGCCGTGGGTAATGAATTTTGCATTGCTAGACATTAAAGTCCTGTTGCTGTTTAATTTGTTTTGAAGGTACCATCTAAACAGCAAGTGTTAAAGGACATTGCTTTGTCTATGAAAATGATAGGATCAAACAGGTTGAGCTCAGCTAAATGTGCAAAGAACAGTTCCAGGTCAATTATGTATGACCTACTTCACTCTTAAACAGGAATTTCCTATAATCTAAATCAACACAGTTGCAACTGTTCTTTTAATCAGTAATATTCATCAGCTTTCTGGTCAGAAACTCCCAAAGCAAGAACCTGACTTCATTTAAGATTATCATCCCTTCCATGCATCTTTTTTATCTCTACAGTAGTAGAACAAATGGCTGTGTAGGTTAAGAGAGAAGCTCTCCATGCAGTTACCCTTTAGTGAAAAATAAAGCCACAAAGCTAGAAAATTGTTATGTCAAGGGAATTTATTTAGTTCAGGCAATCACTTATGAATCTTCCTATGTTTTTAAGTATTTTCTTTTGCTAAGAGACACTGTGCAAATGCAACAGCTTCAGCTCTAAGACTGGCTGTTGCACTTGTGGTCTGAGGTTTCTTGAGCATGAGTATGTGCACAGGAGAGCACAGCTGCTCTGTACCACGCAGTAAATCCAACACTTTAGCACTCGATAGGCAAAAATTAACTGTAAGTCTCTGACTGTCTTCAACAACCACATCTTCTGAGGCTCTCACTCTGCAGCAGCATGGCAGGCATTTCTGAGATTTCTAGAGGTGAACATGTCACTTACAGCTACTCCATAGAGGAGCTACCAGGGATCAGATTGCCCTGCAGCCACCACAGTCAAACATAGAGTATCCTCAGAGCAGAAGAACAATTCCTCAGGGAATTTTTGAACAATATTCAGAAGAATAAAAACAAAAGAAAAAACAAAACAAAAATATGCTCAACATCAAGGTTAGAGCAAAACCAGGAGCAGCAGTTACCCAAGAACCCAGTTCAAATCATGGATAGAAGCTGAATGCAAAGCTAAACTAGAACAGATGGATCAAATAAGGGCTGGAAAATTTCTTTTTAAAACAGGAAGGGTCTTCTTTTGGTTTATTTCCCCCTGCATTTACTTGTAAAGCAACAGAGACAGACAACTACATCTGCACTAATTTTAAAATCAGGAGTAACAGTCAAAAAAGCAAAAGGATTAACAGCTTAGCATTACTAAGGGTTGGCAGCCTTTATTAATCTGCTTCATCACGGTGTCTTAGATAGCAAATGGGAAAAAAACATGCTAAGGAGAAGTTAAAACCAGAAGCAGTGCATTCATGAAACATTTCAAAAATAAAAAAAAAGATTAAAAAATGAAAAATCTCACCCATCTGAGATGGCTGAGGTGGAAAAGGAAAGTGGTTTTAGCTGCTTGGACTTTGTTCCTTCAAGGTCTCCAAGCCTTGGTCCTTCAGAGAGTACGATGACTTGATTTCTTTGTTTGCAAAACCTAAGACAGCAGAACAGAATATGAGATTATTCCTTTTCCTTACTCTGTTTTTCCCAGAACTTTTCATCAGCTGTTCACGGTAACTTGTCTGCCTGTAGTCCAGGAGTTCCCCCAGCTAACACTAGATGGAGATGTACCGCACTGCATTTTGGACTGCAGACCTGATTAATTCTTCCGAGGAAACGGAAAATTATGAGGTTTAATTTCAATGAAAGGCAGTTGAAATAACTGGAATGGCTTCTTTCAGAACAAAGGAAAAAAGACCCAACAGCCAACAACCAGCTATAAGTCTACAAGGCCCAATTTCTAAAAAAAAGATTTTGATTACATTCACTCTGTCCTGCAGTTAGGTGATAACCTTAGAAAATGGACTCAGAATTGGGAAGAGATGGGAAACTACACATCCACTCTCACACCTGTAAGAACAACTACCTCAACATTTTCTCTAAGGTCTTCATACCATCTACAGAAACATCTTCTAAGAGAGTGCAGCACACCACCTTCCCCAGATTCCTCAAATCTTTTTGAAATAGTGGAAAAAAAATATCTGATGTTGCTTTGCAATCACTCCCCTGTCACTGGAAACTGAAGGAGTACATTGACTTTTTTCAACATCAGTTCTAGTTACTCCTGGTGATCTTAAGGAAATTTAACCATCATTGTAATAAAAACTTTTAGCTGAACTCTCTTACTAATATTTTTCCATTTCTGAAGAGTTAAGGAGGGGGAAAGGGTTCATTTTATTCAGTTTTGTGTTTTTTCTAAATTAATTTGCATGTGTTCTACTTTCTTCTTGAACCAGAAAAACCTGGAGTTTCCATGATTGTCAGGTCATTTTAATGAGTTAAAGAAAGTGTTTTCTTATAAATTATTCATCTCTTTGCTCTCTTGTTTTTCTGTTTCTTCTCCTCTTGCTGTATTATATTAATATTCCATATCATCTGCAATAAAGCCCTTACTTCAAACCACCATTTGACTTTTCCAATGAAGAAATGTGTAATAAATCAAACACTGTAGAGTTCTGACTGCTGTTCCAATGCACTGTGTACAATTTCATCCTTTTTCATCTGTCCTCCTTTTTTAATTTCTTTATATCTGGTGGGAGGATAGAGTAAAAAAAAAAATGAGGCGGGGAGGAATCTGAGATTTATGAAGTTGCCCTGGGAGTGTGAAGGTTCAAGACATGCCTAGTAGCTTTAACTTGTCTGCAGCACTGGCTAATATTACCTGCTTCAAGTAAAATATCTAATATTGTCAAAAAACATAAAGGATCTGGCCAGCACAGGAAGAAAAAAAATCACTGAACTTATCTAATGATATATTTATGTCCTGAAGCATGATAACTAATAGTCTGGTAATTTTATCCCGGCTAGTGAAACCACAGACTCTATTCTTATGTTCATGATAAATGAATTTGCTGCACCAGTGATTTAGCATCTTATTGGGACAAACAGAGATGAAGTAGTGTTAGCCAGCAATAAATGACTCCATTGCTTTTGGCTAAGTAGAATAGACTCTCAAAAATGTGTTTCCTTCACATACTAGTTATTATAAAAGCAATCACAGACAGTGGAGCTTTAAAACAGAATAAGCAGCTGAACAATCCTGGTAAATAATAATGCTAGGTATTAGTCCTTCAAAAACATTCACATCTATCAAATGTATATTGTAAAGGTTAGACTTTAAAGGGAAGCAATCACACAACTCCCAGAAAGAGACACTGAGCTGAGTTACTTGGAAACTCACCTAGATTCCTTGGAATTATCAGAAGGTATCTAAAGCTAACAGTTAGGACCTAGATTTCAGCATCTTCTTTCCCCATATGAAGATTACTGTATCCTGCTCTTTCTGGGTCATTATACTAATCAAGGTGGAAGAGGGGAGGTTTAGACTGGAAGTCAGGAGGAAATTTTTCATGATGAGAATGGTGAGACACTGGAACTAGTTGTGGCTACTGCCTCCCTGGGAGTGTTCAAGGCCAGATTGGATGGGGACTTGAGCAACCTTGTCTAGTGAGGGGGTATAAATCTATATTCTGTGATTCTATATGAATCTATATTCTAGGGCTTCCCTCTTAAGACAAAAAAAAACAGTATGAAAGGACAATTATACACTGAGAATTTCACTAGCAAACACCATAGGGACTAAGATATACAAATACCAAAAGTTCACATAAAAAAAACCCCAAACAAGCCAGGGAATAAATCTTGGACCAGTTCCCAAAATGAGGAAAAATGATAATCAATAAAAGCATCACATTTTGTGAACTAATTTATCATTATGTTTGAAGCTCAAGATGGGGCACAGGAAAGAAATGAGGAGCTGAGGCTCCAAAGAAACTACATGCTACTTATTATACACATAAGGAACAATGGAGTGATAAAACTTAAAGAGAAGAAGTAAAAAACTCCACAACATAATGACAGCAAAGTGGACATCAAACCAACATCCTACAAGGAGTGGTTTTATTGGTGTTAGGCTACAACCCCCACTGAAAACCTGTATGTAGAGCACATCATCATGATCAGGGTATCTGAGTATCTTAGCCAGATGGTCACAAAAAGGATATTTTGATTTTAGTCACTTTGATAACAGTAGGTCTTTAAAGCTACAGAAAACCTGGGAGATCCTTAGAAGGTACAGTTTCCAAGACCAGCTCTCATATCATCACTTGAAAACATACCATTTCAAAGTCATAGAAACCAGTAGATTATGCCAATGCATCTAGACCCTATCCTATGCAAATAAAAGCTCAACAGTCTAACAGATGAAATTTCTTGTGACTGTTCACCAAATAGTTTGGGGAGCCTTCTCTCCCACCTGCACTCACTGAAGGCTTTTTTCCTCCATCGAAAAGGGCAAAGATCTTCCCTTAGATTTTGCACAGCATATACAGTCCCTGGTTCTTAACATATAATTTCCCAGTTTGCTAATAAGTGCCCAAATGCCTGCTTGAGATGATCTCCTATGGTCAGACAATCAGAGCTGTTCTAGTTTGTTCTGTGCTTCACACAGCCTCTCTATTTAATTAACTTCGAGTGCTGTATTCTCCAAGGAAGCAGAGGGAGAGTTTATTAGGAGGTGTGGTATAAATTACACAGTAATTTGAACAGAGTGGAAATCCAAGGCAGCTTGTGTGCAAGAAATCTTTCTTTAATACACCTACTGCTTGAGAGGCTAAAGGCTAGAATTTGGTTTCCAGCTCTTATTTAAGACCGTATGGCAGTGTGATACCTCAACATTTCTAGCAATTTGATCCATTAGGCATGCCCACAAAGAAAAGCTCCCAAAGGCTTTGTACAGACTTTTTAGAGCTTAAATCAAAACTGCCATCCAAAAAAATCCACTTTCTTACTCGTTGCCTAGGTGAGGAATTCACAGAATCTCTCCCCTTTTGCCTGAAAGCTTTCAAAGTTGCATCTGAGGGATCCAACCCTTAGGAGCCAGGCATATAAATCCCAAGTCTCTAATTCAGCAGAGAACCTCTTAACACCCGTGAGCCCCTAGTCTATTAAGCATGTTCCAAGTGCAGACAATAGACAGGACCGAGTGTATTGGCTTTAAATGGTTGCTAGAGTATCACTTTCTTTTATGTTATTAGGTAACAGCTTAATAATTAGAACAGCCATCCAGGGAAGTGAAAAATGGGTCAATACAATCTTCCTCCAAGAGGGTTCAAGACTACATCATTCACTGTTGATGGCAACACACAAATGAGCATCCTGTGGAGTAGGATCTCTAGAATCACAGAACATTAGGGACTGGAAGGGACCTCAAAAGATCATGTAGTCCAATCCTCCTGCTAGAGCATGATCATCTAGATCAAGTCACACAGGAACATGTCCAGGTGGGTTTTAAACGCCTCCAAATAAAAGGAAGACAAATCTTTGTGAATACACTCCAAATTGTGTCAAACTCACAATGATGTTGTCAAGCCTTGTGATTATGACACCCAAGTGGAACGTGACCACTAGGATCTGCTCTCAGCACTGTTTTTCACATTTGATGCTGCTCAACAATTGGGCTAAGGAGGAAGCAACTCAACCACAGGCAGCTCAGGCTAAACCCAGAACTTCCAACCCAGCCATACCTTTACCAGCAGACTACCAGCTTTTTGTTGTTCTGGAGATGTGAAGTTGTAGTTTAGATGAAGTACATATTAACACTGGCTGCAAGAGAGAGGTTCAAGGCATTTCATTCAACCACATTTTAAAATAGTAAGCCCCATTCAACACTTCTTAAGAAGTTATGTAAACACCTACTCTTAGGAGAGAGAGTATCACACACAAAAGGGGAGCCAGACGCATTTACATCTTGAAGAGCTAAGAAAAGCAACACCATCAAATCCACATAAGCCAATAATTTCTTCTTCTTCTCAGCAAACTGTTAAGCAGAAATGCAAAAAGTTTTGCAGCCTTAAACAGCTGCAACCTAGGTGCAGGTGGGAAAATCTTAGCAAATTCTATCAGCTTCAATTTTATTAACGAGATTCATTTTGCCTGTCAGTATTAACACAATGATGAAATTTAAATTATTTGGGAAGCCTTTCTTAATTGCTGCATAATTATAAAGGGGAGGGGGGGTTCTCTTGCATCAGGTTCATTATTAGAAAGGATAAGTAAATAAATCTATGAAATAATTTTTTCTGTTAGTTGCTGGGAAACCTCATTGTTGATATGACAACCATGGCACAGTAAACCAGATTACATCTTGCTTCTGATCCACGTGTATTCTACATTTTCATTAAGAGAAGTGTTTGCTATCCGCTGTACTACAGTGACACCTACAGAAAAAAAATATTTTAAATGAAGGACCTGGAAAGGAATTGGATTGGAAATTACTCTTAAGTGCTGTGTGACCACGTTTGTGTCTGTATGCAGTAGGTATTGTTTCAGACTCTGCAGGGATGCCTTGGAATAACACATACCAATCTCTTGTGTCCCAGTTTATAAAGATCTTCATGATCGTCATGTCAGAAGATCATGTCAATAGGTAGTTTCCAAACGCAGGTATTATAATTGCTGAATGCATGCTGCTAATATTTCTTCAGAGACAGTATTTTTTATGATTTTCAAAGGATCAGCATTTTTGTGTGTGTGTATTGATGCTGAATTTACAAAAAGGAGCATCTTCAGACTCTCCTGTTGATTTTGCATCGCAGCATTGGTGTCATACAACATGTTTTCTCTTGAAATACACTTAAGACTTTGCTTCTGCAGAAGGAAGGAATATTCTCTTTTTTTTCTAGGCCACCTTTCTCTTAATATTTAAAACAGCATCATTGAGGATGTGGTTTAGTGATGGTCTGGCAATGCTGGGTTAATGGTTGGACTTTATTACCTTAAAGGTCTTTTCAAACCAAAATAATTCTGTTATTTTCCAGAAGAGAAAATCCAGTACTTTGGGTAGTGCTAAGCTTTCTGTGATAAAAATGTAACATCCAGAAGAATGCTGCTTTTTAAGACTACAACACACACTTCCCTGTGTGGGTGAGATTATAAGAAAGCAAAACAATGTGTGAAACAAAACCATATCGGCACATTCAGCAGAACAACAGATCCTGCCATACACAAAATGGAAAGATGTTGAAAAC
Organism: Upupa epops; assembly: GCA_013397515.1. Lineage (NCBI taxonomy): Eukaryota > Metazoa > Chordata > Aves > Bucerotiformes > Upupidae > Upupa > Upupa epops. The sequence continues at coordinate 200,442 of VZRI01014002.1, read as the reverse complement.
ATGCAAAATCAGTGTAACAAAATTCTGGCATAGGCTCAGGAGACTCTCATTACAGGGGATTACAGCAAATGACCACACTTGTAAAGCTATGACAGACCAAGGAATCCACCGTTTCATTGATTTTTCCAGCATCCTTGCTTAATAGAGGCAGGCTGGGGGTAAAAAGGATACACTGCTGTTTAGATTTCCATTTGGTTTTGGAGCTGTAAAGACCATGCAAGATTTCCCCTTCCCCATGCTCAACACCCAGAGTTAATCATAAGCAAAGACCTAAACTAATCATAAGCAAAGCCTTTGGACCTAAATACATAACATAACAAATAACTCTTGCTTTATTCACTTCTTAACCTACTGCTAATGGTTGGGTTTTTCAATTAACTCGACTTCACATTGTGCCTCTTCCAGACACATATATTCGCTACATCGTTCCGATGACATTTATTTGCACTCATTAACCTGAGCAGTCCACAAGGACTCTAAGCAGTGTTTGATACTGGTCTTAGGACTGTGATCATTCCAGCAGCAGGTCTTTGCAGAGCTCCCTGGAGTCCCTGAGTAAATACAAATAGCCAAAATCCCCAAACGATACCATCTATAAAGCAGTATTTTGTTACTCCCTTCACATAATTGTTTATTCAAACTCACAGTTGCCCCATCTAACCTGAGCGATAAATGAAAAGAAACAATAATGAAGAAATGACATGGCTACCCTTATAAGAGACATGGATTATTTATTTCTACCTCACTCCATACCCAAACTGAAATGAAGACACTGGAAGAAATAAGCAAGATGCAGCTTTGACAGGCAAGAATTTTTTGTTGCGTACAGCAAGAGTTAAAACTGATTCCATTATCTCTTTCCCTAGAAAGCTCCACACATTCCACCTATGTTAAATTGCACTCTGACTTAAGTAATCATCTCTTTAAAGCCCTTAAGCAATAAGAACTGACTGAAGCAAGGGTGAGTAGAAACCAAATACCATCAGTATCAGTGGAAGTAGCACACCAGAAGCAGAGATATTTCTGGTGTCTGCTAGCATATAAAACATTTGCTATTTAGAAGGCAGGAGTCTTTTACATATTACACACATGCTGCAGCTAAAATATTAAAAGCTTGAGTGTTGCTTCAGGCATCCCAAACTTTACAGTATGCCATTACTTTAACAATTCTGCCAGATACAAAAAGCAAAAATAAAAGAAATAAAGAATATAAAGCCAGGCAAACTTGTGTTTTTGTGGAATCCAAACCCACAGGTCACCCAAAGCAACAGCTCTCATTCTAACCCCTCAACCTGACTATCTCTGCTGTTCTTAAGGCAGCTTTTGGACTTTGCTGGTGTGACATGGCAGGCATTTCACCTAGCACATGGAATGAAACGGCTCCTCGTTCTACAGCTACAGCCAGCGGTGCCCAGTTCTTCCTCTACCTCTGATAGCCCTATGTCACCCATGCAGCCCCATGTCCCAGAGCAGACACAAAGAACTGCACTCCTAGGGTTAACACAGGCAAGTGTCCAGTGGATGGTGAATAAAGGCATGGATGTGGGTGTGTTTAATTTTAGTCCATCCATCATGCTGGTTAAGAGTTAGTTTTGAGTTTTAATTGCTGCCTCTTGTTGGTTGCAATGAATTGAAAACACTGCTGGAGAAAGAGGACACATTTATACTGAAAACTATAGTTAAAAATTAATACCTGGAAGCCAAATTAATTTACAGTAAAATCCAAGTTTACCCTGAAGTAGGCTAAAGATTTCAACTTGACTGTCAGATCAGCACCTGAAAGCACCTCCCAAACATGATATCAACCAACCAACCTAAACAAAAATGTAAATCACATGCTGCCTGCAAGATAAGGGTTAGACTTCTTGACACAGAACTGCTGCCTCTAGTGAAGAACTTTTTCCTAGGGTAGGCAGGGAATTTGAATCTTCATTCTACCTTTACGAAACAGTGCTGCTGTGTAGTGAACAATGTAGCATAACTAACATTTACATAAAGAATTCTATATGCTGCAGCTTGATAGCAGCTCAGCTAATATTTTCAAGGAACTATAGTGAGTAATTATTTCCCAACTAGCAAATCTAAAACTCATACATGACTTTGACGAAGGCTCCTTCCAGTCCGCAGTCAGTAATTCATGTATCAATACTCAATTTTCTCTATCATCCAATCACTTCTGTGAGCTCAGTTTTAAATGGAGTAAGTTCTAATTAAGTATTCCAAGTCATTTTGTATTAACACTAAATTGTCACCCGTTTACCTCCTTTTCCAGACCATATTTATTACATAGTTCAGGCTTTGTAATTGTCCTCCAGATGGAAACATGCAATCTTGATCTTCAGTTCCTCTGGGTTTTTAATATGTCTTACAAAACCACAAAAGCCTGCTTCTTAAACCAATGCTTGTTCAATTTCTTAAAAGCATTTTATAATTTAAGAGCCTCTGAAAAGAAATGACACACTATTTCCACATCGACATACCTGTTAACTTCCCCAAGGAACTACAAACTTCCAAGTGCTGTTTGTCTTCATGAAAGTTACAGTGATAACTGTCCAAAATGTTTCCCCAGTCTTCTGACCACTTTACCTTCTTCTTATGCTGTACTAAGCCAAGCTTACTTGTTTGCATTCAGCTACACAGCAAAACACTAAAAAAGCTGGTGTTGGAGGTACTCCTTGCTATTCTTTCTGCACTGAGGTGGATTTAAGTGCTATACCCCAGCAGCAGCCCAGTACTTTCACATTTCAATTCCTTTAGAAGTCCTGCATGAAGACCACCTGGTTTTGTCAAGTCTTACACTCAATGTATTGATTTGCCTCAAGATCTGAGGTTTGCTAAAGAGAATAAAGTCGTGATACAAAAGGTCAAGTCAGTTCAAACCCTACAGAAAACTCACATTTTGCTGTATCATTTATGTATAAAAACTCAACCATGGATGCAGTACCTATTTTTCTACAAGACAGAGCTTGTTTCTCATCTCTCCGGCTGGGTTCACTGAGGTAGGTATCATAAGAGACCTGGATAAAATCATAACACTAAAGCTGTTCTACACTCTACAGTCTTGCTACAAATCATTTGCCTTTGTTAGGCTGGTCACACTGCTTTTAAACACACACTGAATATATGTGTTTAACAATAGGTATCTATAGATGCTCTGGTAACATGTAAATATTTCCATTTTATACCTAAGTCCCCATGAGAAAATATGAAACAGTCCTTAGTTTCAGGCACATTCCTTGTGTCCATACAATTAAACCTACTCTGTCTTCCTCTGTGCTGTTCCTTCCCCTATTCCTCTCATCTTCTAAAAATAACCTGGATCCCAAGTTGATTTAATAGGGTTTTGTCCCCTGGATGCTACATTTCTAATGAACCAAAGTAAGTAAATCATTCTCGTTTGATAGAAATGTAACACATCTCCTGACATTAGAATTGGTACAGAAGAACAGTGATGTGTGTCTGCATCCGGTGGGGGCTTTCACTTCTCAACAGTTACACGTGCAAAAGAATAGTAATCGATTATTTTAGTTTCCTGACCTGAGATCTATAAGTGTTTAGAAGGTACCAGCAACCTCCCCGCTGAGGGCTGCCTACCAAGGAGGAGCACTGATGAACAAAACAAAGGCTGGAGCCAGAAAGCCTGCTGAGGAACAGAGGTCAAGGCTCTGCTTAACAGTAGGGAATCAAGTTAAAAATCAGAAGCAGCTTCTCTCTGCTGCAGCAAGGGCGGAGGGGATAGTCAGGTGGGAGAAGAATCCTGGGTACACCAGTCCCAGAAATTTCTGTAGCAAGTGCCTGAAATAGAAAACTTACCATTGAAAACCAACTCTGGTGCTGTGCAATCAGACAAGAAGCAAAATTTAAGAAATAAGCTTTCTAGAACAAGAGATAAAGGAAAAGGATGAGAAACTGAACATTTATACAACAGCTGATTTGCTTTACCTTGCCATAAGCTGCATCTGGATTAACACTAATGGAACAGAAGGAAAGTGGCAAGGGTGGTTGGAGAACACCAGCAGAAAGCACGGAAGAATGTGGAAGGAAAACGCACTACATCTCTAATGTTCAGCAGCCACAATATCTTGCAGAGATGTGGGAAATAGGCAGCTTATTCAGAAGCCCAGACAAAAGTAGCTGTTTACTGTCAGGGAGGTTGACTGGAAAAGCCATTTCTAATTAGAAAATAGTTTCACTATACAAAACAAAATAAACCCAACTACAACATTCCACAGTTATCTTTTATATAATATGAACCCAAGAATGGAGCAGCTGCCACATTTGGCTGGCAATTTGGTTGACATTTTGACACATCATTTAAATTCAGATCATTTTTCTTCTCAAGCAAAGAGATTTTGCTTAAAATAGCCCATTTCATGCAGCGATACTTGCAGGCACAACTGCTTGGTTGTCATTCATGAAAAAGTGTTTAACTGATCTATAAATTATGAGTGACTTTTAAAAGCACAGAGATTTTCACATTGTAAGACAACAGAATCTGAATCAAAATGAGGATCAAATATAGAATAGATATCACCAAAAGGAGGAGACATCATGCTCCTTGATTTTGTTTCTTCCAGCACGTACTGAATTCCTGGATGCAGTCATTGATACACAGCACCTCCCAAGTGAAGAGGGAATCAATGACACAGAGCTGCAACATGAGCTATGATGTTGTAGCAAGAGCCTGCAGAAAACTGCAAGACATAAAAGGTCTGTTAGCAGAGGACTCACTCATGTTCAAGTTGGCTTCACCATACAGAAGACAAGCGCTGTCAGTAACATGCTGATATGGTATTTATGAAACATTTCTAAAATAACTTTATTCCACTTGATTCCTTAAGTTTGTGCCTAAATCCATATTTAAATTCTCATTTTGGCTCAAATGGTGTCTCCCAATAACACGAAAATCTTCCTGTGGTTTGGAAAAGTCACTCAAAATTGACAAGTCTAACACTGTCACATGAAACAAGGCTCATGCCTATCCTCACAAAATGGAGCTCCCTTTCTTTTTTTATCTACATTCATACATATGAGAGAGGTATTTTTAACCTAAGGCCTGTTAACCTTTGTGGAAACTGAGACTTTCAAGCCAGTCACACACGGGCAACAATGCTGCTAACAAAACTGGCTCCCAAGAGAAACAAATCCGCTCTTCTCTTCTGGCTTTTCCAGGATACCTAAGATATCCCTATTGGAAGAAGAATGCAAAGGATTGGCCACTGGTCTTTAGAGGTTTTCCAGTGGAGCTTTCCCTCTTCCCAGCAGATTTCTCCTGAACAGAATATCTGGCCCTAGTTATGTTGCTTCATTAGATTATCCCTCATTAAATATTACTGCACTTAGTAATGCAGTAACAGACTCTTAACACCAAGCAGGAAAAATCCTGCATTGCTTTGACAGTGATTTTCCTAAGCCTTGGCAGATTACTTAACACTGTTAATACCTTGGAGTGGCCCATCATTTTTGCTGTGTTTTAAATTGATTAGCTTCCTCGGCTGCTTTGGCTCCAAAGACAAGTTTTATTTTGACAGCATGCTGAGAGTACAGCTGTCAGGGCAAGTTATCTGCAACTAATAAAGCTCAACAGTTATTTATTCTTCTGATATTTGGCTAAATGAAAAAAAAAAAAGTGCTTTTATGGAACAAGAAGCTTTCTATTTTATTTAAGACAATTGTCAGAAACAAAACCTCCTCATTCTTCAGCTGCCTTGTTAAATGTATATGCCCTTCAAAACAGGAGTAATAAACATCCTGCAGACAGATCAAAGTCCTGTAGAATTAAAAACAGATCCCACTGTTGTGAAATAGGTTGTGCAGTGTGATTTTCTAAGCATATGTGTTGCTCCTTACACACTGTGCTGCAAGCCATACTCCTGGTACAGCCACAACATTCTCATTGTTGCAGCTTTACAATGTAGGAACCGTGTAAATAGAAAAGACATTCATGTAGAAGTTGAACATCCCAACTTTTAAAGTTTCAGTACAAAATACTTCAGGCAAGTGGAAGAAAAATGGTTTGCTTGAAGATTATTGGTATAATCAAGTGATATACACATAAGTTATATAAGCAAACTCATACACTCTCCTGGAATTACACTGACAAATCTATTCAGGTAGAAAAATTAACATAGAAAATATTCTCTAGGAGGCTGTTTTGGCTTTCAGAATAGCGTCATCTCATGCAGCATAAGGAATGTTATTTGGTGAGGCTCATTAAGAGAGTTAAGCAAGTTTTAATTTGTACTGCAGCCTAGAATTGCACAGATCTATAAAACACTGCCTTCTGAAGTGCTGCAAGTTACAAATGTCTGTTAAATTAGGAAAAGACACTTCATGTTCCCAGTGTAAGGGGGGGGAAGGTAATCATCTCACTTCTGTATTGGTTTGCTATCAAGTCAACAGCATTTTAAACTGTAAACTCCTCAGTGCAGAAGCCTACTCATTCTTTCAAGCAGTCTGTAAAACACCAGGATGATTTCCAGTACCCTTTAAATACAAATTACATTGTTAATTTATAAACTTGTCCATGAAAACAGAGTCTTACCAACAAGGCTTGAAGAGTTCTGAGGAAGATTAAAGCTGACTCAGCAACAATAAAATTCCTAACTATGAATGTTGTTTATCATTACTGCTAGTTACTCTGGCTTAACTTTAGCCTGGCTTGTTCGCCAGCTCTTAAACCTTCAGCCTACTGAAAAATATCATTGTCTAATCAGTTCAGCAGCAATGGTTGCTCCAATACCTGTGTTAAAAATATAAATCAGTGAAAATACCCCAAATAAAGCAGGTTATTATCTCTAACCATACCACATTCCCTACAAACAGAGCCAATTCTGAACTATTTCATTTAGCAATGTCTTTCTGTGTTGGCTATGAAACTTAGCAGCTGGCAAAGTGAAAAAAATTATCTAATGAACTGGCTTAATATCTACATTGAAGGTGAAATTTAGTGCTGTGCTCCGTCAAAATGAAATACCTTTTTCCCCATTCCCATCCCAAACCCATACAAGGCATGAAATCTTATGATATTCAACAGCAAGTAGTTTGAAAAGGGGAACAGAGCCAGCATTGCTCAGGTTGAGTTTTATAGTTTGCCCACTCTTGGATACATGACAAGGAGGAATTACTGAACGTATAACCAAGCTCTTATTAAACACTACAGGTTCCTGCATGTGAAGTACATATCTACCTACAACCAAGATGAAGATTTTGTTGCTTTTCACATTACTTTTGCAGGCCCTGCAAACAAGCAGTAGCCTCTGCAAGCAGCGGAGTCCATGACAGTGATGCAGAAATATAAGGCATCATGTAGTACATTTCATAAAATGGATTCCAAAGTCATTAATACAAAAATATGACTAAGAACATTATGTGCTTTTTCATTGGCAAGACTCCCACAGACTCGATTAAGAAGAAATCGGCTGTCTTTGGACATTCCTAAGCTTTCATCATTCAAAATTAAGCCATTTGCATAATCTGTGCAGAAAGGAAGGCCAGGATACTCTCTTCATTTTACCAATAATGGTAACAAGTAATGTGGGTCCTGATCTCTGCCCTTGTTTTGACTCTCTCCAAAAAAATACGCAACAAAACCAACTTGTCATTTTTATGTGGACACAAGCTCTCAAAATCAGCTTGTAACATGCAAAAACAAAGCGCAGAAGGTAAAAGAAAAAGAGAGGAAGTAGAGCAGGAAAGATATCTCTAACCATAGTTCTTCCTAGTCTACAAACTGTTGTAAGAATTGTTACTCTCACTCATTCTCCTATGCTCCAACTTTTCTGAAGCATAGGCCACCTCAACTACAAGGAATGTTGTGTAGCAGAGTGGGGCTTAGCCTTGATTAGCATGTTTGAGAACTGTTCTTACAGGTATACTAAGAAAAACAAAGAACAACAAACCAAACAATAGTGTAAAAACAGTTTACAACAAACATAATCTGTGAAAGGATTGGAATTAAAGAGAACAAATTATAAGGTATTTCTTTGCCTCAGAAGCTTCTGGATTTTTGTAAGAGGAGTTTTGCTCTTTGTAATGCATAGCTGGTGCCCTAATTGTGATCATAAAAGCTATTCTTACAGCACTTCAAATGCAAATAACGTCTGTGTTTTAAGCAACAAATGATGGCTCCAACTGATAATTTGGTAGTAATTCTAATGTAATATAGTAAATGGGAAAATGAAATATAGTAGTGGAGAAAGCACATATGGACTTGGCAAGCTGCAGTGGCCAGACAGAAGCGATGCAACTAAGCATTACTTTTTTAGGGCTGTATATTCATAGTACATTAAGAAAAGTGTTCACATTTTTCAAACAGAGCCATATTCAATTAACTTTCCTTCAGGTTTCCTTGTAGAAGTGATTCAAACTTAGAATTAAAGCATAAAACAGTTTGTCAGACCTCTGGCACACAAACAGCATTGGTAGAAATATTTGTGTGCACCACATCGTGGGTCTCTTTATAAAAAGACTAGGCACCATCACCAAGCATTCACTGTGCCTAAATAGTGACTTGGTAGCATCTACAGGACACAGTGACACAGAGAGAGACAAACTCAGGGGCAATTTACTTCAAGGTCCCATAGTCTCGGCCTCCTTCACAACAGAAGCAGCCTCTCATGCTTCTGAGCTACATCTGCTTAGACAAGCTTTCCTTATAATTTCACTATGTGGTAGGAAGTGAGAGCAGAGAGCCACAGGGAGGACAGGGACCCTGCAAGGGAACAGGGTTTCTCCAGAGAAATGTATCAGTAGACAGAACTGAGGTTTAGACTGAAAGAACTATTGAAGGACTACAGATACCTCTCCCCAAAAGACACCCGGACTGAATTTGTTCTGAACCTCTAGCACAGATTGTCCTACACTACCTCCAGCTTCTATTTCTCCTTCATGACAGGCACTCTGCTTTCAAATCATTGTTGGTGTTCCAGTCAGTTGACAAAGTGAAGCTGCTTCAGCCACACAGCTGGAGAAATACTTTGTTCTCCTTCTCCTCTCAGAATAGTTTTATAGGAATAAAAACTGTAAAGTTTAAAGCCATGCTGGCCCATAATCCACACACAGTGGAGGAATGTACATAGCTTGGCATTCTTCTGCTTCAGTTATCTCTATCATATCAAGTTCCCCATACAGAAAGGAATGCCCAGCTTACAGATATTTATGGTTATAATAGAATCTTGAATAGATCCAAACGTAATTCCCAGTTCACAAGGATCCCTCTCTACATATTTACAGAACAGCTTATGTGAAAAGTTCCTGCATCCACTGCCACTATTTTATGGCATGGAAAAATTGACTACAGCAGCAAAATCATGGGAGGCTACTCACAACAGATTAAAAAATTCCTTTAGTCAGGAATTTTCAACCTTGTGTAGGCAGATCTATAGTAAATGTGACACAGATCCACATCAAACAAAGAAAAATACATTGATGGAGAAATTTGAACCTGAAGTGGTCTGTTTACTCAAGATCCAAAACCTAGCCTCTGCTTCTCAAAAAGCCTGTGCAAGTGCCTTTTTCGACTGAAGTAAACCACATCCACTGGAAAAGATATTCTGCCGAAAACTTATTCCTTAGCATCTTTGTAGTAATTCCTTTGGAAACTGGCATTTTCTGTTTGACTGAAATCAAATATAACTTTCCTTTCAGGGTCTCTACATCACTTATTATATGGAAAACGAGCACGTAGTGTTTTTTGGGGGGTTTCCATTTCTTTTGCTTGCTAACTGCTCTGTACTATTAGATTATCATGTTTCCCTCCCATATAAAATGTGCAAGCACATTCAACACCCTAATTAATCCTTATGAAATAGAGTCATGGAACACTTCTCTCAACCAAAATAATCTGGAAATGTCCTTGTGGTGAGATGGCTAGCAATTTGCAGTATTTATTTTTTTAAATGAAAAGACAATTTGGTTTGTGTTTCTGATAATTCAAGGACACTGCTCTTCACACAAATCATAAAACATGTTACTTTCTGGTTTTTCACCCTTTCCAAATTATTCTTTCATAGTAAATATGTCTGCAACATGTTTTTAGGTAGAAAATGGCCATGTTCAAATAGACTATGGGAAAGTTGATGAGTCCATGTGAATCGTAGAAAACTTTAGTATATAATGAATGCTACAGCCTCATTCAAAATCCAAACTGAATGTCAGGTTAATTCATAGGATTTATGTTTTGTGTCAGGCCACCACAAGTTGATGTACACAAGAAGGCACGTAGACTCATCCTAGAAGCTCCAATAAACTGGTCTTTCACTTTATTCTCCTGCTTCTCTTGTCTTTCCCTAAATGGACAGGAAAGATTATTTTTCAGTGCAAATCCCTTGACACTTGCATTCAGCTCTAGCCATTCCTACAACAGGAGGAAATAAAGCCAAAACCAAACCTAACCATTCTCATTTTGCATTTGTATCAAGAGAGAAATGCAGAGAAATATATTAAGGCATATCCATACTCACATGCAGCAAGCTTTCAACACTAGGTCTGGTCTGTTTGCACCAGCAATAAATGTCGCAGAACTACATCAGTTCACCTGTTCTCTCTGATCTTCTAGTTAGAATCTCAGTTTCACCACAATAATTGGAAGAGAGCAAAATAAATCAGCATGGTAAAGACATCTTTAAGTGTGTTAAATCCAGGAATACAAAACTGAGATGCATTTAAATTATCACAGACTAACCCAAGAGAGAACTAATACTTGAAGGAAGCTTATTTCAGTCCAAAGTTGGCTAGTGGTGTTATCAGAAAAAGGGATAGGAAAACTTAAAAATCAGGTGTTGAAAACCATCAGTGACTCTGGTAATTTCTAACAAGCACGAACACAATGGATTCATCCCATTATTGAGGACTCCAGGCTACAGTAAAACCTCATAGTCATTTTTATAATTTAAAAAGGGATGGAAAGAGAAATGAGAGACAGGTGTAATGGGAGTATTTCATTAAAGTAACAAGAAAGAAAAGCTGATATTCATGATAGAAAAGTACTCACCTTAACCTCCAACTAGAACAGGTGCTTTCAGATTTTCATCTTGAACTTTCCAACAAAGAACTATCATAATAAAATATTGATTCATGGTAAACTTTACAAAGAAAACCAAAGTTGAAAACATACCTTCACCTTGAAGAGAAAAAAACAAGGCAGGAGATCAAGTCCATGGTCTGTTTTGCCCAAAGCTCTGTTTTTATTAATTCAGGCTGTTAATGAACTTTTTACAGGAAAAGATAATGTTGAAAATATTACTGTCTAATATAAGTGCGTAACTAATCAAGGTAAGCAACAAAGAAGAGTTCTACAGCATGAGGAGAATATGAAGCATGAGTTTAATTGAGGAGAACATGAAGCATATGAATGAGTTTAATTGTCAGAACCTAAACAACTCATGGGAATGTTGCCACTGAAACACTGATGGTCACTTAGAATCACACGGTTGGAAGGGACCTCCAAAGGTCACCTGGTCCAATTGCCCTACAATAAGCATAGCCCTCTCTAACTAGAACAGATGGCCCAGAGCCTGACCTTGAATGTCTCCGGAGATGAGGCCTCCACCACCTCTCTATGTACCCTGTTCCAGTGATCCACTACCCTCAGATTAAAGAACGTTTTCCTGATGTTTAACCTAAATCTACCCTTTTCCAGCTTAAAACCATGACCCTTTGGTCCTACCACTCCGCACCTTATTCAACAGTTCTTCCCCAGCCTTCTTATAGGTCCCTTTCAGGTACTGAAAGGTTGCTATAAGGTTCTCCTGGAACCTTCTCCTTTCAGACTGAATACAGAATCACAAGGTTTCCAAGATGTGCACTACAAGGTGTCTCTGAATTAAATCAATTTACTGATGGAAATAATGATTTTCCAAATAAAAGGCATCTGACATAAGGTTTCATAACTTGCTGATCACTTGCTGTGGTGGAAAGCAACTGAAGCAGTCACATAATTCTTTCATTAAATATAAGATTATAACAACGCAGTCCAAAGTACATACAGTGCTGCTTTTTGGATTTTCTTCCTCTCTGAAGTCCTCAGTGAAATCAGTTATGAGAGAACCATGAAACACAGATGGATGACATAAAGCAGAAGATAAAGCAGCTTTTTCTATATTAAAGTTTTTAGGAACAACAATTATCATCAAACTGGTAAGAGCAATTGTCAGCTTTTAATTAATCCCACTTTCAGTTTCCCAAAACAATGAGACAAATCTCTGTGGCTGCAATTTTTTTTAATTAAAGGAGGGCAGGGGAGCAGGAAGAAGCTTTTAGGGTACTTTGAAAAGCCTCTTAGAAACACAGTGGAGGAAACTAATTAAAGAAGGAAAAAAAGCACCCATCACATTCAAACAGAGCATGATGAAGGAAAAAGACTTCAAGGACAGCTGAAATATGCTGCTGTGTTTGAGAATCCCAAAGATATTATCAAAAGACATCACTTAGATAACTTCAAAACTGCAACTTCCCAACAACCCTACAGAAAACTACTCAGCTACTGGGTACAATTAAGAATCTCCTCAAAAAGAGAGCAGAAACCACCAAACCCTTTTTACATTCAAGTGCCGTGTCAGCACGTAACAGCCAAGTGACCTTTCATTGGAGTTACATTAATTGCATTAACCTCACATTAACTGGGAAGAAGAAACCTTTTTATTCAACACTAATGCAGCAAGTTCAACCACGATCAGAGAAAGTAAAATGGTTTGGTGAAATCGATACCAGCCAAGATCATCTTTATTTAGTGTTTTTCCTCTTTGTTAATTTGTATTCTGCAAGTCTGGTGAAGTTCCCACTGACTGGAAAAAGGGAAACATAACTTCTAATTTCTAAAAGGGTAGAAAGGAAGAGCTAGGGGACTACAGGCCAGTCAGTCTCACCTCTGTGCCCAGTAAGATCATGGACCAGATCCTCCTGCATGCGCTACTGAGACAGGAGAATAGTGAACAGGCGATTGGGTACAATCAGCATGGCTTCACCAAGGGCAAATCCTGCCTGACAGACCTGGTGGCCTTCTATGAACGGCGCACAACTTCAATGGATGAGGGGCGAGCAACTGATGTCATTTCCTTGGACCTGAGCAAAGCCTTTGACACTGTCCCACACCACATTCTGGTCTCTGGGTTTGATGGGTGGACCACTAGATGGGTTAAGAACTGGCTTGATGGCTGCACCCAAAGAGTGGCTGTCAATGGGTCCATGGCCACGTGAAGGCCAGTGGCAAGCAGAGTCCATCAGGGATCAGTCCTGGGACCAGTCTTGTTCAACACCTTTGTCAGTGACATGGACAGAGGCATTGAGCGCACCCTCAGCAAGTTTGAGGACGACACCAAGCTGTGTGGTGCAGCAGACACGCCAGAGGGTAGGGATGCCGTCGAGAGGAACCTGGATGGGTTGGAGAGGTGGGCACAAGCCAACATCATGGGGTTTAACAAGACCAATTGTAAGGTCCTGCATCTAGGGCGAGCCTCTGGCCAGGCTGTTGTAGGGTGTCCCTGCCCGTGGCAGAAGGGTTGGAACTGGATGATCCTGCAATCCCTTCCAACCCTGACTGATTCTATAACTTCTTCCCAGGGAGGGTGATGGGACATTGGAGAGGACTGCCTGGGGGGTTTGTGGAGTCTCCTTTTCCAGAGATGTTTTAAACCTGCCTGGACCTGATCGGGGTGTCCTGCTGTGGTAGGGGGATTGGACTAGATGATCTTTCGAGGTCCCTTCCAATCCCTGATGGTTCTAAGTCCAAAGTGCCTTACTGGTAAAACATATGATAAGGAAGGTATACAAGACCTATCACATTTTCTGACAAGCATCTCACTATATAAACTGGCCATATTGTGACCCCCAATTTAAGTACTCTCCCTTAATACCTCTTGCACTATTACTTCTCAGCCTGGCAATATAATAGTGCATTTGCAAACATCAATTCAAACTGTGGGCAAGGAAGCTCATGTTAAATAAACACTAAACTTGAAAAAAAAAAACCCTATGGTATAAGATCAGAAGAACAGTTTTCATTTATTCTGTTAAAATAGAAGAGCTTTAAAGAGTGTTCATTGAGCTCTTTTCATTTAAAGAGCATTATTTTACTAAATAATGACTTGAGTAGCACGCAAGACTCCTCTTCATCTGCTTCTTGGTTTTGTTTGATACACGAAGATAGGAATTACATTAAGTTCTTTGCATATTCATTGTAATGCAAGAACCTGTTGCTTATCCTCCAGAATTTCTTCCTCAGCATTCATTTGGCTTTCTTCCCAGCCCCTTGAGAGAAACACACCACAGTGATTTTCAGCAGCTCAATGTCCTCAAGCTACTCAGCTTTAAGCAACATATGTTCATGTATGCAGAAGTAAAAAGCATGAAAGCAGCTCTTACTGTATATGTCGCAAGTAGACATATATTATTCATTCCCCCTTGCCCCCCCCCCCTCCAGTTTTTGTTGCATGCATTTTCAAGTCTAACAAATAGGAAGCACATAATGTTGTCAAAATTGTGGAGAAAAAGAAGCAAAGCCACCAATTTCTGGTGACAGACAGAACCTGGGGGGGTGGAGGTGGGGGTGTCTTACTTGAATCCAGTCACCTCCTTAGTCTCCAGAGCAATATGAACAATATAAGGTACTTTATAACTATCAGCATTGTATAGTAACAAAACCTAGTGTATTTCAAATAAAAATTATAATCCCAAAACTTATAGTGTGGAGTCTCAAAAAAAAAATATATACATTTATTTCTTAACTTGAGATGCTGAGAGTACTGGCCTAGAACTCCTAGATGCAAACTAGGAGGTCATGCTGGCACTTGTGCTCAGCATATGAAGTACAATCGCAAATGTAAATTTCAGTTCTGGCAGATGTTTGGTCTGTAGAACGAGTTGCAATATCATAAAAAGCATACTCAGCAAGTTTAACTCACCCCAGAGTATCATCTCTGCTGAGGTCTTTTAGCTCCAAATCTGGATGGAAATCTGTAGTATTTCTACCCATCTTCTCTAAATGCCTGCTGGAGAAAGCTGCAACCTCAGAAGTTAAGCTGTAGCATTTTTCAGGACCTGGAATAATTTAGGTCTCATTAGGAGCAAACATTAACAACAAAATGCAGAAGCTACACTGTCAGTTTTAAAACAACTTCACAGCAGCAAAAAAAGCCCCTCACCATTAAAAAGTCAACATATGCATTGAGCAGCTCTCAAATACATTATGCATTTTTTATTACACAACCTCTCAGAAGTAACAGAGAGGGTTTGTTTCTCAGATGTTTATGCCCAATACAGTATGAAACTTCATACAGAGTGTCCACTGATACCTACGAGAATCAAATGGGTTAATGCATTTTTGAATCAAGATCAGTATGCTCTGAGAAGGTAAATGAAAGAGCTTCTTGTTTGCATTATGTTAGTTGTAAGCATCGGGGTGGGGGGTGAGGTGGGAGAAAAGCAGCAGTTTTGCCACTTACCTGCACAAGTTTGTAATTCTTTTTCCAGATTACACAGAGCTTCTTGGTCAGCAACGTATTCCCAAAGATACTCATCTTCAATTACGTCAGGGCACTTGCATTTTGGTATGTCAGACTGACCTCTAAACACAGACACAGGTGAACTTCGTGGTCTTGGACAATTTTCAGTCAGTTTACAGTGTAGTGTACCTGTAGACCAAGGTCTTCTAGGCTCATTCCCTAAAAAACCAACAAGTTCACAAATTCTAATAATTTTACAGGTAGATAATTTTATTTCAGCTCATAATGAAATTAATTGTAGTTATAATTGCAAAATTATCTGAACAGATAATCTGAACAGACTGAATGGGTAAATGTTAAAGAGTTTACAGCTGTATTGGAAGGTAGCATTTCATACTTCAGGGGTATCTGACAGGAAAGACAAGTGTTTTTAATACTATGTCCAGTGGCACAGATTTTCAGGGAGTGGAGAAACCAAGGATGTGTGTAGAAAGCTTAAGACTTTGGTTCTTTCTTTAGTTCAAGGCAATGTGTATAAAATATAGATGCTTTCAAATATTTTTCCTGGGAAACAAAATTGACAGTTGCAATCTCCATGCCTTGTGTTTTGAAAATTAAAATGCCAGACTGTGTTCCTTAAGATGAGAGAAATAATGTAAGCTATGTTCCACGAGATGGAGACAGGTGAAATTGAGAAAAGTAACTAAAAAGTGCAGATGCAGTTATTCATTGCCTGTTTTCCTTGTTTCTCATAGTTTATGTAATGGGACTTATTTTGGTAGGATGAAGAAATGTTTTATTAGATCAAACCCATAATGCACAAGATGCTACCAAAAACACAGTAATACATAATCTTGTTCTAGGCAGTTTATTATCTAAATATTCAAGCTACGAGGGGAGCGACTGGGTAGAAGCAGAAGTAGAAAGTAAGAACAGCAAGTAGAATTACTAGTGACAGCTAGAAAGAGGTAATTTTTATCTCAACAATCCATTCTTGTGAAAACAAAGCCATAATGGGTTATAAAACATATACCCAAACCACAAATAGATAAAGACATAAAAATAACCTAAACTCAAAAGAATCATCACAGACAGCACATCTGCTTTTCACCTAAATAAAAATAGCCCGTTAAAATAGGGTCTCAACACTGTTGCTGTCCTTACCAGAGTGTGACCTACACACTGCCACCTTCGGGGGAGAAATTCTGCTTTGAGTCTCCAAAACACTTGAATGTCTATTCAACTGATTTTGTAAGACACCTTGGACTACAGAGTCATCAGCATATCCACTTAAGCTCCTTTCAGGAACCCACTTTCTGCCTCCTGAAATTAAAAAGTATTACAGGAAATTATTTGTATGCCTTGTGTTATTATGTATTTACTGTTAATATATTTTCTTCATTTACTGTGTGCAATTTAAGCAGTCCAGCAACAGATTTTCTACACAGTGTAAAGGAAGTCATGTACAACACTATAACAAGCTTAATTTGATTGTTATATTTGATTGAATTAGTATTTATGTGCACTAAATGGTTTCACATTCACCATTAAAAGCTTTTTTTCTGATATATATGCAACCAGATTCTCAGGGGATAAAAATAATCATATAAATCTATGGGACTATATTGATGTCATTTACCTCATGGTAATATGTTAATTTTATCCCTCCACAACAGGAGCAGTTTTGTTGGCATGACTTACCCCAAAATGAGATCTACAAATGAGATAGATCCTTCTTACATGAAGAGAAGAACGTCTTACAGCAGCAACCATAAATATTTCTAGTGTGTGAGGATTTTACTCATATGCTGCTACCTGGAAATGGGTTATTGCTGGTATCGTTGTCCACAGAGCTAGAGTCAGCAGACAATGAAGATGGTGCTTCAAGCCTTACTTGTTTACAGTTCACACCTACAGCGAAGAAACCTTCAAATCCCCAATATGGTGTAGAAATGGATTTATGTCTTGTGGCTACATCCTGTAACTTGAACAAAACACAGAGATATTAGAAACATGAAAACAGGAAACTTTGTAAGTTGTCCTTGAAAGTTTATATTATTAAAATGCATATTTCCTCAGTCTTCGAACAATTCTTGATCATAGGGACAATGGGTTTGCATGATGCATGCTTTTAAATCTGACTAGCTTCCATTGCTAATGTTGTGGGAGGTCAAGTCTATTCTTCCACTGGTGGAATATGAACATGAAAAGCAGCTTTTCTTTGTTTTCATTTATTGTTGGGTACATCAACTAAAGTTGATGCTATTTAACACCGACTCCAAATGTCCCAACTTCCTCCAGGATTTTTTGCTTTCCATTTTATTTTCAGCCAACCAGCATTTGAATAACTTTGGTTAGATAAGGGTATCTTCAATTTTTGGCCATTCAGTTGATGCAAAAAGGAGAAGAGCTGCCTTGTCCAACACAGCTTTTTGGCTCTTTTTTTTTTTATCTCAAGACTAGTCTATTCTTCCTTTTTCTACTTTTGAATAATCTTTTATTTCTTTTGTTTCTTTTAAAAATCAGCAAAAGATTGAAAATACACAGTGGAAGGCACAGAAGCCTTCATCAACCACATAAGAAATGGGGTAGGCAGGGACAATCTTCTGATTACAACTATAACCTTGTTTGCTTTGTAGTGGGATTCCTGGAGGACAATGGGCAAAAGTGTTGGAATATATCATGGCAACCATGAAATCATCTAAACTGGAAACTTAGATTAATCTATTTAACTATCAAAGAGATAATATTTTACCGCTGATGACTTTGTAACTACAGGCAAAATCAAACTCTTGCAGACACTGTCCGGTTCTTGTGAATCTTTGTTGGCTTTCTGCGTTTGTATCTCATGGAGATGGTTGCTGCTCAATAGTTCAGTAGGGTTAGAAAACTCTTCAGGTAGTTCATAGGAGAGAAGTGGTTTTCTCACAGTTTTTAGTTTAACACATTCCTTTTGCACTGTATTTCTGTCACGACGATTGCAGACAGACATTTTTTCTACAGGAGTAGGAAAAAAATCATGGAAATAGGATATTTTTAATTTTAACATTTATAACCTCTAAGTCTACGTTATTTTCTTAATAAACTTACTGTATGAAACCTGAGTTGAAATTATCCCTAACCACAAAATTACAGTAAGAACAGTTAGCTTTAATCAGCTCCCTGCCTCATATCTATTAATGCTAACACACACGGATGAGACATACCAGGTAGTACAAACAATTCTAGTGTGTTTGTCCCTATTCATCATTGTCTGTGAAAGCAATAGATCTTGATAATAATCTGACCATATTTCCCACTACTTGTTCCTGCTAATGTAATTTTTTTTTACATTTAGAATGCTATAGTATAACCAGTGACAGTGTGAGGATTGCAATAGCAGCAATTTCATAACAATGAGGAGTGCAGTGGTTCGAAATACTGTCAAGCTGTAAATGATTCTGCAAGCTGGTTTCTTTGTTTATACAAGAGACAGTCATTTTATTTGTTATTCTGTGCCCAAAGAAGCACTTAAATTACATCTCATTAGTCAGGTCTTGTTTGCTTTTTCACATTTGAAGACTTACATAAGCAGTTTCTTCAACTAAACACAAAGAGAACAAGTGCTGGGTCCTGGAGTGCTCATGTGAAACTTGCAAAAATAAGAAATGAATTGCCCTTACACTCAAATTTCTCTCTTTTATTATTAAAAATCTGACAATATATTTTACATAGTTTAAGGGACAGATCTTTGGGTCCCCTTAAGAGTAGCTCAAAATAAAGCCACCAAACTTTCAGTGATTTCACAGTGATTGCACTAGGCACTGGAATACTTAGATGATATTTTGTACAAAAGAGGTTACCATTTATATAATTTCTCAACTTACCCATACAAACGTATTTTTTCACGTAAAAAAGGACAAGTACCATACATAAAATAAACTGATAGATCTGCAAGATCCCTTAATCTGCTTTAACAACATGTGTGTTATTAGTATACTTAAGTGTTGTCACAGCAGAGGTCTTATCATTTCAGAACAGCTTGTGCAGCCTATCAAATTGTGGTCAAGGGACCTGCATATCTCAGGGAATGGGCTGTATGTTATTGATTTTTTTTTGGACAATCATCATGGTTGATTACCACAGCCTACAGGAGCATGACAAAACTGGACATGCATATATTAGATAAGGTAATATATATAATCTAGAATATGACTATTATGTAATATATACACACATTGTACAATAACTTTCACATTTACCTTGATAAACTTCTTCAGAAGAAATCAGACTTCTGTCAAGAAGAAGAAGTAAAAAAATACTGTGTCAGCTCTGGAAATGAAATGACAAGATGACTTTCATATCATACCTACAGTTTTTCTTTACAAAAGGTCTTGCGCTGTGTCATTCTCATCTTCAACTGCTGAACCGATTTGAAACAGAGTAAGGACAGAAGACCAGAAGAATAACATGTGATGAAAGGGATAATATCTAATCATAAATAAATCTGAGGAGAATAATTTCACCTGTATCATTAATTACTAGGAAGTAGTTTTGTCTGGAATTACAAGACTAGTCGATTGAGAATATATTAAAAGTTCATAATGCTGACTTGTCATTGCTAGTCCCTGCTCCTACTGAGGCAAGAGCATACAAGAGAGAAATTTTACCTGTAATTTAGGACATACACATATGCTACATGGTTTAACTCTGGAATGACCAAGCAAACAAAATAAAGTCATTTCAAAGTCATTCCTCTCCAGTTACAGGCAATTAATATATCTGGGAGGCTCACCAAGACAGTTGAGCACTCAGTCTCACTATAGACTAACTTTAACAGCGAATGTGTCATATGCCTGATAACTGCCAATCTGTTCTTAGAACATCCCACAAAGTAATCATGAAATCCTTACGTCATTCAAGTGAAAATTCAAGGACGAAACCAGCAATTTACAGACAGAATCTTGGAAGAAACATAAAGAAAGGGAAAGCAGTAACTGAGCATCATGACATTGGTCCAGTCTGTATGTCTTGTGACAGAGATGACAAGTCTGTTTTAACCCTGCTGTAAAACAAGTGACAACCAAGGCCTCTCCACTTTCATGTGACTGTAAATAAAAGTGCCTGTTATTTAGGAATGTATTGCATTTTCTCTACTAAATTATCTCTGCATTTCTGATACCTTGCAAACCACTTCTGTAGTTCAGCCTTTCCTTGCTGATCATTCCCCATAGCCCCAGCTTCCATCCTCAGAAAGTCAGATGATTCTTCCAAGTCCTTGCAATAAAAACAAAACACATTTAGCAATAGATTAGAATTCAAACAACCTTAACTGATTCATAGTCTGCAGAATTTGGCTTCGTATAATTGCTATATCATAAGGATTTCTGGACACAACAGAAAATAAAAGGGAACCTTTAGAAAGATAAATGTTCCCCATTTGTATGAAAATCTAAACAATGCGCTGATAATTTTTTTAATTAGAAATTATTTAACTCTTGCTACTTTAACAGATCAACATCTAAACACACCAGATCATGGTGAAAATCCATTAAGTCATTATTACATACTTACATCATCAAGGAACTCAATTTTCAAAGAGGACTCTGCACTCTCAGAAATCGTGTTCGGTACTTCCTGTCTAAAAACAGATCTCCAGTATCTCTTCACGTCTTCAACTGAGAGATGTAATTACAGAGATGCATTTCATTTTTTCCTGTTCAAGACACTTATAAAAATGCAGACTTCTACTTACTACGAAATACTATACATTTCTCCTTTCACTACTGTTATTTTCTTTAAGAAACTGCTTAAGTATGTAACTGTTCAGCAACTTTAGCAAAAGAAAACCCCAAGAAAAATACTTAACAATTGGATTGAATAAACAGCTATTCTACCTGTTAAGTCATTGATGACATCTTCATCATCATCATCATCACTTCCTTCTCCCCCTCCTCCAATCACATTTGCTGTTTGTTCAGGTCTTAAATCTTTAATGCAACTACCAGATATTTGATCAACAGGAGTTCTACAACAGAAAAAGAAATTAATCTTTAAAAGTCATCATTTTTTCTCTATGAAATTCCTATAGCAACCACATCAAAATCAAGCAAACAGGTATCATTACCAGGCTTCAAAGTCTGGTACAATACACTGAAATAGTAAGTTATCATGTCTGCTATAATGGTTACTTCATTAAAATAAAGCACTCTGCATATAGTGTCCTTAACTCTTGCGCTTTAAAAAGTTTCAGTGGATTTTTTCTGTTAATACTATTACATATTTCTGACTTCTTTCACTGGTACCAAGCTACTTCAACAATACCTTCTGTATTTCTTCAGTAAGAGTTTCTCCAGGTAGCTCAGGCCATCCTTCTTGAATTCAATTTGGATTGGTTCCTTCGTAACAGTGAGATTGGTCTGTACCTCACAAATTCCCACAGATTCTATTAAAAATAGTTTTAAAATCATAATTATACAGCTATTTTTATTTACAAACTTCCTATTTAACTACATAATTGTGAATGAGTGTCAGTTTGGCAGTGCTTAGCTAAGTCTCTGAATAACCCAAACATTTCAATGGCCAGCAGATTTCAATTGCACAACACAGTCAGGAGTGGGGTTAGCCAGTAAAAACTCCTTTATTTACAAAGGAATACAGAAAGAAAACTTAAGCAAAATTGACTATTCTAAGAGAACATCCACAAACGCTAATAAAAAATCTTCTAAGTCACCAAAATATCTCCTAATATTGTTAAGCTACAATTAAAACTGAAAAAATTGAAAAAGTTATACCTGACGGGACTTCCCCAGCACGCAATTGTCCTCGGTGATCATGACTGCCTTTTCTCCACTGAAGCAAAGCTTCCTGGAAATACTTTGCAGTTTTCTCATGATCATCTGCCTTGACCGTCCCTTCTATGAAGGAGGGCTGAGACAACTGGGGCTGTTTAGTGTGGAGAAGAGAAGACTGAGAGATGATCTTACTAATATCTGTAAATATCTGAGGGGTGGGTTTCAAGAGGAATGGGATAGTCTCTTTCTGGTGAGGCCAAATAACAGGACAAGGAATGATGCCTATAACATAAGAAGTTCCACCTCAACATGAGGAGAATTTCCTTTACCCTGAGGGTGACAGGGCCTTAGAAGAGGCTGCCCAGAATGGCTGCTGAGCCTCCTGCTCTGAAGACTTCCAAACCTGCCTTGATGGGTTCCTCTGTGGTCTAACCCAGGTGATCTAGGACATTGAAGTAGATGATCTATGGAGGTCCCCCTTCCAACCTCTAACATTCTGTGTTTCCATTATTCTATGGTCCTGCACTTGGCCCACTGCAGACATTAATTAGAATGCCCACTAAGGCCATTCTACCTAAGAATTTCTTTGTCTCCATACTACCTTAGCAGTATCTACTGATGCCAGCGGGGATAAAAACTTGTCTGATGTGACTTGATGCTTGCTATCCACTTTCTTCTCCTCATGATTAATTTTCAATTCGTTCTGATTTACTCCTTTGATTAGACAATCGACAGCTTCCAATTTTCCCATGTGTGTATCAGCTGCTGTCTGTTAAGGAAACATTAAGAAACCATTAATTTATCATGAACATACTCAAACTTTTCCCCAAGCAGGTATATTTTGAGGAGTGATGGTGACATAAGCACATCGTAATTTTGATAATCAATAGCGAGCAAACACTCAATAATTTGAGTATTGCATTAGGTACTGCACAGGACAGACTAAGGAGGCTTTTTGTGCAGCACATATCAGCTAAACAATTTCTTGAGCTATGCACAGCTTTGTTACTACAGTTTGCTTACTGAAGCTCCTCAGCAGGCAGAAGCACATCTGTAGAGGTCAGCAAGATGGAAATGTTCATTTGAGGGCCTAACAATACCAGTTCACATGAAGAAAAAGTTCAGTAAGTCCAAACTATAAACAACTGTAATAAGTTGGATTGAAAATAGCTACAGAAGGAAAACAACAGTTTTACTCACACTGGGATTTCTCTGATTTACAATCTTAATTAGAACAAAATTAATTACTGCAGAAATGCAGTATGAAGGTTTGATTACCAACTCTTGAATGATGATTGAGCAAAACAAATAATATTTTACATTCCTCCTTTCCCTTTGTCCTCTCCCTCACACAGAGACACACCAGGAGTAAAGGTCTTTTGTCTACAAAACGTTCACGAGAGATACTCTTATCATGACAGGAGCAGTAAAGGTACAGCAGAAAGTGTAAGCGGGCAGTCAATGATGTCAAGCAGACTGCAAAACCAAAGTGCACTCACAGCTCCTCCTGTCCAACTACTCTACACTCCAATCAAGCCAGTGACTTTGCAGTTGCAAGTTGCACTTGGCAATAGGACTTGGGATGTGACAGTGGATACACATGGACACAAACCACTTCAAACAGGAGTTACTGTTTTCCTTTCACAGTCTTTCTCTCCTTCTAACACGGCAGTGCAGGATTAGTAAGGTTAAAAGTCTGCTGTGGGAACATGTATGCTTTGTCTTCTTCCTCAGTCACATTTGTCCATAATTATGCAGATTCAAAGTACTGAGGCATGAATTGCATCTTCCTACTAAGATACCATAAGCAAGAGTGATTTCAACAAAGACATATTTACCAGATCAATAGGTTGATCAACACCTTTTCATAAGAATTTCCTGACATGGTTTCTCTAATTTATTAAATGCAGCTATAAAGCAGGTTGACAAAAGAATAAAAGAAAATGAAATCACGCACAATAACACATACTTTGGAAAAACATTTGAAGAACAAACATTGTGGCTTAGTCCAAAAGATGGAATACAAAATGGATTTTATCTATTTTATACCATTTGGTCTAAAATCAGAGTTGATTTATGAAATGCAATCAAATACTATGCAGGAGAAATCAAAGTTTCTTACAACAAAATGTTCTAGAATAATTCCAGGAGGAACATTAGTACCCTAACTGTAATATGTTTCTTGTTCCATAAAAGACAAGCAACAGAGTTATATGTTAGATGCTGAATATTATTGTTCTAAATAATAAAATCCCACACATTTAAAGCCTCCACTGCGCTCTAAAACATTTTTTTCATCACACTTTGTTCCTTTGTGAATGGAATTAAAGTATGAAAGAATCAACTGCAAGTGGCACCTGACAGAACAGGTATGAACAGGAATGCAGAGTTTCCAGCTTCTTTCTAACTATATTTAAATTACAAATAACAGAGATTCTTAAATACTCTCTCATGCGTACATAACAATCCTTGACTAATGAACAAGCACCTTTGACCATTTTTAGCACTTAACAATTTGTTTTTTCTAAACTGCTTGACATCTAACAATATGGAAGAGTCTCAAAATATTTCAAAGAGCCTGTGCAAAACTCTCCTGACCCAGCAATTTATTAGCCATTTCCAGTCACATCACACTACTCTTTGCTTCAGTTTAACTGAGTTTTCCACATGGTGTTCACAGCTCTAAAACCCATCAAAGCATCAGAAGAGGCAGCACGATTTTTTTATTTCCAATAAGTATTGCAATAAAACAACTGTGCTATTTGCTTCTATGAAAACACTTGCAACTGAAGAGCTCTCTACTGAATCAGTCACGTGTGAGAATGTGACAGGAATCCCTTTCTAACTAAACACTGTTAAAAAGAGACCTTGGTATACACCAGCACTGCCCTAATCTTTCCAGTGGTATTTATGACCAAGATGTTCTTGGAGCACTGAACTCCCTCTGCCCTCTTCATCTTACCCAGTAGCCCTTCTGAGCCAGCACCCACACGCAGCAAGGAGAAGACTACTTGTGACCAGATGGAGCACGTCCAGAGAAAACTACAAAAATGATCAGAGGGCTACAGCACCTCTCTGATGAAGACAGACTTGACATTGTTCAGCCTGAAAAGGAGAAGACTCCAGGAAGACTTTATAACAACCTTCCAATCCCTGAAAGGGGCCTGTCAGAAGGCTGAGGAAGAACTGTTCACAAGGCTCTGGGCAATCTGTTCTAGTGAAGATCTCTCTGCTTGTTGTAGGGGGGATTGGACCAGATGACATTTGGAGGTCCCTTCCAACCCAACAAATTCTGTGATTCTATGACTTCAAAATCAGATCTTACCTCCTCAAAATCCATCAATTGACATCAATATTAATTTAAAATTGAAACTGCTCAACCCTTAGGGCAGTCATTTCTTACCCCATTAGGGATGCTGCTCTAGATTATACTCTGAGCTGTGTACGGTTGTGGGTCCACAGGACATTGAGGAGCTGGAGCACATCCAGAGAAGGGTAATAGAGCTGGTGGAGAGTCTGGATGAGGCACAAGTCCTCCAGCTGAGGCAACTGGGTGGAGGAGGCGGGGAGGGAGCGGGTCTCAGCCTGGAGTTAGGGAAAATGAGGGGAGACCTTCTCACTCTTGACAGCTCCCTGACAGGAGGTTGAAGTGAGATGGGGGTCAGCCTCTTCTCCCAAGGAATAAGCAACAGGATGAATGGAAATGTCCTGAAGTTGTGCCAGGGGAGGATTAAGTTGTGCATTGGTAAGAATTTCTTACAGAGAGTGTTATAGAGGCAGCAGCCCCGGGCAGCGGTGAAGTCCCTATGTCTGGAATGGACGCAAAGCCGTTGAGGTGTTTGATGAGAGACAGGGGGTTAGGGGGACCGGGCAGTGCTGAGGGAACGGACGGGATGACCTTAAAGGTCACTTCCAACCCAAACGATCCAGTGATTCTGTGAAGTAACCTCTCAGAAGAAGGCGGAGAGGAGCGGGGGAGGGAGCCCGTTAAGGAATAAAAACCCCAAGCGGTATTTCAACCCAGCGCAGCATCAGCATTTCCAGCCCCCCCGCCGCCGGAGCCGGGACAGGAGCCTCCCCCGCTCCGGAGTCTCCTGTGAGGGTGCAGCGCCCCCTTGCGGCGTCGCACGGGAAAACAGCCCTGGCAGCACGAGCGGTACTGCGGTGCTGGAGCAGTTACGGGGCTGCAAAACGTTTTGGAGGGGAAAAGGGGAAATCTACTAAATATAAGCGATAATACAAGCCTCCACGCTAACACAGCCAGCAAGCACCTTGCTCTGTTTTTCTGAAACCCCATATTTTAATCGTATGGTTGTGTTTTTTAGTTAAGTAAGAGATCAGACTCTTCAGTCGCATTCAAGTGCTGGGCAAATTAATAACAATTCAGCTTAAACACTCACGGTTAAAGGACTGATAACATTTCTGATAGCAGCAGCTTTTAATCTGTTTTCTTGTCATTCAGGGAGATGAGAGTACAAAGTCTTCCTTTACCTCATGCACAGCTACCACAGAGATTTTTGAGAGAAATCCTAGAGTTACAATGGGTATCACCAATGTATTTCAGGAAGTAGATGAGCAACACTGTAATTTCCCTTTCAGCAAGAGAGTAAATAAAGAAATGATAGGCTTTTAAATATAGTAGGATGAAATTAATCTCAAATAGCTTTTTGTTCCTCTTGCTTCACATCTAATAGTCAAAAGGGCAACTCAAGCTGATTATCTTGGAGAAGTCTTTTTACTCAGAACAGATTGCAAAAATAAGTCATAAAAAATCTTTAACAGAATAACAGAATAAGTCATAAAAAATCTTTAACAGAAAGGCTAAGGCTGAAAACTCAAATGAGCTTCTTGATTTTATCATTTCAAAGTAGCCATACAGCTGGTTGGTGAGTACCACACATAGATTATAGCCAGGACAAATACAAAGGGACTTAATTTTACTACATTGCTACACTGAATGTGTAGATACTGCCACAAAGCTACTACATATACACATTGTATTCTAATTTCTAAACCATTTGCTTACCAGCTGCACAATCTTAATTTCACCTAGTCGACGTGCCATCCCCTTCACTTCAGATTTCCCATGAGCTACAGCATTTGCCATTTCATGCTTCACTGATTCTTTCACTGGCTCTGGGGAAAAAAAATAAGACCAAACCTAGTACTCTAGTCTCTGATTTATTTATTGCTTAATCAAAGTGTCCTCCAAGAGCTAGATACTTTAACAGAAGTCAGAGAGTTTTTATTTAGTAAAAAAAGATGTCTTTACCTTGAATTTGTTCTTTGAGTATTTGCAACATCAATTTTCCTGAAGAAACCTATAGAAAGAATTTATATATAAATACACATCAGGTGTTAATGAAAATAAAAGTGTAAATTTTATAGAAGTAAAATTTCTAGGAACATAGCTCAGCACATGTTTAGAAAGTAAACTCCATTAATTGCTCCTGACAGCAACCCAGCATTTCTTCTCCTCAGTTTTCCCTGCAGGGTCCATTCTGCGACCTCACTTCTCCCTCCACCAACTCTTGAGTGTCTGCAGGCATTTTAATGTTGCCCTTTTGAAAATTATGCCCCATGCATCTTCTCCTTAGCCATCACAGCCAAAATGTGAAGCCTTTGAAGTAATAACAGCTCTGAGTTACTTGTCTCAGAGAAAGGGAAACCGTGGCTTAAAGAAAACCTTTTCATTCTGATCCTCTCTTCTACTCACAGGCAATTTTATTGAAATTGAGTGTGTTGGCTGGGAAGACCTTCAGACCAAACTGCTGCTGCTTCAAAAGACTTCACACAGCAACTGTGACAGCGGAGTCCGGCGTTGTCATTGTCTGGTTTTCACTCCAGATGTCCATAAGCTTTATTTCAGCCAGTTTCAAATGGTCTCTCTTAATTAACAGCTCTCATTTCAACACAGCACACATAGCATGGCTTCCAGAAAAAATAATTGTAAGAGAACACTCTCTTTTCCTGCCCTGCACTGTCTAATTTGAGTGCCTCTCCAGACACTTCCATGCCTGCTAAAAGAAAAAGGAGGTAGCTCTAAGCTGAATTAGTTTGGAGTTAGGGATTCCATATAGATTTTTTGTACTAATTCACAGAACAAGTAAATCAGATGAGCTCTATTATCACAATTGGTGTTTTAACAGCACTTGTGAGCATTGTTTGATGATAGATACACCTAATGCTTGTAGAAAGCCTAAAGGACAAGAGCCTAAACTATTAAAATGATTATTTCATCAAAGAATGAAATATTGAGACTAGTTTATTACAGCGGGAAGTGACAACACTTCCTATAAGGTCCAGCCCTCAGCTACTTACAAATTTGACCAACATTTACCATCCCCATATATCCATGTTATCCTTAGTATTTTTCAGAGTGTGAGCAGAACTGCCCTAGTCATTGCTAAAGAAAACAAGGAGGAAATATTCCATCGTGTACATAAAGCTTTGCCTGCAGTAGCCTGGAGTTTACTACCTTATTGTTGTTTCCTTTGTTTTGTGACAAAACTCGGGCTTGGATGGTCATTAGTCCAGGCTGTCCAGATCTCCAGTGATAAGCACTTGACCTTCTGTGAACCAAGAGTAAGAAAATACTTTCAAATCAGGTCTTCCACAAGCAGGAGGAAAAGAACGATCTTGTTTCAGCTCTTAAATAAGAACAGAACATCACAAAAATAAAATATGCGTCTGTAGCATCATCTGTTCTCCAAGACACCAACACCTCCCTTCCATTAAATACAAGAAATGGAAAATATTTATTTTTACACCATCAGATTGGTCTAAGTTTTTAAACATAAGAAAATCCCTCAAAAAAAAAAATAAACATGTGTTTATTGTCCCAATGTAATCTAGGCCATTCCTCCAGCACATCTAAGACGTAGCATCTTTCAATAAGCCAGAAACACACACACCTACAATTAGGATTTCAGTGGATATCAGCTAAGGTGTTGACTACTGTGACAGTTATGGAAGAGAATGGTGGAAAACTTAAGACTAAGGGATACTGAACACTGGCTTTCAGCTTTAGCACACTGCATGAGTGCGTATTTAGCAGGTATTCAAATGACTGACCTACACTCTTGGGGATTGCAGGTACATAATAACAATATGAGAACAACTGCATCCTCTTCAGAAACGGCAGAAGCAAGACTAAACTAGTGCAAGAGAAACTACTTTCTGTCTCCTGCTTTAAAACTAAGGCAGTCAGACAGTGGGAAAAAAGGGAGAAGAGAGAATAAATGAGGAAAGGGGATCTCTGCCACTTAGGGAATATCCCTTGCAGGAAGAACTTGTTAGTTAACATATAAAAACAAAGATCAAAACACCATATAGCAGTTAAAAAGGTCATGAGCTGGAGAGTTTCTCAGTGGGAAGAAAGACTGGACAGAGAAGACTGAAGATTGCCTTTGCAAGAGATCCTATCTGGGGTAGAGGGAGCATCTCAATGGGTCCCTGTTTGTGAAACAGAAATCTAACTTACTTTCTTTCTTCTTTTTCTCTGCTCATGTTTGACTGTAGTTGCTGCAATTTCTTCTCCATCTCTTGGTTTTCTGTTTCTAACTGCACCTTCTCCAACTGCAGTTCTCTGACAGTTCTGGCAAAGTTAAAAATTGTAAAATATTAAGAAGTGCAAAGCCGCAAGAGGAAAAAATAAAGGTTGAAAAAATTGTCATTAAAGGGCACATTATTATTCTATCTCCCAGCAAGACTGAAAACATTCCTGGAAAATTTAGGGTAGGTCAGTACAAGTGCTTGGAACCTACAAACAAACAGCTCATTGTGGTGGGTTCTGCCATGTGGTTACTTCAATAAAAGCTTCTGAGTGACCAAAGTAAACTTGACAACATTTCTGTCTGTACTCAGAAAAGACTGTCACTTAATCATGTTAAAATCAACTATCTCAGTGAATTCTTCAGTACTGTAAGTTGGAGATACAGTTTTAATATCTGTAACTTATTCATAATGTGGATTGAAGCCTAAGAAAATACAGGCTTAAGGAAAAAAGCATAGAGAAAATAGTAGAAAAGAAAGACACTGTAATTATTCTTCTCTTACCTAAATAAGCTCTATCTAATGTTGCACTAGAATTTATTAAAAATTATGAAAAAGAAAATAAATCTCTATCATAATCAGATAAAATGTACTTACTTTGCTCTTAATCTGGCTGAGGTTGCAGCTTTTGAGCCTGGGAGCATTACAAAATCACTGATATTCATGATACCCAGTATAATTTCTCCTGAAAAAAGTCAATTTCAATGATGAGCAGTCAAAATGGGGATTTGATTGAAATTAAAACAGCAAAAACTTTTTACTCATTCAAAAATAGTAGCGTCTACAAGAGAAATGGAGCACAGAACTTGTTTATATGAAGTGTTAATAAAATCCTAGAGCAACACTAAATTAAATGTAATGGAAAAAAAACCTTTTTATTACACTTATGATATCAGGGAAAAGATTTCCACGCCTGTTCCAGTTGGGCAATTCCCAAAAGTTCAATGGAAGCAGTTTAATATTAAATAAAACACCACTTTCTTGACCCATAGAAAGCCCAGAGAAGCAGAAAGTACAGGAATTGCATTATCACATAATCACCTCTGGGTGGGTACCTGGAGGATGGGACCAGGCATCTTTTCAGTGGTGGCCAGTAACAGGACAAGGGGTAAAGGCCACAAGCTGGAGAACAGGGTGATCAATATAAATGCAAGACAAGACGTTTTTCCTGTGAAGTGTCAGAGCACTAGAACAGGCTACCCAGAGGTGTTGTGGAGTCTCCTGCTCTGGAAACTTTCCTAACCACCTGGATGTATTCCTGTGGCAACTGTTCCAGAAGAGGGTTTGGACCAGATTATCTTAAGAGGTCCCTTCCAACCCCTACCAGTCTGTGATTCTGTGATTCTCAAGTATGTTATAGGAACTAAATGCCTTGTCATCCACAGCACTTAGCTCCTGCGGGAGCACTGCCCAGGAGTCAGTAGACAAAGAGAAGCAGCAGGTGGGGTCAGGAGCAGGTGAATAAATGGAGCAAAGTCCATACTTGCCTTTAGTGCTTCTATCAAACTCTCTGAACAGGGGTTTTGATCAGTCCAGCCAACAGCTCTACTTAAACAGAACGAAAACAAAGAATAAAAGGGAAAAGAAAATAAATAAAAAATAAAATAAAATATGTAAAAAGAAAACTAAAAGACGACAATAAGAATAAAAAAAAAAATTAATAAGGGGGGGTAAGAATATTAAAAAAATATGAAAAAGAAAAGGAATAAAAGGAAGGAAAGAGGCACTGGAAACGTTGCCAAAGCAACGGGCATTTTAGTCCGTTACCGACGGCTGTTTTTCAAGGCGACTGTTGGAAGGGGAAAACCGAGAACTGCTGAGGACTGTAACAGAGCAACAGAGAGCCCTAAGAGGGGTGAGGAAATAAATCTGGAGGGCGAACTCAGCGAACTCCCCGACGTGCCCAGCCCGCACCGCTGCCGCGTCCGAGTACCGTTCCCGGGGCAACGGCAGCGTCAGCAGACGCGAACGGGAGAGTCCACGTTCGGAGGGAGGGGGGAACGGGGAAGCCCAGCAGAGCTGGAGCTGGGGTCGTATAATAGCAATCCATATAGTGATTTTTCATCGCATACAGCTTTGTGTGCGTGGCCCATCCGTTAGCTAATCTGGTACGCTGGAGAGGACTGATAATTTTATTTAAAGTCTCCTCCTAGGGAGATTTTCCTAGCATTAAAATCAGCGTAGGGTACCTAGGGGACACCTGTGTGGTTTATCTTTGGCACAGAATCTCAGTAGTTGGAAGAGACCTTTAAGATCATCAAGACCAACCATTAACACAGCACTGCCAGGTCATTAAACCCTGTGCCTATGCACCAGGTTCACTGTCATTTAAATCCCTCCAGGGATGGAGACTACTCCACTGTTGCGGGCAGCCTGTTCCAATGTTTGATAACCTTTTGCGTGAAGAAATTCTTTCAAACATCCAGCAACCATTTCCTCTGGTCCTATCACTTTCCACCAGAGAGAAGNTTGGGTGAAGAAATTCTTTCAAACATCCAGCAAACATTTCCTCTGGTCCTCCTTGCTCCAACCTCTATTAGGGCAGACTTAGAGAGCGACAAGGTCTCTCCTCAGCCTCCTTTTATCCAAATCTCTCATGTGCGTAAAGAAGCCCTAACCAAGCATTACCTACAAAGCCAGACAAAACTCTACTCTCTTTAGTTACTGCTCCTAATTACAGTGTCTTCTTTCTGGTTGTTTTAACCTGTGGGGTCATTCCATCCTGTAGTCTTAAGGACTTTCCACTCTCATTACCCTAGTTTCAGACCAGTTCATTACATGTTTATTTAACCTAAAAGACTGTAACCAAACAATTCCAACACCATCTGGGCCTCTGAACTTTTCTTTCACTACCTTCCACACTGATGCTTGAAGTCCCTTTGCATCTGGTAGGTCTGGAGCTGCTGCAGCCTGGGATAAACTAACACATTTATTGAACATCCTATCCCCTGATTTCTAATTTCTCAGGATCTGTGTTTTTAATGGCTTTTTCCTACAAGAAGTGCAAAAGCTTTGCATAAACAAAAATACATACCTGGTATTTTCATGCTGCTGTATGAAGTGGTAGGGGGTGCCCTGAAAACGATGGAGATGGGAATTCCCTCAAATAGTATTGACTATCCTCCCACAGCAGCTGAGGTAGAACTGGCTTGAATCTGCTTTTTGCTACATAAATTCAATTGGCACATGACCGTACTGCATGTCCTCTCCTCAGCACCCCCACTGCTTCTGCAGCAACTCTTCCCATTCTATTTCAACTTCTATTCCCAAAGTCACTGCAAAAAATGCTTCAGTTTAGCTTTGCATCTGGGCTCTTCTATGTTTTCTTTCTAACTTATTATTAATCCAGAATTTTGCCTCTGGAGGAGCCAGTATACTCTCCCTACTGATTTAGGGTCATGCTTTAAGCAGCTAAATTCAAACCAACCTGGATGAATGCAAGGAGGCTTCAAATAGGTTTTCATACAACTTACCTCATTATTCACCAACCTTTAGTTAGTGCTCAGGACACAGATTGCTTAATCGCTTACTTACGTGATGCTTAATTTTCAGAAAAGCTCAATGTATGCTCACCCTGTAGATAAGTGCAGTTATGTATCTGTGCACCACTTCTTGTCTCTTCCAGACCTGGTATTAGTGCCTCTGCCAATAGGCACCGACTCCCATGCCATGTCCTCAAAAGGCACCTTGGAATGTAAAAAATAATCATTTTTTAATCAAACATATTTTTTACAGTTTGTTGCTCCAAGTCCAGCCCTTCCAATTTTGGTGGCTAGACAACTGCTGCTCCTTTAGGGAGGAAAACAGTCTTTATAGACAAGTTGGCATTGCAGAAAAAACCCACCCTGTTTATGATACAAGCCAAGCTTTAATAAGTGCAAACTATTAGCTGTTTGAAATTTCTGCACTCTAAGCTGTATTTCATTTGGAACATTTGCATTTGTCCCATATGTATTCAAGCTAGGAGGCACAAAATAACTTACACAGTTTTTCTTGACTGTATAATCTGTCTGGCAGTAATTTTCCTTCATCATGCTGGTACCAGTACAGTTTTCAAGATTTTTATACCCTGACAGGCAATTTGTGTTGAAAGTCTGTGGAAACACATATGGCTATTTAAATCTTGAGAAGGAACTGTAGTTTGCATAATGGGTATCAGTCTGAAAAATGTGTCCTAATGCTCTCGTTTTTGAAACAAATTTGGAGTTGCTTTTTGTTTCACCAAAAATATTTTGGTGAAAAATAGGAAGATCTTTTTAACTAATTATTCCAACAACCATGCAAATTTGGGCCAGCTTGGACTCTCTAACTTGGCAGTAAATGAGCGCTTCGGAATAAAAAGTGGCATTAACATTAGGAAGAAGGATTCTTTGCATAGACCTCACTTCTAAAAACAACCAGCATGAACTTCTGAATTCAGAGGCAGCTGATTCCATCCTAAATCAGAGCAGAGCAGTGTCCACAGTGTAACTGTGCCATTAGCAATAGCTGATGAGGATTCTGAACCTCATTTGGAGCATTTTTCATAGCATTTAAACACATTCTTATCCGTATGAAAACCATGATGCTAGTAATCACATAAATACAGTCCTTCATATCACATATTCCACAATAATGTCTTACTGAAAAGCATTTCACATGGGATTCTTACCTGTTATTATATTTTAAGGAATTACTCTAGATAAATTGTCTTTAGACTAAAAGTTTTCTGCTAGGGAAAATGCAAGTCCCTCCTTTTAGTTTGCATATTAAATGATTTTCTGCAGAAAATTTGGCACTAAACATCCAAAATCATTAAATAATTCATCCTGATTTTGTAAGCTTTGGACCCAGTACTTGAGCTGGAGGAGTATCAAGAGCTTGTTTTGTATGAGGTTTAGATCATTAGATTTACATACATAGCAGGTCAAGTAATGCAGAGTTTGCTGGTGGCATCCTATACAGCTCCCATATTTTTAATTAGATTACTTAGATTTCAGCAAGTTTATGTATTCTCTCTGGTGTTCAGTTCTATTTTTTTTTGCTTCTTTTAGTTATCGCAATCAAAGATAAGTTTATATTTTTGAAATCAACTCTCAGAAGTGTAGATCACTCAAGATAAAGGATGCATACCTAATTTCTCCCGGGGCCACTTTTCTTCAAAGCAAAAGAAAAGTTTATAAGCAAAATAAAATATCAAACTACAACTGAAATTCAGCTAAAATCCATCTGGTGGAGTTGTGCTATAAGTTATAAACCTTCTACGTTTGTTAAGGCCATTTCTGTTGCAGTTTTCCACCTTTGTTCTCATGCTGCTCTTGACAACAGAGGACACCAATTCTGTTAACTTTGTGGGTTTGCTCTATTCAGTCCATATTAAAATAATTTCAACCAGTTTTGAAACTCTGTGTTTAAAGCTACATTTAGAAATAACACCTGAGCACAGAGGCAAGACCCTTATCAAGAGTGAATTTTAGGGTTTTGCACCAGCCCACATTTCTTTTTCAATTTGAAATCCTTTGAATTGCTTCCAGCTGCAGAGATGAGTGTAGAGTTGGAAGATGCATGGGCTGTTCACAGGTCAACTACCAGCATCAGCTCCCTGACTACATTTCCACATCAAAAGGCTCAATCTTTGAGCCAGATGACTCATAAAGTTTGTGGTCATCAAGACTGATTTGTCCAATTTTCCTTCCGTTCATTCTCTTGTCAGTCAGAGAGGCCAAATGTTGCTGCATGCAGCAGCATGGCCAGCCAGTGAGCTGGGTTGCAGGAGAAACTGCTAAAGCAGGAGAGAAGGCTCCTCCTCAGAAATGTTCCTCTTCCCAACTTTGCTGCATCTGTGGTGGGCTGTAGCTGCTGTGCGCCTACAACAGAGACTGGTAGATAGGGAGACAGGACCACTTGTGAAGATGAGGTGCCAGACACAAGATTTCAACCTTGCTGAGGCTGTAGAGCTACAGGTTATGTTAATACTGAAAATGAAGAAGGGACAGAAAGTATAATTCTGGTTTTTCTCGACTCCATTTGTTCACTTTCCACAAACATTCACGCAGGTCAAATTCTACTTAGATGAATGTTTACCAAAAGGCCTGTTTTCAAACCTCATAATCCAGTATTTGCAGAAAATGAACTTCAAATTTTCTCTAGAACAGCCTGTTCTGATGGCCAGGCAAGAAATGGAAACAACATCATTTTACCTAACCAGTCACGCACTACTGATACACTTGCAATAAAAGCAGAGTGGCTTTAGTCTTCAGGAGACCGCATTAGTTATTAGCTGTGAATTATCTGCTTCATCTGTCTTACACAGCACAAACCTTGTTTTCCCTCTTCCTGCGCTATTTTTGGCTGCCAATACCTACAGGGAATGAAGACAACAAGTCCCTCAGCTGCAAAAGACGTTGTACTTTTAATCACATCAGATCCCATTTAAGATGATCTGGAATATTAAAGCTGTTTAAATGCAGGTTAGCCCCTGACCAACGTAATCTCCTTTGCTTGATAAGAGAGGGGTGGTTAAGTCTGCTGGGAAGACAAACCGAAGCAGGTGGACATTCAAGTAAGACAGTGATGGAAACATGCCAGTTATCCAAAGAGCTTACCTGACCCTTGTGAACAGCAAGCTCAAGCTCAATCTCTACGTCATAAAATGCTCTAGCTTCTCAGCCTGTCACTAAGTAAAACCCCTCAGATCACAGATGTTGCTATTACATCTTTGGTTTACTGTCAAAACTGCCCTTCACACTTCCCAGAACTCCAGGGCTGTATTGTCAAGTTCAATAATTTTTTAACATTCTTCATAATTAGGGATTTCCTTGCTCGGCCAGAGCCACAGCCTGTTGTTTGATTACAAACCTTGGGCTCGACCTTAGGTTTAGCTAAACACATGCAAAAAATGAGCCCAGAACTGCACAGAGGAGCACACAGCAAAGCGTCTGAGTTTGCTTCATAGAGCAAGATATTATTCACCTTGAGGAGAGCTGTGAAATCTGAGTAATTAATTTGTGCATACAAAACAAACACTGGTGCCTTTATTAACTCTGAATTACCCAAAATTCAATCAAAAGTATAAAAAGATGGAGGCAGGCTTTGAGGTTTTTGTGGTATCACATCAGCTTTAGGTTTCATTAGCAAGTTTCAGGCAGCTCTATAACCTGCAGCCTACATATGTGAAGGTAAAACAGACTGAAATCAAAACACTTTGCAGTAGTATAAGGAAGGGATTATCCTCAGTGCCTCCAGTGAATGCTGTTGCTGGATGGGCTTTTATTTGTTCACTTTCTTAGGATAAAATAAACCTGAACTTGTAGCAAGCAGTTAGGCTTAAGATGGGCTTTATCTCCCTGGTTGGAGAGAAAGATTAGCACTTATTAAAGTCTAATCTTGATCATATCCATTTATAAATAGAGCTTCAAATTGTTTGAAATATTTAAACAGGATAAAACGGAAATACTTACGATGGCTGCATCTTAAGAAACAAAAAATCACAAACCTGAAGATTTATCTAAAAATATTAAAGTAGTTCTCATAGGAAAGTACTAAGAAAACAAAAAGAAAGGTCAGAAGTTGAAAAACAGCAGCTATTGCTAATGTCTGTACAAGGCAAATTAAGTTACAGAGTCAGAGTCAAACGTAAACAGTCAGAACTGGTGACTGTACAGTCAGAAAATATTATAGGCTAATGATGCAACATTTTAAACTTAGGACATCACATCTCATGCTTATGATGCCACAAAGTGGTGCCACCACAGTAGGGATTTATGATGAAATCACAAAGCCACATACTGATGACATCACATTCCAATATTATGATGTTACAGACTGATGCCGTAACACTCCTTATGAAGTCAGAATGAGATGGCATCAGAGTCAGTATTTATGATATCACCATCCAAAATTATGAGTTCACAGAATGAAAACAGTGCATTCAGGTGTATTCAAGTATTAAAAACAGAAAAAGCACTTTTTTCCTCAGCTGTAGGAACTAGAAAACATGAGTTCTGTTTCCTATGCAGATATGACAGTAAAGAAGCAAGAGCCTTACTGGCTGAACACAGGAACAAGTGTTGCCTTGAAGACATTTCACATTCTCAAACGCTTCATGAAAATGGTCTCTTATGCCCAAACCTTTGGGGAGCTGGGATATAAAAAGCCTTTTCTTGAAGTCTTTTCAGTAGGGAATTGCTGTGGAGAGCAGGATGTCAAGCTAAACACAGTGATATCCATTGCTGAGAGGGTTTTGCTGTCATATTTAGTTCCAACAATGGATTTTTCCTGGTGTGTAGTGTTTACCATGAAGTGTGCCATCAAGCCTGGTGACTACCATACCAGATGGACAGTAATTTATTTTTCTGTGTATCCAGGTGCTGGCATTTAGGTTTCTAAGGAAAGATAGGCTGAATTTCATAGATTCATGGATTCATAGAATGGTTCCTGTTGAAAGGGACCTTAAGGATCATCTAGTTCCAAACCCCTGCCATGAGCAGGGACACCCTCCACTAGACCAGGTTGCTCAAGGCCCCATCCAATCTGGACTTGAACACTTCCAGGGAGGGGGCATCCACAATCTCCCTGGGCAACCTGTGCCAGTGTCTCACCACCCTCATTTTGGAAAAACTTCCAACTTCCAGTTTAAACCTCCCCTCTTCCAGTTTGAAACCATTACCCTTGGCCCTACCACTCTGAGCACTTGGAAACAGCCCCTCCCCAGCTTTTCTGCAGCCCCCTTCAGGTACTGGAAGTCCGCTATAAGATCTCCCTGGAGTCTCCTCTTCTCCAGGCTGAACAGCCCTAACTTTCTTAGCCTGTCCCTGTAGGAGAGGGGCTTCAGCCCTCCAATCATCCTCATAGACCTCCTCTGGAGCATGTTCTAACAGCTCAATATCCTTCCTGTTTTGGGGCCTCCAGAACTGTATTAAGTACTCAAGATGGGGTCTCATGAGAGCAGAATAGAGGAGGAGGATCACCTCCCTTGACCTACGTGTCACGTTCCTCTTGATGCAGCCCAGGATGTGGTTGGCTTTCGAGGCCACAAGCAAACGTTACTGGCTCACGTTGAGTTTTTCTTCAACTAACACTCCCAAGTTCTTCTCCTCAAGGCTGCTCTCAATCTGTTCCCCACCCAGCCTGTATTTGTGCCTAGGACTGCCTCGACCCAGGTGCAGGATCTTACACTTGGCCTTGTTGATGCTCATGAGGTTGGCACTGGCCCACCTCTCTAGCCTGTCTGCATCCCTCTGGATGTCATCCCGTCCCTCTAGCGCATCCACCACACCACACAGCTTGATGTCATCAGCCAACTTGCTGAGGGTGCACTCAGTGCCACTGTCCATATCACAAAGATGTTAATCAGCGCTGGTCCCAATACTGACCCTTGAGAGATGCCATTTGTCACTGCTCTCCATTTGGACTTTGAGCCATTGACCATCGCCATCTGAGTGTGACCATCCAGCCAATTCATTATCCAGTGAGTGGTCCGTTTATCAAGTCCATGATTTTCCAGTTTGGTGACCAGGATGTTGTGCAGGACAATGTCAAATGCTTTTCACAAGTCCAGGTAGACAATTATGTTGGTTGCTCTTCCCTTGTCCACTTGTGCTGTAAGGCCATCATAAAAGGCCATCATTATTCACAGGATTATTTTTCTTACCTCATATCCCAAATCTTTCAATGCCGCTTTTCATAGAGACTTCTGCAAGACCTGCAGCCTTTCCATGCCTTGTCGCTAAAACAGGTCCCATATATGTCTTAGATGGTTTAGGGTAGCATTTTCTCTCCATTCTGGAATGAGAAAAAAAGGTATAATCTGCCTATGTCCAAGGTTATACTTGTTTACAATGAATTGCACAGAATTCCTAGAAATCCTTTAACTCAGCTCTGTATGTGTTGACATGGCTAGTGAGTACACCTCAGTTTTGCAATTTGCTTCTGTAATAGCTCTGTAGAGCTTCTTCAAAGCCTTGCCAAGGTATTTCTGTGTCATCATCATCAGTATTTCTTTCAAAAATTAGATTGAGAAACAGTAAATGGGCAGTTTATGCTGAATAATGATTACGTTTAACAGCAACACCAAAATATTTCCCATAGCCCTAGTAAAAGTAGCTCAGTTATTTCACATATATAAAAAAAAATGCAAAAGAATGAGACAGAAAGGATTGCAGATCACCATGAACTTTTACAGCCAGGATGCCAACATATAATCTTGTTAAAAACTTTCACTGGAATTGCTTACAAACACAAGGACATATTGCTGAATTAGCATTTTTGTAAGGGAAAGAGAGAGAAGATTGTCTAGGCGAGGAAATTTATAATATTATCATTAAAATAATTTTGTCTAGCAAAAGGTTGCAGTTTTGCTTTTGCTGGGCTTTGCAAGACTGAGCCTTGCCAGCTTTTTGCTAGACTTCTACTGTTCATGTGTTCCAGCTCCTATATGTTTAGTAGACTATGTGCAAAATGTGATAAGGATGGTTTGGATTGCTTTTGTTAAAATCTGCAATGGCATATTGAAAAAAGACGACTCTAAAGCTCATGTGCTGGTTTTTTTCTGGGTTTGTGGGGATATCAGCCCTTAGAAGCGCTTGTCATATCACTGTTATTTGTACCTTGCAGAATAACTTTTAACAAGCTGTACCCAAAGCACATGCTATCAACAGACTGCAGTCACGGACATTGAAATCCATGCCAGGGGGGTCAGAAAAGGTGATGTAGAAAACCTGATCCGTGCATTGTCAAAGTCTTTGTTACACTGGAAAAAAGAATTCACCTGATTCCTGCATTTCCAGTTCTGTAATTAATTCCTGAATTGTCTGCAGCAGGCAGGCAGAATTCAGAAAGTCCAGAGGAATTACTTTTATTATCTTGCCTCTGACAATTTAATAACCGATTTGCTTAGCTCCCCCTTAGGCATGTAGCTCCTGGAGAGGTACCTGCATCTATCAATAAGCCACCTAAATGCAGCTTACAATGGAGGGGAACAGAAAACATCTCGGGAAGCTGATCTAAAGCAACAATTGCGCAATTTTTTTCCATTCTATATGAATTTCTGACTTGCTCTATTGTTAAGAACTGCAAGTGTAGATACATCCACCTTTAAAATACTCTGCTCCATATCCCTCCAAAAAAAAGAGGAAAGCCTTGTCCCTTGATCATCTCGATCAAAGAGGTCTCAAATGAACATTTTTGACCTCCCAGCAGACCTTCCAGTCCATAATTAGCAACCTAGTTCCAAATATCCTTGCCTCCTTCAGGCTCTGCTCCTGCGCTTTATTCAAAGCTGTCATCGTAGGCCTCGTTTGAAGAGCCTGTTTATTTTTTTTCTAATTGTGGCTGCTTTGATAATGAATAAGGGATGAAGCCTATGAACTTGAGTACTGCATTCAGCTCTAGGCCCCCAACACAAGAAGGACATGGATCTGTTGAAGCAAGACCAGAGAAGCCATGAAGATGAGGAGGGTTGAGCACCTGTAATGGTTTAGGGAGGGTCTAAGTCAGTTTGGGTTGGTGCCTGTAATTCTAGCACAACAACCAGCTCTCACTGAGAGTTCAACAGGCAACAAAGCAACTCTGCTAAGAAAAGAATTTACTGAACCCATCACCAATGGAAAAGGAAAACCCTCAAATAAGTAAAAGAATCAAAAAAGTTCCTTTTCCTGATTCTCTTGCATCAGCACTCTGACATCTCCAGCATGCTTCGAGCTCCCATCAGCTCAGGGGCTCTTTCTTGAAGGCTATAGCAGCATCAAATGTGGAGAATACAACAGGGTTCCAGTCTCTCTCTGTTTGTGAAAGGCTTAGAAGATCAGTATTTGTGATCTCACTTTCCCTCTCTTAGTAGAGACTTCTCTCAGTCTGTCAGTGGCAGAGTATACAGGATCTTTGCCAGCCTGGTGGAGCCTCACCTGTTAATGTCAAATACACTTTTTGAGGTCTCGTCCAAGGGCTTTCCACAGGCCTTATGCAGCCTTTCTTTCTTCTCCCCTGTGGCCAGGCACCAAGGGGGGTAAGAGGGTTAAGAGCTCACCTCTGTCTGGCATCTTCAGAGGTATATTATACCTATTTAGGTGATCTGTGGTTATGATTTTGGACTTTGGTATCTCAGTTCTGCCTGGAGTTCTGCTCGAGATGCCTAAGATCTCCACTAGATAGATTTATTACTCTGCTTTTCATGGGAAAATATTTATGACAATGTAATAATGGCATGGAATTATTGTAAACACTTATACCCTGCAAATGAGCCCTCTCTCCAGGTAAAATTCTAGTGGAGCCTACTATAAAGTACCTACTATCTGATAACTACGTAAAAGTGTGGCTGCTACAATAGAGGGCATGGATGCTAGTTACCTCTGGATTGAAATTACAGCCTCAGTCATGGCCCCACCAGAATTTTAGATGCAGTCATTAGCATATGTTAGATATTTGGCTATAAACAAAGATGTCTTTATAGTGTAAATTTTGTAGTCTAGTTATTGGATCATTACTGAGGAAAGACAAGACAGAATGTCTATCAAGATACTGCTGACAGTACCACAATCAAAGGAGAAAAAAATTCTTGTTATCTAAAAAATATTCAACAAGTAAACAAGGAAATGCAAAGCAGCTGCTGTATTAAGAATAAAGGAAGAAGGAAAAAAAAGGGGAGGGAGGGGAAGCTTCATAACAGCAGAGCTTCACTGAGTCCTCTTTTGTCCCAAAAAGCAACAGAAATTAATCATCTCTACTGGCATGCCAGATCTACAGACTAAAACATGAATCCTGAATAGTAAAGCAAAGACCTCCCTGTTAGAAAACTCTTGTAAAAACCATTCCAACAAAAGAATGAGATTAGACATTTTCCCCCAGTTGCAGCAAGCTGATGAAACAAAGAATTAAACACCAAGACACAGTGTACCTTAATTAATCAGTATGGATTTCAAATATGTCTCTCTGATAGCTGTGTTAAGGTGAACAGAGAATTATTGCATGGGCAACGGATATCCTGCTAGAGAAACAGAAGTTTTACTCTGAAATGCAAGTTCTCTTAACTTTTTAACACTCACTGAATCAAATCGGTACTTAACTACTAATAATGAGATTATTTCAGAAAAATTACATCTTTCTATCCCTTATGTGATTATTCCACAGCTCTTCCACTCTGTGATCTTTTCTCAGTGTTCCCAAATAAGCATGAAGCCAACATATTCAAAAGGAAAGGAGAATTTACGTGATGCTAATCTTTACTGTGAACTTTGGGTTTTCATCAGTTCTTAAATAAATGGCCTTGGCATTAGAAAATACCACAGAGAAATGTAATGTCACAGGACATTAACAATTCCATTTTCCTTACCAATCAAGATGACCTTACCTGCACTTACTATTTATCTGAGCAAGAAAAAGTCTGAACACGTAATGTGCTTTATAGTAAACTGCTATCACAAGTCTCTCAAGTCAATGTAAAGTTGATGGCTTTTGTGCT
Organism: Upupa epops; assembly: GCA_013397515.1. Taxonomy (NCBI): domain Eukaryota; kingdom Metazoa; phylum Chordata; class Aves; order Bucerotiformes; family Upupidae; genus Upupa; species Upupa epops. The sequence goes on along the minus strand of VZRI01014002.1, from coordinate 157,240 downwards.
ACACACTGAGGCTTATACAGGATTTGTTCAGTAGAGAACAACAAGGTACAGTTACTGATATTGCATTCAACAGACAGTTCCTTGCTTTCAGAGAGACCTACACAGTTCTCTAAATCTCTATTATTATATGCAAGACTTTCCAGAACACATTTCTGAAGACACTGCAATAAAAATCTTCATTAAAAACAGGACTGTCTCTTCTTTTATATGGTATCTGCTTACATCTACAAATAATCTGCCATTGATACAAACTTATAATGTAAGAAGTATCTTAGTTTTCTCATCATACAACAGTAGAAATAATTTTTTCAAGTAAGCCTTACAGCTAAAAAATAAATAAAATATAAAATAATAAAAATATTTACAAAATAAAATAACCTAACAGATTGCTGTTATATGCTAATATGGGAGTCAGTGATTTGTTCCTCTATATGAAGGATAATTTATAAATAATATATATACTTAAATATTAGTATATCATTAAACTATACTAATATATTTAATATAATATTAAAACCAATAATAATTTCTTCAATGAATGAAGAAATAACTTTTTTTCCCTTTTAAAAATCAACACAATACATCCTTGGGTCAGGAAGAACAGGCTCCTTTGTGAGTCGGAAGTATGACCAAGAGTCAGAATATGCTCACGGGCTACTGTCCCCTTGCTCTTGCTTTGCAGCTCATTGTGCAACAAAGAATAGTGACCTGTCTAAGCACAATAGTGAAATCACAAGCTAACAACAAATGAAAATTGTAAGGATAAAATCTGCCTCGGCTTTTATATGGCCACTGTGCAACATGCATTTTCTTTAAGGACCTAGCACAAACCATCATCGATAGTAACGGGCTTGAAATAGCAGGTAGTTTTAACTTCTTTCACTCAACACTTGGCATTTCATTTTAAAACATAAGCACAGGACACTCTGTAACTAAGTTCTACTGTAGCTGTGGTTATTACTTCCCCTACAGGCATTTGGCAAATTGAAGACCTAAAATGGCCCATTTAAGTGATAATGGATATGCTCCGACGCAGTGGTTTACAACTGAAAACGTGCTGGTTATGAATTAAAATTTGATACTTGCAAATTCCGTCATAAAAACAAAGTCAAGTTATCTCCAGCTCCCTCATAGCATCCTTGCTATAGGTAGTAAATCACCTTTTTGGCATTAAAATAAGATGACAAGCAGCTTAAGGACCAGAAAACTGCAGCAGCAGTTAACTTCAAGACAAAATTAACATTTCCACAGTGTAATAAAATAGCTATGCTGAGTGTCAGGGGTCCAGGGCTTACTAGTGCTGTGCAGTGAAAGACTTGTCCAATGTTTTGCTCCCCTACTGTAATATTCAGAATTCAAGAAGGGGGAGTGTCAGTACACATAGAGCTGAGGTTCTCATCTTCACTGAGGTGAGTGAGAATGAGTCCAGGAGGGACTGGATCTGCTTACCAAAACCAGTGAAACATCCCCATTAAATATGAGAACTTGATATCATTAACATCCAGATGATTAATGTTTTTGCATTAAGCTTTTAATTTTTACTTTGTGGAAAACAACAAAATCGAATGGAAAGAAGCACAATGAAGACTTATTTCTGCCTCTTTCCTCTCAAATCAGCCCATCTGTAATATATTTCTTTTCTACCAGTTGTACAGCTGTACCTTATGCAGAAGTGTGAGGCCAGCTGGGCTCTTCCTCCTTTGAGGCTGCTGCAAAATCTGATAGTTCTCACAATTGTCAGAAAATAATGTGCTAGAATAAAGGCAAATGGGTCTAGTAATTGATGATTAAGTCAATCATTAATACACAACATGCATGGAGAACTCCATTGATATTAACATGCCAAATCTCATTCTCTGGGAAAAATGCGCATTGATACCTCAGTTGTGTAGAACTTTTCTTACCAAAGCTGTTCATGAGCAGCCTCTTTGCTCTCCTGAGCTATGGAGCTCATCAGAACGAGCTTAACCTGAACAAAGTCTACACTCAGATGATTTTTTTTCCCCATTATCAAACCAAAAGAAGAGTTGTAAGAATAACTGCTATGAAAATATTGCAATGGTATCAGTCATAATGTTTAAAATAAAACTAAAGTCTAAGAGCAGATACCACACAGAGAGAAGATTTCCCTGATGAGCCAAACTTCAGTTTGCAGCAAAGTTCAGGGCATCATTAGAAACCATTTACAAGAAAGGAGCTATTTGCTTGGTGAGTTCCCAATATCACAACTCTAAGCTTTAGAAAATACCATTCTGTACACCAGAACTGACAAGTGATTCTGAGAACCTAAACAGGATCACCAGTGTTTTCAGAGCAGCTTAGCAGCTTTCAGATCCTTTACAGATTAGCCCTTCACTTGAACGGGCTGTGGTGGTTCTGACTTCCATCTCCTCTGAGCCAAATCTTGAATCTGTCATGGGTCACAAATTCATTGTAAAACAAACATTTAGGACATGGGGGAAAGTGGAGAATAACTGGCAAAAATGATTCTGCAAAAGCTGTAGAGAATTTACCATCTGTTTTGCTTTCTATCCAGGTACTTCTGGGCTCTGAGCAAGCTTTTGTGTCTTGGAAATTCACCAGTTCTGTAGCCATCTGAAAAAAAAAAAACCTCGTTGCTATGGCAATGCCATTCTTTCACAATGAATTCTTCTTGAAGGTAGAGGACATTGGCAAGACTAAATGTAAATTTTTTATTTTTTTATAGTGTGACAGACAAAGGTGGTTGGAGCAGGGAGAATTCCTCACTCCCAAAACAAACGTTACCATTATCATCTTCATTTGAACAACATAAAGCATCTGTGTAATAGTGCTGTTAGCCATCCACAAAATGCATCCCTAATCCCCTGAAACTCATGGTATGGTGCCACCGATGCTGTTTCTTGAATGAGTTCCAACGTTCTCAGCGATGCCTTTATGCCTGGAGGTCTGTTTTAATGAAACTGGAAGCTGAGAGAGATCAATAATGACCTCCCCTTCCACACAGCCCATTAGTGCAGTCTTTGTAAAGGTGATGAGTAAGGAAATGAGGTGTCTGTGGGAAGGGGCAACATCCCTGGCAGGTTCACACAAAAAAGGATGCCTTGTCATTTTCTAGCAGCCCACAGCAGGTGGAAGCTACCTGCAGGTACAGACAAAGTCACGAAGGCTGAAGAGTGTGTGAAAAGAATATGACAGCAAAGCTTTTTTTTCCTTTACCTCTTTATCTTCTGTGCACTCTCTGCCTGCAGAGCAACATTAAAGTGCCCCAGATCCCACCCTCAAGTAGAGCAGCACACCAGAAAGCCAGACAAGCTAACACTTCATCTCCTGCTCCCCACTCAGAGCCCTCCCATAAATACAATCTGATGGCTACTGAAGCCACTATCGACCCTGCTTGACGAGAGTGGAAAATAAAATGAAGCCACCCCTTTAGCATTAAGACCTAATCTGTCCTTCTGCATCTCGGACATGCACAGTGATTTACGACCAAATTCATTCCGCCCTTAAAATGCACTTACCATCACGAACAGGCTCAGGGACTACTCAAAAAAATTCAAACAGAAGCATGGCAAATCTGTCTGTTTATCTGATGAACTTCTTCAAAGGGTAACACTGAATCAAATCCAGTTCAAAATCAAAAACCTGAAAAAAATCAATTAGAAGATAGTGCATCAATGAGATCCTTTGGTTCTCTAATAAATTGGTCCCCAGCACTGAAAATACAGTGTAGGTAGCGTGTGAGACATACAGGTGATTTTTTAAAGACACTTCTGTGCTTTGACTGTTGTTTTTCAGAGTGCTCATGCTTTGAAAACTTCAACTGAGTGACTGTATATTTGATTCCAAGTTTTATTTTCAAAGCCAGAATCAGCTGCAGTTCCAAAGTGTCTCTACTGATGTCACTAGCATTACAGCTCAATTGCTTCATAGCAGTCAATGGGTAGCTCAGTTTTTTCCAGCCTATTTTTCCCCTCGCTTAAGTTCCATACATACCTTATTCTCTGCTTCTGATGTTGTTTTCACAGCCTTTGCTGGATGTGAAATTCGTTTAGTGCTGCAGTCACCTACTGCCAGCATGCCACTTATCCCATGTGGCATCAATAGGCAGCCTGACAAGAGACCTTCCTGCCAGTGACTGACTGCAGGACACTTGGCAGCAGTGAGGGAGATGGAGTTTAATGTGACTTGTCTGTTTTAAGTATTTCTAATGGTGAGAGAAACAAATTGCAGTAGCTTGTAATCACCTGCCTGAAGGAACAGACCTGCATCACAGACCTTTGGTCAATGAATACGTGATAAAAGCCAGGTTATTCCTGGGTATTTTCTTTTTTATTCCAGAAAGCTCTTTGCTAGGAAACAATGGTTCAAAGTGACATGAAATATGCTGCAGACTTCTTTTATTTTAAGTGCAAATCAGTGATTGAGCTTGTTAAGATTGTATTAGAACGATAAATAATTAAAACACTTATTGCCTTCCTAAGGTTTTCTAAATGACCCTGCTTCTAAATACATTAATTCAACTGTTCCATACAGGTTGTAGACATCTAAAAAGTATAATCAATTGCTGCAGAATTGCCTTCAGAAGTAATTTTTTTTATCTTTCACTGCCCTTCTTATTTCTCTGAAACAAAACAGTTGAAAATCCTCTTTTGGGAGGGCTGAGAGGAGGATGGACGATCAAGCTTCAGACATTGTGTACTTATTCCAGATGCTTTTTGGTTTGTTTCTTTAGCAGTGTATTCAACACAAGAGCCTACATAATCCGTGTGTCTCTGAAGGTCAAAGACCATCATCTTGACAGGTATCTTTAACCTACTTTTAAGTGAATCCATTTCTTCCAGAGTTATTTGCCACACTGGATTTATGGTTGTTACTATGTGGAAAACACCTTTAAACAGTCTACTCTAGTTTACACCAGTAGCAGGGAATCCATCACTTTGTTACAGACAACAGGTAATCTCAAAACTTGAGTGCTTCTCCCTCTAACCCCCACTGCCTCGTTTCAAGAACCAGAGCAGTACCAGAAAAAGGGTGAAGAGCCTGATGGAAACCCACCACCAACTGCACAACACCTGGCATTGCCGGGATGGAGCAATCTCAAAACCAGAGACATCCCAGAAAAGCGAGAGCAGAGCCTCGCTATCAAGTTCTTGTCATTGTAGCACAGTTTATTGCACTTTCTTCCCTCCGAATGATTGAAACCAATTAAATTATTGAAAGGAGGGTAGTGACTTACCTTCAAAGTACTACACTTGTCTGAGAAAATGAGATTAAGAAGTACTGACTTTCCTCAAGTTTTATTGCCCAGTGGCTATAGCTCTTACGTAGGGAATTCATCTACACCTAATCGCAGAGCTATAACAGGGTTTTGTGTACATCAGCCTTCTGAGCAAACCTCTGTATCTGAGTGGGAGTCAGATATGATCGCACCCCATGTAAGTGAAAGCTGTGATTCATATTTACAACTCTCTCACTGTTTGGCTCAGGGTAAAAGATTCCTTTAAACGCCCCACATATGGACGTAACAAAAATCATTTTCCAACTAAGGGTTTCTTTCCTCCTAAGAAACAAGTTTGATGATTGAGTTAGTTTTCCCTGATTTGAGCAGCAAATGACATGTGCATAAATGTCATCTCACACACAGTAGCAAGTCTGCATACGATTTTAATTGGTTTTTAGTACTCTGTTGTGGGTAAAGAATGGCTGACATGGTAGATTTCCATTTTTTCATGGAAAATCCAGAAAAAGCTGGATTCTGTTGTTTAATGTCTCCATCCAGAATTTTTAAGTCAAGATGATTAAAGGCACTGGTATAAATCTGACATTTTAAAAAGATTTTTTTCACTGGTGCTTTGAAGGCCAAGAGAAACTTCTCCTTTAGAAACACCTCTTTCAGAAATTGTCTTCGAAGCACCCTTCAGAAAGGATCACCAACACCCACACACTCTTTTCTTCCATCTAAAGAATTACCACAGTATTTGTTTTCTTTTACAGGAATCTTATATATCGTTGGACAAGCAATAAAGGAAGAAATAGGAGATCTCCAAGGTGTAACCTGCAGTATAAACTTCAATCACATTAGGGAGCTGAAGGCAGGGATTTTAAAAGCATCTCACTTCAGCTCTTTTGAAAATCCTTCACCAAACCCATCATTCTGTTTATCGCCTGCACTGTCCTAAAGGCATCATCTGAAAAGAAATAAAACTAGTGGGACTCTTCCCATTTACTTTAATGGCCTTTGGATCAGCGCCCAAACGTGTGAAGTTTCAAAGATAAATATATAATTAAGTCAGTCAAGTTTTCTGAAACAGCTTCTGTTGAGATCGATAGTGAACTTGATGGTCTTCTGGGAGAAGAGATGAGGCCTATGTTCAATGCTTCAGTCTGCTACTGAAAGCTTAAGCAAAAGTAATCTAGATTTAGGTAGCAGTCACATAAAACAATATAAAATATTTAACTTTCTTCTGTTAATAGTTGTCACTAACTACTGCTATAACCATCGCTAATACACTACTTGTTCCCAAAAGCAGTTTAAAGGATTCAAGTGTACAGCTACCTGGAAAACAGTATCACATCACTGCACCATTTGGTTTGAAAGTAGGTTTGCCTTGAAAACTAAAGGCTAAAACAAGGAAACAGCTAAGGTCATCACAAAAAAACCCAATCTTGTTAATGCACCAAGGCACTCAACCGGCTTGTGCCAGCTCTGGACCACTAGCTGGTCTGCCAAGTTTGCCTCCAATTAGAAATTAATACAGAGAATCACAGAATCATTAAGGTTGGAAAGGATGTCTAAGATCATCAAGTCCAGCCTTCAACCGAACACCTCCATTACCACTAGACCATGTCCCAAAGTGACTCATGTATTTTCCTTTTGAACATCCCAAGAGATGATGACTCCACCACTACCCTGGGCAGCCTGTTCCAATGTTTTACTAAATACATTTTTCCTAATTTCCAATCTGAATTTCCTTCGGCTCAGTTTGTGGCCATATTCTCTTGTCCTGTCAGCTGTTATTTGGGAGAATAGGCCAATACTGTCCTCCCTGCAACCTCCTTTCAGGTAGCTGTAATATTTCGGTTTTATGGGATGGCAAGACCTTAAGAAATACTTCTTTCCTGATTTATCTGACAATTTTCTTTAACTTGCAATCAGTTTTGAAACAATTCAGAACTGTTCAAAACCAGTATATTACACAGTGTTCAGGATGGTTTTGTCATCAGAGGGGCTGCAGTTCAGCCCAGCTTTTACCTAGGACACACAACACTAACGCAAAATAAATTCCTCACTCTGTCACTAGCTGTTTAACAGGTGTACGTGAACAAAACAGTAGGAGCCTAAGATCAATCCAGTCTCAAGCAGAGAAATACTGTGACAATAAAAGCACCAGAAATATATGATAGAACATCTAGAAAGCTTTTAATCTGGATGAGTCTGAGATAAGGCTGTTGTCACTTACAGGAGTCATCACATGCACATTGCAGCTCAGTAACCAAGAGCATTATTTGTGACCATTTTACAAATGTTCATTGTCACTCTATGTATTTTAAATCTAAGCTTGCTCAAGTGTTAAAGGAAGAGGATGCCATAAATAATGTTTTAGAAATTTCAGAGACTGACTAAGAAAGCTTTTCTGTAAATAAAGGTGACACTAGTTTAAAGTCCAATATATTCCTAGCTCCTAGGACTGGAGGCAGGTGTGCTGGGAGGGTGGAAATCTGCTTTGTTTGAGACTATAGAGATTTAATTTCTCTCCCAGAGGACAGAAATAATCAAGCCTAAGTCACTGGTATAGGTGCAGCTCTTGCCTGCGTGCACCTTAGCCCTGCAATTGCCTTCCATCTCTGGGAGGCAAGAAAGGGCATCGCTACAGCAGATCAATTTTTAAAAATTGGCCTCTGCTTGAAACTCCTCAGGTTTGAAATTAAGTTTAACTGATACGAAGAAGAAAATGTTTTGTGTGAGCATCAGGCAGTCAAAAAGGAAAGTACCCTCTGCTCCCGCTGTGCTGGCAGATTCATCTTGCTGTCACCCATCACAATAATCCTCTTTCTGTCTTTTCATACCCCCTAACCGTGCTGCAGTCAGCCAGAGCCCATCTACTTCTGTCCCATCGTTAAGACCCTCCTGTTGATCTTTTCCAACCCTTCCCACAACACTCATGTATTAAGAACTGCTTGTTTCATTCCGCTGTGCCAGTTGATGATTTTAATTATCTAACTTTGAGTTAGAGTTTCTCAGAGAAAGGATAATTTTTCACCACTTAGAAAGCACCAGGCATCTGGCGTGCGTGTAATTGAGGTCCTGAAATCATTACAGCAATAATACAGAAAACTGTAAATAATGGCCAGGGAAAACACAGAAGAGATGAAATACAGTTTTGGACTAAAAAAAAAATGATCTGAGGTTGTTTTCTTCAGGTCTTTGTCAGAGTTACTTAAGGCTCCTTGTGAAGTTGTCTGCCTGTTCTTATATTCATGCCAGTAGGTGCTAAAATGGCTCTGAATTAATGAGCCCATAATTGAACCTACCAGTTATAGAGCTATTATTGCAACTATATTCTCAATGGAGGGTTTATTTACTTTAAAATGTGTATGATACAGAAAAGCAACTAAGGGATTTATTTGGGGGTTTCTGTAAACCTGAACAGCCTATTGAATCCAGTGTGACTAACTTTGCAGGATTTGGTCTGGAAAATTACACATGCAAATTATTCCACAACAGGATGTTTTGCATATCGATTTAAACTTGAGGATGAGCCAAAATATTAGCATTATTTCAGTAAGATATGTAAATTGCTTTGGAAAAGGTCCATTTGATAGCGAGAAAATATTTTCCAGGAGAAATGATAAGACAAACATTCAACCATCCACTGCAGAGCAGCATTTCCTGAGCAGACACTGCAGCTGAGGTTGGAAACCAGCTTGTTGTTTTCTTCCTATAATCTGACCTTGCTCCTCAATGAAGAGCAGAGCTCCTGGTGAAGAAAGAATTAGGGCTTGAGCTTTTAGAAGATGTACCTCTAGAAATACTTCTGTCAGTTTAGGCAAGACTTGAATAGGCAATGATTTTCTCCAAATTTACCCAGAACAGGTATTAAGCTGGGAAAAACAAGGAATTGGATTGAAGCAAGAGACTTCTTGCCCTTCAGATTCAAAAAGGAGATTAAAACAACAGCAGGACACTGTGGGGTTTGGGGTTTTTTAACAGTCATATAAACAAAACCTATTTTTAAATTGTTTAGTCCAGGAAAAAAGAGCCATGATTTGCCATGATTAGTGTTTTGGTGCCACCTAATCCAATCAAGCATCCAGCTTCATTGCTAATAGTCATTTCATATGGCTTCACAGATACAAAAGGGTGTTTGGCAGAAGTGTGAGATGAAGTTCGGACCCAGTGCTTATTTTACCTGAATTAATGACTATCAAACCTTAGGGATGGCACACGTTTAGGAAGAAAACTCCTGCAAACAAATTCTTTGACCTCATGTGTGTGCATCTCCTTTTAGGGCTAGAATAGAAAACTTTTACTGAAAACTTGCCATTTGAAAGAGTCTAAATAACTGGAAAATAACTTCACTGCACCCTAACCCTTTGGCATGGATTGTATTCAGTTTTAAAACATTCCAAGAACATCTGAATGCCTAGAAACTTCAGCTGGACTCCAGTCACAGAAAGAATTCAAATCACACAAAAAAACCCTCCATAAAAACAACCTCATTGATTTCAGTGACTTTGATGGAAAACACAGGCTAGCCAGAGAGATGGGATTCAAGTTAAAGCATAAGAGTTGTGTGAGGATGAGATCTCAAGTCATGGCTGGAAATGTTGCCCCTAAGAAAGAAGGGAGCACATTGTAAAAAACAATAGGATGTAGCTCAGGCAGTTTCTCTGTGTATCCCAGTCTTTATACATACCTGCCTTTGTAAGAGGAGGCTTATTTTTCTTCCAGCTTTGCTTGCTTCTTATTTCTTTTCATCTCACCTTCGCTGCCCGCTCACTCACAGAGTTGTCTCGCTTTTTGTTCGCAATCATGAATTTCTTTGGGGAACAGGCGCCTCTCATCAAATACAGCTTTCAAGGCCTCAAAACAGAAGTGAATCCCACAGCAAATTCAGCTTTACTTTTGGAGAGACACACTGTGAAAATCAGGCATCTGGAAAAGGAATAATAAAAAAATAGAGGCAGACCTCAGTCACTGCACTTCATGGAGAGTAACGCTGAATTTTCTGCTTCCAGCTCTGCTGACAAGTTGAGATTTCTTGGTTATTTTTCTCCCAGCAAGGCAACCGAGACCGACTCAATCCTAGGGACCGTGCTCCGTATCGTATCCATCTCTCCCAAACACCCTCTGAGTTCATTGGTCAGGTCGATCAAACCTGATGGAAGAGTGAAGATCTCAGAGAACTTAATTCCTACAAAACAGGAACAAGGATGGACTGGATGGAGAAGAAAAAGGCTTTTCCTTGAAGAAGCACAGCAAGGCAACTGGTGCCTATAGAACAGCCCTTCTTCAGGGATGACTCCTGGGAAATCCTCAGCCAACACCTTGTTGTTGGGTGCTGAAGCCAAACCCAGCCTGTCTGCACGGAGAAATCCCTCGGAATGTGCTTTCACTGTTACTTGTGTAACTGTCACAGAATTATAACGTTTATATAATTTGATTAAATTGACTGTATTATTTCTTCCCCGCCTAAATCCCTGTACTAGCAATTAGCTGGACATGCTGAAATGAGCAAAGGAAGAGGCCTCCCTCCCTATACTGTATGCACTGTCCATCCCAAACTCTGTCAACATCAGGCAGAACTTTGCTCTTTACCTTTTAAGAGGCAGTTAAGTACCAGCTCAATTTGGGGAGACTAGACTGACTTTTTATTCCCCTTTATTTCTCCAAATTTCCATTCTTTTAACTTATTATAACTTCTACCATTAAGCACTAAAAAAAAACCCAATCAAATTATCCTTTATTGAAATGAAAGCGTTAAAACCGTTAATTGAATGCCTGCCTGACTAGGCAGGTTCATCCTGCAAGCGTTTATTTACATGTATACAGCAGGCTGATCTTCAGGCATTCCTCCCTCCCAGATTAAGGACAAGATTCTTTCTTCTCATGTGCAAATATCCTTTTCACTGAAGTCAGATTAGTTAATGAATAAGAGTTAAATGCTATTCACATAGCTGTTGCCTGACACCTGATGGGACCTCATTTTTGCAGTACCGGCTGGAAATCTGTATTGTTTCTTTGGGAAGGAGGCCTGAGGAATCAACTTGTTAGGAATGTCATATACTCATACATTGTTAATCGGATGATGAGCATGAGCGCGACCAGGCGTGGATGAGCTGCACAGATCAAAATTGCTGCAGCCGTTTAAACCCAAAGTTCACTTGCATTTAACAAGCCATGAACCCAGTAGGCAAAGCCAAAGCATTATTCCCAAGTGATTGGTAGCACTGTAGAGACCATTAACCAAATCAAATCAAAGGTGCACAATTCTCACTGAGCCCAGCTCGTTACTGCTGAGGCAGGAAACGATACCCTTTGTGCAGAGCAGGAAACCAATCACAAAAACAAAAAACCAAAAAACAAAACCCCAACCAAAAAACCCAAGATAAGGTTTTACCCAATCTCTGGAATCCCACCTCACAGTTAGAGGTACTTAGTTCTTAGGGAAGCAATGCATCTATTGATTTCAATAAGCTAAGGATGAATTGTGCAATGAATTAAAGGATTAGAAACATAAAGATGTGAACTGCGTTTCTAGCTTTGGTTAATTAAAATATACATTAAACTTTATCCACAAAAAATAGCTAATTAATACATTACCAGGACTTAGTACCTATTTTCAGATACAGGAGAGCAACTTAAACACACACTTCGATGGAAAAAGATTTGATTAGGATTGTTAAAATCAGCTGCAAAAATAGTCTGATAGAAAGGTACTGATACCCTGATCCTAAAGACATGAGACTGCTGCTCTTAGGTTAAGGACGTCTCCAAGCCTTAGAGAGCAGAGCTGTTCCCAGTACCTGTGTGTACAGCACAGCCACTGCAGGAAAAATCTCAATACTCAGTGGGCTTGAGGCAGGACCATGTCCACAATGCATCAGAAATACTCAGTGGGACAAACTGGACTGATGTGATGGAGATTTGTGTTAACAAGCCAGCTGTTCCCTCTCTCCATAGTGATTGCTGAGAAGCCAAGTCCACTTAGACATAAAATACAGAGTTATTAACAGCTGGGCTTATTTGGTTTGGTAAAGGTGATAGTCACACAGCAATTACACTTCATTCACATTTTGCTTTTGAAATTGCACTTCCCACGCTCTCTTCCTAGTATTAGCAGTCTTTTTCCTCTCATTTTGAGCAACTTGCAGAGTGTGGAAGTGCAGGACTCATTCTTTTCCTTGATGAAGACAAGTTTGGGATAGTTAATGGTAAAAATAATGGGAAATACCTGAAATGATGGAATCATCAGTATTAAAACCACAATGTTTCCACATCTTGCCTTTTATAGGAAAGCAGAGAGAGGTGGGGAAAGCCACGGAGTGAGAGAGAAATCCTTACTGAAAAATAAAACCTCTTGGCTAGCCAAAACCAGGCACCTGATTAAAAAACCTTAAAGCTCATGTGACAATTAATTCAGCTTCCAAGCATTTAATGTAAAGATTGCACATTTGGCTTTGCTGAGTCAGCTGGAGTGTCTAACACAATCAGGTTCTTTCACCTCATTTCTTTCCCTGAGCTTCGCTATTAACCTCTGCTATTCATCTCCCCAAAGCTGATGGTCTCTTGCACAAGAGCATCCAATGCCAACCTTCAAATAGCTGGGGTTTGTACCCATAAACCAGCACCAATTGAACTCTCTAAGGTGTGTGGTTAGAAGTGACTCGTATCCTGCATACCTTGGGCAGATTGCCAGCAACTGTGCTTTCAGAGGAAGTTTTCTAAAGAGTGGGAAGAAACCACAAAGCAAATTGCGAAGCCATCAGATATCCTCATCAGGGATGCAAAGACACGCGTGAGTGCGCAGCTCAATATCTCCAATGCATCAAATTAATAAGCAGTTATACAAACCTTGCTAAGAGGCAGCTTGGCTTGAGCAATGCAAAGGTGTCCCTGAATGAACACGACACCCTAAGAGCAAATTCCTATTTCACTGTGACTTTGTTTGCTCCCTCAGTAGGAAAACACAGAGCAGAGTGATGTGTGAAGGTGATCGGTAAAGGCTGAATTCAGTTCTTCCAGCTGCCTTTTTAGTACTTTTACTTTCAAAACATTTCCAGTCTTGTCCCATTTCATCAAAATTTACTTTTTAAGTGGAGTTAACCCACCACCAGGCACTTACCAATTCCAAGTTGGTCAGGGAAACAAGTTGATACTGCTGGGTCTTGACTGTAACTACACTAAGAGAATTCTTTCTCAAGTTAGCTGGAGCAGCCTCTTACTCAGTTTTGCTTTTCCCATCTCCAGCTATTTGACAGTTGAATGAAGCTTATGGTTTCCAAATAGACTGAGGGAAATCTCTCATCTTATTAAACCTCATACCTAGGCAGAAATAATCCGGTACATTGTCCAAATAGAACTTTCCTCTCACACTCTTGGATGTATTCACAGTTAAATCTGTTCACAAATTAAAATCCTTTTTCTTCAGCCAAATGCATTCACAAGTCAGCAGTTCAGACTCATTTCTTCAATTAACCTGTAGGGCCTGATACGGTGCCTGATGGAGTGAGTTCTGAATTTTCCAATCAAATCCGGTGGGGTATGGAACATGCCCTTACAAAATTAGAAGTTGTCGAGATAGGATTATATGTCTTACTACTTACTTGAAGCTTCAAATCAGCTGCTCTGCAATAAATGCTGGAGTTCTACGTTACCTTAATCTCATTTCAGCACAGATGGTAAAAGCAAGTGACCTTTGTTTTCTGCCTTTCTGTGCTGAGAGCTGGAGTAATGAGACTATAATGAAGGTCTACTTATTTTCCATCAGGTAGGAAGACTGAGATTTTCACATTTTCACTATTCTTTTGGCTTTTCTCTAAAGTTTTTCTGAGGGAGAAGAATAAAGTCACACTCATTGGTGCCATCGATCTCCTTGGGAGCTCTGATACTCCATGACCTAATCGCACTTTAAAATCCAGGTTTACTGAAAATCTAAATTAAATTGTGCTTCTATGAGAAGTTAACTTTTCTCATCAAATCTTCATAGTATTACTCTTCCAGGCAATATAATTACAGGCAAAAAAATAATGTTCAGGACCTCTAAACAGATATGCAGGACCAAAAACATGATTATTTTTTGTTCCTTAAGATACAGTAAATTCTTTATGATCTTCTAGAGGAAATAAAAAGTTACCTTTCTCTCCAGCTTCCACTTCAGTTATAAAGCCAAAATTCTGCTGCTCTAGATGGGATCCTTCCCAACTGATTTGAACACAGCAAGTGCTGAGAAATTGGACCAATCTCTGGAAGAAACCAGTAGTGTTGATTAGTATTTTTTGTGCCCAAAAACAAGTCTGTATAGAGAAAAATTCAAGTGCTAAGTTGCATTTATTGCTGAAATAGTCAGGTGTGGTTTGAAACAGTGATTCTGAGTCAGTTGAGCCCCTGTCAAAAGCACACGGGTATGTGAAATTCAACAGGCAAATGTCAGCTGAAATAAATCTGCCCTTGCCCGCATGTCTCATCACACATGGACTCCCTAGACACAGCAAACTGCATACAAGTATCTCCCTCAAGGTCAGGCTCACAGGAGGAATCTGTACATATTGATCCAGTGAGCAGTTAGTTACCATTTGATTGACGTTATCTACACCTAGGTGTTGCACATGCAGTCACCATCATCCCGTTTCTTAGCTATGGACCTAGAAGATTCATTTGTATTTAAAAAGTGTTTGAGGGCTGGGAGGGTGTGTGTGTGTGTGTGTATTTTTAATTAATTACATTTCATAAATTAAAAAACCAAATTCTATAGCTATGTATTACCTTCAGGCAAGAGCACCTGAAGAGAAGGCTCTGGGAGGAGCTTATAGTAACCTTCCAATACAGAAAATGTGCCTACCAGAAGGCTGCAGAAGACTGTTCACAAGGGCAGGGAATGATAGGGTGAGGGTCATGGTTTTTAAGCTGTAGATTTAAGTTAGGCATCAGGAAAAATTCTTTAACCTGGGGGTGGTGGATCACTGGAACAGATTGCCTACAGAGGTGGTGGAAGCCTTGTTCCTGGAGACGTTGAAGGTCAGGCTTGAGCAGCTCTGGGCAGTCTGTTCTAGTTAGAGATGTGCCTGTTTGTTGCAGGGGGGTTGGACTAGATGACCTCTGGAGGTCCCTTCCAACCCTATGATTCTATGGTTCTAGAAAAGCATTATTACCTGCCAGCGAAGTAGTATGCTTTGAGCAGCCATGAGAACACTTGAGTAGCGCTCTGCTCTTAGACAGCTTTTACAATACAGCTGAGAAAAAGAGGTTTGAAACTCTAACTGCCCCTCAGTAGGAAGCTTCTTATTCTTTTGTTTTATCTGTTCTGAAAAGACAAATTAAAATCCACTCCCAGTATATTCTGTGTTTTGATGTACATGTAACAAGGGAAATTATGTGAAAGTAGCTGTTTACTACTCCACTGCTTCATGCTGGCTTGGCATTTAGAAGTTTATTTCCTCTGAGTTTTCCCCAGAAGGAGGAAACTTTTTGGCTATGTATAAACAGAAAATCCAGGAGCACATACTCCTTCCTTACCCTGGGATGGTCCTCCTTTTCTGAAACAGTAGGATGAAGAAATAGGCTCTCCAAATGTGTATATAAGTCCACGTAGCTTCTGTTTCAGTGAGGATAAACAACAGAATTAGCTATAGGAATTTATGGCTAGATCAAAAGTCCTTTACATTCAGGAGAAAATTTCTTCATGATCTTGGAGGGCTCCACAGCAGGCAACCAGCCATTTGCAAATCCCTTGTGAAATGACCTAATGGTGCAAACACAAACTAAATGTTTAGAAAGCGAGCTAGAATTTGACTTGCATAAGGCAACTCCTAATCATTCCTTCCTTAATGAAAATTTTATTATGTAAAAATTACTAACTAGTCTAGAGCTTTATACATTACCATAAATGTCTCCAAACCAGAATGTACTCTCAGAAATGCCGCGCATCACCATAGGACTGGAAACTAGGACACGCTGATGTGATCCCAAAGCAATTTTTACTCAAAGTATTATTTCTGAGGAATCTGGCTCTAACAAAAGACAGTTTCCCTCACGAGGCCACTTTCTAGTAAAATATTTACCACAATACCCAAAAGCCCGTTTCTTTTCCATGTGCTTATAAAAATGTACCAAATGGGGGAACAACTTGGTCTATTTATCTTGAGGTGCTACTAAAAGTCAGAGAAAAAAAACCCCCATAGCCCTCTGTCATCCCCTCCCTAAAGCATTCTGCTTCCATTGGGCAGGAAGGACCTGTTAGTTAGAGGCAAAAAATGGCAAAGCCTCACAAAAATAGTCCTCATGAAATGCACTAATTTAGCAATTTGCTATTTTCTTATCAGAATAGTAAAAAACATAGAGTAGGACCTGACTCTAATGGCTTTATAGGGGAAATGCTCTACAAAGGAAATGAGAGTCTAGATTTAACATGTATTGAAAATGTTTTTCTCTCAGCATTGAGCCTGTTGCTCAGCCTTTAATAAATATTTTAGCCCATATAGCAATAACCCTACAGGTAATGAGATTACCTTCCATTTGATTTCATTCTGGTGATGCAGATGGTATGACTGAGACTAAATCCAAAAAGGATTTTCCTAGTATCATTGTTTTGAGATTTTTATGTTCAGAAAATTTAAGGCAAAGTAGTATTTTGGTACAACTGCATTTTACTCAGGGTCCTGTATACTCTGTGCTACAGAAGGTTGCTGAAGAATGAGATGTTTTGAAGTAGGACTAAATATTATCTTTGGTAATAGCCTCTAAGAAACCACATAGCATTTCTGAGAAGATAGAGCCATAAATGTAATAATAAAGCCATATACACTGCATTAGCAAAGAGGCCTCACGCTGTACCATCCTCTTTCCATTTGAAGACAACACTTTCTAGCACACACACATGATCTCTCAGCACATCTAAGCAATGCCAGGAAATTCCATGAAGTCTGTGTCCATGACACAAATCCAGGGGAAGTGAGCAAAGCATCAGAAACTTGAGAAAGCACATGAATTTTCTCAAAATATGATTTCTGTTACATTAACAAGTGCATGATTCAAACTAGAGACTGTTCCTGTGGTTTATTTTAATATAAAATCTTGGAGTCTTCCATCATTCTCCAAAAAAATTTGGTCTGAAGTGTCCTATATGTTTTGGCCTTTTATCCAGTTTTCACCTTAGAGGTCAAAGCACAAACCCACCTTTTAAAAATTACTTACAAGTAAAATTACTGTGTATCCTCCTTACCAACATCAGGAGATGCCTCATCAAGCAAAGGAACGGCCCTTCTCTGTTTCTTCAACCTCATCAGCCTTTTCTTGTCCTGTTTTTGCAACATCCCTCCTGTACAAGGCGAGAGTTTTAATTTACTGATTTTCTTCCTAAAAGTATGGAGCAAATTGTTGCTTGAAGCTTGAATAATTTCTTGTAGGCTTCAAATAAAGCAGGCAGTCTCCTATAGATAAACATATCAGTTGTCATCCTTTTTCTGCAAGAAAGAAGGCAAAGAAAGCAAGATCTCCCCTGAGACATCTGTAGAGCTACAGTATTTATTTCTACCACCACACTTGTTAAAAGTGTTGTTTTTAAAGTCAGAATAACTGCTGTACAACACTTACTTCTTATTTGTATTTCAGATTTTTACCCAAGTGCTGCTGAAAGAGGGAAAAGTTGTTGCTGAGCATTTCCAGCTCAGGACAGAACGAGCATCACTCCAATAACACGCAAGGGGATGTGGATGGCCAATGGAGTCACCCATAAAGAAAATGAGAAGTCACTGGGCTGTATTTTTGCTATTAAAAGCAATATATTGATGCATGGAAGTGCTCCTGGTGTCCCCAAATGAAGAGGAATGTGTCATCGCTCTGCATGCTACAGGAGGGTGAGAGCCCACCCAGATGACAAGCTGTATGCAGTGGTCCTCAGGAAGCTTTCACAGTCCTTCTCTCTGTAAGGTACCTCAGTATTTTCTTTTAAGACAAAGACTGCAGTCTGGATCCCAGTGAGAAGGTACCCAACCCCATCTGCTGCCCAGGATGTCCCAGACACACTGGTTGTGTGCTACTGCACTCTTGTAGCATGAAAAGCAATTACATTTCTTTTCATTTAGTGACACCAGGAGCACTCCCATGCACTAATATATTGCTTTGAATAGCAAAAATACAGCCTGGGCCCTGGGCAACCTGGTCTGGTGAGAGGTGTCCCTGCACATGGTTGCAAGTAGATGATCGTTAAGGTCCTTCCAACCTAGACCATTCCATGATTCTGTGATCACCCTCTGCCATCCCCTTCATCCCCAGGGTACTGTGAAGCTTCCATGAAAACCATAGTTTGTTCAATGCTCCTCCTAAAACACAAGTGCAGCCAAACAAGCACCCTGAGCAATCCTACCTTGAAGCAGCCTCTGATGAGCACGAACCTGTTGTTCAAGTCACTCTTTCAATATTGACTGGGACAAATCCACAAATAAATTTCATCTGCAAGAAATACACACAGCAAGCTGCTCACTAGAAGCATTCATCTCCCTGAGCAATGTGAAATGCAAAAGAGTCAGAGCACAAAAGAATGTTCTCTCTAAAATTTAACCTTTATTTTCTATTCATGAGTGCTGCCATCCAAAGTAAATCTCTGTGCAAACAGTTTTCTTTACAGGGTTGAAAGTAACTGGTGAAACTGAATATGGATGGAGGATGGGGACACAAATCAATAGCCCTATGAACAGATTTCATGTCACTGTGTAGACTCAAAAGAATGCCCAGTAAAAACAACAGAGAATGTATTTTAGATTCTCAAGACAGGAAAGCATGGAACCAAAGGAGCATGTGCTGTGAGGTATCTCCTGTGCAACCTCACCGTCTTCAGAGCCATTTCAAGGGCTAAAAGTCCGTGTGTGTTACTATTCTACTCAGGCTGGGTTTAAACTATTTAAGTTCCCTGTCAGTATCAGTTATGATCATTTCACATAAAAACTAATCCATAACAAGGCTTCATGCTTGGTCGTTTGAAAAAAAACCCTATTTCAACATGCAATTAGAAACTGAGCTCTCTAATTGAACTTTTTTTTTAAAAAGGAGAAAATTGGAGAATGTTACAGACTGAATAAATCAGGGCCATTAATAACACCCCCTCCCCTCATTTCACCATATTTCATTTTATTCATTAAGGAAAAATTGAGCCAAGCCAGCGTACAGAAAACACTTAACACCTGCCAATGAAATATTCCTTTACAGTTTATAAAGAAAAGCCTTGTAATGGGTTGCTGAAAGGGGTGTCAGTCAGTACTGCACACACTGTGCGCCTTCTCCAAGTCCTTCTTCAAGCACAGCCTTCGTTGCTCTTTTAGTCACGGCATATCTACAAAAGATATTCCCAGCTTTTATCAAGGAGCTTGTGTTTGTAAATAGGCACGACAAAAACCTCGCAGCTAATTTTCCCATTTTTGTACTTAGCTGCTTTACAGATCCCAATCTCTTTTAAAGAGAATTTGCACATTCGTACAATTTTATTCTAATGAGCTAAATTCTGCCATCTTTCATTATGATAAAAAGAATCATATCCCGGAGATTAATCGCTGAATTTCAGTAGAGCCATTCATTGACTAATGATCAAACTCAACAAACAAGGTGGCAGATGGTGGCCATATGAGATTTCTAGTGCCTTCTTTAATGAGCACAAAACACAGTCTTCTACCTCATTTGCACATCCCAGCCACTACATCAATGAGTTGTCTACACACAAGCAGCTGTCTGAACAGCAAAAGTGTCGCCTAATTACAGGGCTAGATCCTCAGCTAATGTAAAGCAGCCTTCCTCCTTTTAGATCAGCAGAGATGGAGAATTTGTATCACCTAACCACCGGGTTCATAACTTTTGGAGAGGCAATTTAGCACTGCAAGATTAGCAACAAGCATGTTTTTCAGGGAGCTCTGGGGCAGCAGCACCCAGTTCCCAGCAGCAACAGCTTTACATCTATTTACACCAGTTTACTCTGAATACCATCTGAAGAATAGACCCTTAAAAGCTCAATAAACTCATGTTCCTTTGACATATTGGTGACATTCACAACATTGCAAGCCTTCCTCCTCCTAAGTATTTAGCTCCCTATAAGTAGTCAAGCAGATACGCACCCCAACTGGCATGTACACACTGTAGATCACTGATTTGTTTCTTACAGCCCTCCTGGGTGCTGTCTGTGCTGAGACAACTGCGTTCCCAGAAATGGGCATAAATGTCTGTATTTATTTTCCCCTCACACTGTCTGGGAGCAGGGGAGAGGGAGCCAGCACGAGAACCACATGGAGAAAATGGCTAGGCAAATACTCTCCATACATTTCCATCAGTGGAGTGTGTGACATTATTCCTTGCCAGTGCACTACTGTTTGGAGTGGACGGTAATTAGGGATTTCCAGCTGGCACGATGATCATTATATATTAGAGGGTAGTCTGTAAAGACCATCAAACCAATGGAATGCTCAGGTTTTGAGTAGCCTCCAAGGCAGGGCTCTGCAAGACTCGGTTTTGCAAGCAGTTAGTATTATTTATAGTCAAGAACTAAACAAGACAGAAATTAAGGCACTGCTCCACACCGAAGGTAACAGTATGAAAATGCTGATGTAGATCTGTGGCAGAAGGCAGAAGCAATAGCCTTGCAAATATATTGGAAGTGTGGAAGGGAACAGAGCGAGACGCACCTCAAGGCTGCTCTTTGTCACTCTGGCAGCACAAAGTCATAAATAATCCCCCCCACTTCAGACTCAATTATCAGCAACTTAGTAGCGCTCAGGATACCTTACGCACAGGAGAATACAGGACATCACTCCAGCTCTCAACAAAATACCTTGGATAATTTGCTTTTTCACCTGATCTGGGCAGCAGAGGCTTTTATGGATTGAAGATCAGTTTAAGGTATTTTCCACAGCTGTTTCAAACAACTTTCCCACCATAGCCCCCTGGACTAAACAACATGAACTTTATATGAACTGGCCAATCTTGAGCCAAAAATACAGCAAGAAAAAGATCTCTTTTTCTAACCAAATCTAATTATAGATGTGCCATATCCAAGTTCAGCCTTAACAGCTTAGCAGGACTGGCATTTCTATATGGATTTAACACTGGCCACTGGGGAAAAAAAAAAGGGGGGGAGGAATTGCTTTTTGTAAAGATCATGCTATTAAAGTAGTCATAATTTCTAAAATGGTGAAAAGCCGGTCTTAATGCCTTTGTTGTCCTGTGTATCACAGAATTATTGAGGCTGGAAAAGACCTCCAAGATCATCAAGCCCAGCCTATGACCAAACACCACCACCAGGGGTCTAAGTACCACATCCAATCTGTCCTTAAACACCCCCGGGGATGGTGACTCCACCACCTCCCTGAGCAGTCCATTGTAATACCTAGCAGCTCCCTCTCCTCCACCACTTAATCCCTGTCCTTGAAAGGAAAGAGGTTTAATTTCAGGTTCTTCTCTTGGAAGGAGGGTGGTGTCTAAGGGCAGTCCAGAGCTGTGGTGTGTCTGTGAAGCTCTGCATTACTAAGTTTACCTATGGGAACCTCTCAGAAACATTCAGTGCTGCCTATCTGTAGTCTTTGAACTAGAGTCCTGCCCAGATCGATTCCTCCAACCTTTGAAACAGCAGGATGGGAGAGCCAGGGAGGGGCAAATCCTCTCTTTCTGCCCCCACCAAGCCAATCGTGAGGTACATTCTCAAGGGCTTTCAGTCCTGCCTCCTCAAAGTTGAGACATGAGCTTTGGCTTGTTTTCTCTCAATGCCAGCGTAATTGCCAATTCTATTAGCAAAAATTGAACTTGCAATCTTTAGTATCAAAAAGCATCTAAATTAAAGGCTGCAATGCTTAACCTGCTATCTCTGCTACGAGTTGCTGCTAAGGAACACACACAGGCCAGCTAAGCCAGTGACTTTTTCAAGCAGTAATTTAAACATACCGATGCAAAATTAAATCAATGAGGGAAACAGATTACAAAGAGCACAGCACCTGCAGTCTTTTTTCAATAGGGTGGGTGTGTGAGCGTTGAACTTCCAGGCAGGATCTGCCAAGCTGAGTAAAACATTTTGATGCCTGTAGGATCCAATAGTCCATTCAATCCCTGTAAATCACACATGTCCCTACACACCACTAGGAGAATCATGGAATCATTATGGTTGGAAAGAACTTCTAAGATCATCAACCTTCAATTTAACACCTCCATGACCACTAAAGCATGTCCCAAAGTGCCACATCTATTTGTTTTTTGAACTCCTCCAGGGATGGCAACACCACTACCTTCCTGGGCAGCCTCTTTCAACCCTTGACCACTCTCAGTGAAGAGATTTTTCTTGATGTGCAACCTAAACCTCCCCTGGCACAGCTTGAGGCCATTTCCCCTTGTTCTGTCACTAGTGACTTGGGAGAAGAGACCAACCTCCACCTCTGTACAATCTGCTTTCAGGTAGTTGTAAAGAGCAACCAGGTCTCAACAACCCCAGGTGCCTCAGCCTCTCCTCATCAGAACCATCCTCCAGGCCCTTCATGAGCTTCATTGCCCTTATTTGAACCCACTCTAGTAATCTCAATGTCCTTCTTTTATTGAGGTGCTCAAAACTGAAGTCAGTACTCAAGATGAGGCTTCACTAGTGCTCACAGAGAGTGCTCTGATACTATAGCTTGGCCACCAGCTCATGCCTTGGTTCTGCACTGTAAGGTCTGGCCTCATGTGATAACAAGGGCATATTCTGAGCTGATCTAGTAGGCAATAAACATTCTGCTATCTGTACCCCGGTATGTGACAGTAACACACAGCAAGGAGGGCTCGGTACTGACACCAACCCCCTTTGCCCTGCCCTTTGTCAGCCTGAAAAGAAAATTGCTACTTGCTATTCAGGTGCAAGGCTGTAATTACCCTCACAAATGATGCGCAAATAAACCGGTCCCAAACAAATTAGTCTAGTCACTCCTTACTACTACAGAGAAGTGTTTTATCAGGATAGTCTTAAACACGATTATTATTTCTAATAGGCTGGATGGAATTTTGAATTGAGCTGCCATGAAAGTGCTGTCTGCTGACAAATCAGAGGATAAAGCAGGAGCTCGGTGAGCGCTGAACACTGCACCCAGCTTGCAGCACTACCCAGGCTTACGGGATACGTGGTTATCAGCAGACATACCAGTGATATCACTGCTAGCATGGTTACTGTGACCCAAATAAATATCTTGCCATATGAATACCTCACAACAACTGTTATCAACAAAGTGCAATGACATCCTGACCTCAAGTGCTGTTCAGATCTACAGTGGGGGTGGTAGGACCCTTCAGCAGGAGGTGTTGATACTTTTCCACTGCTTAGGAAGTTGTCAGTATTACAAGGCATTGTGTAAAAGGCAAGGAAATTTCAGCTAAGCATTTCACTGATAAAATTCTTTCCATTTCTGTTCATCTATCAATTGGAAAGAGACAAATTGAACCAGATAATGAAACTTCTATCTCCCCAAGGGATCAGAATAGCAACACTATACAGGATACAGGTGGACACAGCAAAGTTGCAGTCAGGAAAAATCTGGGTTTTAGCTATGGTGATTTAATAATATTTTGATCTGCCAGATAAGAGGTAGAAATAATCAGTAACAGTAATCTGTTCTTTCATTTTACCATTCAGAAGCAAAAGCAAGTCAGCCAAGCGATCTCACTTGAAAATTATAGGCTAAATAGCCTCGTAGGAAGAAATATCTGCTGATCTCAACCAAAATAGAGACCTTTAGTCCTATCCAATATGCAGACGGCAAACAGAATTTAGTCTCTCTGCAACAATACTTTGCACAGGGCGATGTTTTATTGTCTATAGATTAACACTGACTTTCTGCTTACCATACCAAATAAAACATAACTTTATATTTAAAAAATCAAAGCTGTATCTAGAATTGAAAAAAAACCCCAGCAGCTCACTGAAAGGACACCACAGAAAATAAACCAAACCTCACCCATTGTAATTAGAGTGCTTATGGGAGAACACAAGAGAGATGTTCTCCAGCAGAAGTCCAAGGACATTGACCATAAAGCACAGGAGGGGCAACTGGCTCCAGAAAGTTCAGGCAGAAACTCAGTACTTGAAGAGTTCCAGACAGTTCTACGCCCCTTAGCTAAGCGTCATTCAGAGCAGGGGAGGTCCTGTCGCATCTCATCCCGTATCCTTGTCAAATGCCTACTACAACACAGCTAACTGGGATCCAATCCATCGTGTCGTTAGTCCCCTGCATTTAGGATGTATCTAAACTAGTTTCCTGGTCTCTTACTATGGTCAATGACACTTCAGAGAGCTGTTCATCCCTCCCAATTAAGCAAGCCAAGAACATAGTCAACCTATGCTGAGGGGAGACAAATGCTACCTCTGATTCAGACACCTGATTCAGACGATTGCATTTGAGTGAGGTGCAGGTTAGGCTGAAATATACATTGAAAACAACGTAATAATGAATATTATTCTCAGTTCATTTGCTCACATCACACATTTAGAGATTCAAAGAGAGGTTTAGTTACGTAAAAGCCATGAAGACTTTGCAGATACACGTGAACAGCCTCAGAATGTTCCTATCTTGAAAGTATTATAAGTTAAAATTATATAAAAAATTATATAGAGGGGTAGCCTGGATCCTTGGGACTAAAAGGCATTTTCTCCCATGTCCAGCACATTTCCAATGCATTGCAGTGAGTCTGCTTTTGGCTGTGACCGAGTATTTTCCTTGCTGAATTTATACCCTAAGAGGCGCAGATATTTGCTTTGAAACTTTCAGAAGAGAGACACAGAAGCAATTTATCCCTTTTTATTCCTCATCTCACAGTGAACAACTGCTCTGTAAGTCACCTCTTCAGATAAAGCAACATCTCTACCCTTTGAATATCTGAGTTTACAAACAAAATGCTTGAAAATTATGTCGCAATATTTTTTCATAGTAATGACAGGAAAATTCAGGAGAGAAGTGCTCTTTGTAGTTTCATTTCTTTGAACACCTCGAACAATTTTAAGGTGCGCTTTCTTCCCTGCTATAAAGCCAAGAGAACAAAGCGATAGGAAATTCAAGATTGTGGCAATCCTATGCCATAAACACCAATCTTCCACACTAACCTTTCAACTGCCTGAATATGGGCAAACCTGTGGCTGGAAACAGCCTTGGTCGTGCAGAACTGGTGCCTTAGTTTGCAAGAGGTGTGGTGCAGAATTTACTCAGTGGTGCTGCAACTTTTCAACCAAACCTAAATCTTCTATCTGCACTGAGATGCCAAGCAAACAGTGAGCTATGAAACTTCAAGAAAATTAGACTTGGATAGATTTTTGTCTTAAAAAACCCAGAAAGAAACAATACATTTCAACAATCTGTCTTTTCTTGCTTTTTCTTACTCCATGCGCAGTACCTGTCCCCATTATCATCCTCTTCAGTATCAAGGATCTGGGAGATAACAACTGGTCTGCCCTTCCCACCACTGCAGGTATGCTGACAGTAAAGTCAAATTTCCAACTAATAAAAAAAAACCCAAGTAAAAACAAAGCAAAAATATGTTCTAGTAACTTCAGAAGCAATAAAGCAACAAAGGAACATAACAAAAAAGGCAAAAAAGTAAGCTGACAAGGATTATTAAATCACTTTCTACTATAACCAAGCCACATACCGCCCAGTATGGATTTTTTTTTCCCTTCTAGGCACAGAAAAAAGAAGCCCTGACAGTATCCACCATTTTATAGGCAGAGGAAAGAGACAAAGATTAATTTACATGCTGCAGGGCGTAAAGTAAGACAGTAACAGAAATTCACTATATCAGAGACAGGTGATGAACCAAGTGCACGATAGGTAGAAGATGTAAACGCTATCCAGAGCTACATGTTTGTTTGCATAATTCAATTCTCTGAAGGAATCTCCTCTGGTTTTTGGGTACTCCTCCATATATCCAGCAATCCACAGAGCACAGCAAATTACTGCTCTTATTCAGAAGCATCTGTTCCATGGGTAGTAAAACAAATGTATAGGGACATAAGATGTTCAGCACGTGTTGCATAGGTTGCTCTGGCTACACACACTGTTGGGGATAGTAGGTAGTTGTATAACTACTAACCAATGGCATAGGAACCCAAGTTGTACATATGGCCTTTATTCCTTAGACAACCCTGTAAACCCCCCTCCAACTCTACAACTTGCTCTTTTCTCAACTAGTGCTCATAAGGCTTTACAGGCTCCCGCCTATCTCCACTGAGCGCTATGGACTGCAGTTCACTGATGTAATAGAATCCTAGAAGGCACTGGGTTGGAAGGGACCTCTGAAGTTCATCTAGTCCAACTCCTCTACAACAAGCAGGGATATTTCTAACTAGAACAGATGGCTCAAAGCCCCATCAAGCCTGTCTCCTAGATCAATGCTCATCTGTGCCTGAACACATTCCTACTGTATGAAAAGCTGTTTATTTGGTTTTCATGCATGATCGAGTTCTCCTGCACCAGCTCAACATCATGCTAAACCCCAATAAAACGGGGTCTGTACCTTGTTGCGATAGTGGGTATGGTGGTTGGAGTAAATGATCTTGGAGGTGTCTTCCAACCTTAATGAATCTGTGATTCAAACACCGATAGCTGTTTTTCCTAGACTGATGTTCATTAATTTACAGGCTGGTTTCTATGGATTAAAATAGCTTTGCAAAAGATGCAATTTAGGGAAACCTCAGGAGCACAACTCATTTTAAATGCAATATAATTCAGGCAGCGATAATTTATATTGACAGTAATTTCAGACAAGATGTGTTTGCCATTAAAGCTGGAATGCAATTCACCTACTGGTATTCCAGAGATGCATATTTCATGGCAGGAAGCTGCTTCAAAGGTGTTGCATATATTTGGGTTTATGTGAAAGTCAGAGAAGCTTCATCTTTGTGTCTTATTTACAGGACAAAAAATCTGAAATAGGGGGTTTCCTTGCTGTGTCATTCCTGCTGGAAAGATTGACCTCAGCTTCAGGACACCAATGTAAAACTCTGAGTGTTCTTGAAATTTTCTCTGGTTAATTCTTTGAAGAGGACCAGCTTTTTTCTTGTTAGAACTGTTTTAAATAGGACTGAAGGCTACTTTTAAAAAGTCACAATGGAATAAACCCCAATAGACCTCATGTTTTAAGACAGAAATTCTGTATTTAGACAAGTCCTAACATAGAATTAAAAGAAGCCTCTTTTCCAGGAAATACATATTATTACTACCATTTATTAGAGCTTCCCAATTCCCTGAGGTAACTTTCCTCTAAAAGCACTTCTTATTAGGCAGTGCCAAGAGTTTAATTCACATTAACCTCAACATCAGCAGTGTGGATAATGAGGAATGGCATAAGGGCATGAGGTTGAGCTCCATTACAGGACTGACATCAAGGCAGCAGGAACATTACATTTAAAAGAGTTTGCTGTCACGTAGAGACACTTCTGCCTGTGAGCTACCACCAGATACCAGAAACACTGAAGAAGTTTTTTTGGTCCGTAAGTTAGAATTTAGTGCACATTCAAGTTAATTTTTAACTACATACTGTCTGGTTCTTTGTGAAACTGGTATTTTCACCTGGAATGTGTAATGCCAAGGTCCAAGACTAAAGTCTACTTCAGTCATGTGGTTATTAGCACCACAATCAAATGTTTGAGAGCATTACAGACCTGTCTCACTGTTACTGCCTTGTAATGCACCAACACCTGAATGCATTCTGCCAGTGTAGAAAGTGGGTCGAGAACTTCACTAGCATAGCTCCCTTTTCAAAACATTCACCTTGCAGTGACAAACGTATTAGCCAGTCAACAATGCATCTCTGTCTCATCAACAAGAACTCCAACTAAATGTCCTGCTTTGGTTTTCCAAAGCCTCATCCTACTCAGGGCAGAGTATCTCACAGCAATTGCTAGAAAGATCATAGAATGGTTTCAGTTGGAAGGAACCTTAAAGATCATCCACTCACAGCATCCCACCATAGGCAGGGACACCTCTCACCAGAACAGGTTACCCAGAGCCCCATCCAACAGGGCCTTGAACACTTGCAGGGATGAAGCATCCATAACCTCCCTGGTCAACCTGTTCCAGTGTCTCAGCATCCCCACAGGGAGGAATTTCTTCCTCAGGTCTAATCTAAATCTCCTCCCTTTTAGCTTGAGCCCACCTCCCTTGTCCTTTCATCAGAAGGATGTATCAAAGGGCAGCAAAGCCCAGTGAGGTGAGATCCACATCTGGTTCCTGACAGAGCCTCTCTCATTTAGCTGACTGGAAATAATTGAGTAAGAAAAGCAGGATTTCTCCCATATGTTGCACAGACCTTGAGGCAGGATTATATGTCATGGTTTACGTGTATATCAAGGGTTTTAGACAAGCAATGAAATCAAAATCCTTTTTCCCCAACAGCATTATGGCTTCAACATCTTTCTTTGTCAGACAGTGGAAAACAACGTGCCGTTTTGGCATCTGCATTTGGGTAAAACTGTGAGAGAAGTCAATACCTTGACAGGCTAGGGGAGAAGGATGGCCTTTCCCACACCTTTATCATTCCACTTGTGCTCTTGGTTAAAACCTTGTGTCACTTGCATCCAGTGCTAAAACTCAGCATCCCCATGACAACCAGTAAATGGTTTGATTTTCTGCCCACTGTCAGACAGCAAGAAGCTAACAGTGGATCCTGTGTTGGAGCTAATTACCGAGGGGAAAGCAGAAACCTGTGATGAAGTATCAAGTCTTGCTACGTACATCTTCATTACAATAATCTCATACATATGTGCTATGAACTTAGGAAACGCTACACTCTGAAATGCAAATCACAGAGCAGTCAGCATCAGTTCTTTTAGTTCTTTCTCCTCTTTTCAATTCATTAAAAAGCTTTCTGCTCCCACACTGCTAAAGCTGCTGGGAAGACACAGACTCGTTCTGTCAGAACCATCAGGGTAGCAGCACAAATACAGCCACGACCACTTAAAATCTGCAAGACGCAACTCAGAGAAGCTCTTTAGTGCTTATTTATCTTAGACAACCAACACTTTGAATGTTAAGTCACCAGCCTCTGGATTGCAAAGCAATTTAATTTAAAATCCACTGTGATCATTTATTTGCTGTGTTCTGGTCAGCACACATGAACTTGCTCAAAGACAACTAACTCCTATAGTTTTTTCTACACATATCACAGAGTCACACCTGATCACCTCACTTCAATCCAAAGTCACCTCGCAGTGCATCCAAACAGATAATTTATGATTGTCCTGTTACTAATACAGCCCTACTTTTACAAAATGAAACCTGCATTCTCTCTGTCAATTACTGAAGGGTATTAAAAGGGTACCAGTTGCTTAAAAGGAAAAAAAAATAAAGAGATCCTCTCATCTATTAAGAAACCATACACTGTCTCAAAAATGTGCTGGAAAAGTTCAAGGGAAAAGCAGATCACTGAACTGTAGAATCACAGAACGTACTGGGTTGATGTCCACGGGTCATCTAGTCCAACCCCCCGCTACAACAAGCAAGGACATCTCTAACTAGAACAGACTGGCCTCAGATTAAATAACTGATGTCCATCCTAAATCCCTTTTCTAACTTAAAACCATGACCCTTATCCTCTTGTTCCCTGCCATGGGAGCTATCATAACTCACCACAGATCACCAATTTCAGAGGGTTTTATGCATATGTACGTGTGTGTGTGTGTGTATATATATATGTATGTGTGTTTGTGTGTATATATATATGTGTGTGTGTATATCTAAGAGCATTGAACAGTTGCAGGATAAAAACAAAGAAATAAACCAAGCCACAGTTCAGCAAAAACAACTTGCCAGTGTCAAAAATAAAAAGAATAAGAGGAAAACCAATATAAAATGCTGGTTCATTCACAACACTTTTGTTTCATTTGGAGAGTGAGATTCTGGCAATGCCAACAGGCCTAAAGCGTTGAGCATATTATTCAATTAGTCTTATTAAAGATGTCAAATGGGTGGTTAACATCTATGACAGAAGGATAAGATCTCACCCTAAGGAGCGTGGATCACAATCGGATGAAATGGGTGTTTTCAAAGTCTCAATCATTCTCATTGTGGAAGTGTGGGGGGAAAAAAGCAGGAAAGTTTAAAAGGCACCTGGTTCTCCCTGTCTGCTAGAAGAGCAAGAAGCAACATGAGACAAAGCAGACTGCAGTGCTTCCACCCCTGAAAAAAAAACAAAACCATAATCAGGAATAATATAAAATGACTGGTAAACACTCTAAGGGTAACAAGAGGTGAGCTGTGGCCATCACTCATTCATCAAGAGCAGAGCACATCCCATTTCCTTTCTCAGCACCACAACAGAAGGAAGCAGTTAATTTCATATCTCTTGATATTAGGCAGGCAGTCTCCTAATTAGCTGTCAAGATGAAGCTACTCCAGGAGAGAAGCAAGGCAGGTGGGTCGTGGTTGTGATTTACAAGTGAAGTGGGAGGATGATCATGTCCCTGTGTGTCAGAAGGTGGGCAGAGGTCTGTCTCCCTTTCGTGATTTCATTTGCCCCATGGATGAGGGAAAGGGTAATTGAAAACATGCTCAGTTACGTAGGTAAATGCAGCCTTTTAAACCAGGCACGGTATCCTGGCAGAATAACAGGTTTTCCAATGTATTCCAGTGGGAATGGAGCACATTGCTCAGCCTTGGCTGGCCCTCTGAATACAGTGACACAGTAACAGTACCCTAAGAAATGAAGGCTTAAGTCATGCAATTCTTTATCAATGGGTGACACTGAACATGCTGAACTGAGATGTTAAAAGGAGAGGACTCTTGGGGGACCTTGTAGTGACTTTTCAATACTTAAGAGTGGCCTATAAGAAGGCTGGGGTAGAAGGGCATGGAACAATAGGATGAGGGATCATGTTTTTAAGCTGGAAAAGGGTAGATTTAGGCTGGAGATCAGGAAAAAGTTCTTAATCTGAGGATGGTGGATCACAGAAACAGGCTGCCTAGAGAGGCAGTGGATGCCCCATTCCTGGAAACATTCTATGTCAGACTTGATGGGGCTCCGGGCAATCTATTCTAGTTACAGATGTCCCTGCTTGTTACAAGGGGTTGGACTACACGACCTTTGGAGGTTCCTTCCAATCCAACACATTCCATGATTCCAAGACATATATTGCTCAGTTCAAGAAAACCAGCATCTAAAATGGAACAAAAGAACAGTAAAGAGCAGATGGGAAAAAATTAAACACAGGGTGGTGGATATCCGTGTCCCATACAACAGTATGGGATGTACATTTACAGCCTAGAAAACACAAGCTTCACAGGTACCTGCCTTAGATGTCCTTATATTCACATCCAGGCATGACTCAAGATAGTAAGAACCAGCTTTAGTAATAAAAACCAAGCTCCAGGGTGAGAAACTACATTTAAATCTAGACACTATTTACTCTAAATATCTAAGGGAAATGAATCTGCACTCTAGATCACCTCCGTTTATAGATGCGAGACAGATTTGCTCTGCGGAAGAGGCTGATTCATCTCAATAGACTACCAGACTTGCATTTTAAGCTTTGCTGGGAGAATTCTGTTCATGTGGGTACTGAAGAAATATTTCATCTCAGAAAAAATGAACTGAAAATGCAACACACCAAATCCATGAGGCTTATTGCAGCCAGGATTACCTTTGCTATTTAATCAGCTATTCCCAAATCACTGTGCAGCAACATCTCACCTTGTACCTCTAAAGCCTCTCTAATGAAATGCTGGGTGCAGAAATAAGAGACTGACAAATGGTTCACAGCAAGTAAAAACATTCCTAACAACAAATTACCACCATTTTCCCCAAAATTCAAATAGGAAAATTTTCAAATTGTAGACCCAGGCTTCATTTCACAAGGGAAAACACTTGACAGAGAGCCCAGATTGAGCAGTAACTGCATTCAGCCAGGGGATGATTTTAACGTGAGCTTTGTACATGGCAACATTTTAGAATCCTGAAGAAAAGAAGTCCACTTTCTCTTGTGCATGGGTGTCAACTTCTCCATTACTTACTTTCCAATAAGAGGACCAAAGCAGCCTGTAGTTAAAAGAGATTGAGAGGAAGAACCTTCATGCAGCCCAGCACTGACACCAGGCTCCAGGTCAGGGGCTGCCCAGCACTGCCACATTGGCATCACCTTCTCAGCAGAGTTTTATATCATGAATTACTCTCTGTGCTTTGAGTATTTAGTGTTTCTGTTAAATAATAATAAAGAATACACTACATCAGAATCAATGGATGTTCAAAATTCAGGTCTACATCTAACTTTTGAATATCTCTGCCAAAAAATTCCTTATAGATGGTTTTGTCCCCAAAATAAAAGCATTCAGCAATGCTGCTGTCTTAGGGGAGTTAGTTATCCTTTCCTTTTAAATCTGATTATGTGGCTCACAAATCTGAATGTGGACCTTGCAAAGTGTTCCTCTTGCTAAGTGACACTGTATTAGTTACTAATTTTGTACCTAATAGTCTAAATCCCTTTGGAGATTTAAAACAGTAAACATGCAGGAACTGGTCTGTTGTCCAGACAACTTCTGCTCCTACCACAATAAACACATAGGTCTGTTTTATAGCATTAGGGCAGTGAAAGAGGAACTCACAGCATAAATGGGCAAGAAACTAAATTGAATGTATCACTAGGAGAGGGCTTCTACTGCCAAAATGCAGTAGTCACAGTGAGGACATCCATGCTGAAAACTGTTTTTCCAATAGCTTCTCCAGCTGTTGCATGGAGTTGGGGTGACCTACCAGAGCTGGAAACCATTCCCTTCAGCAGCATGTTCACCCCGACATCAAATTCTGTGCCTCTCATCTGCTCAGACTCTGACTCAGCCCATATTCATGCTCCTAGAAGAACTCTCAGAAGGTTGTTGGTACCTCTCCTGGCTCTTAGCTTGCATCACAGTTTTATCATTACAGCCTGATGCATCTTAGAGAGTAAGAGACAAACAATTCTCTGCTTATGTGCTGGCAAGTGACATTCTGATTCAGCTTCCCAAGACAGAAAAAAATCCTTCCAATGCGGATCTCGCCTTCGAGTCCGATCCAAACACAAACTACGCTTGAAGATGATGGATTTCAAGTGCACCAAAAGCTGTTTGAGAAAGGCAATTCAGCTCACAACTTGCCAGCATGAGCTCCAATGGTTCTAAGAGCTGTTTTAGCACTTAGTGATGGCTGACAGAAATATTGTAAAGGGATTAATTGCTAAACATGCCAGCTCCTATGAGGAGCCTCACATTAGTATCCCCATTGGTGAAACAGCAAAGTAACTTCTAAGAAACAGAGTTTAAAACCATCTTGACTGTCTTAAAGCTTGATGAGACAACTTGAAGAAACATTTGTTTCTTTAACTTGAAAACTTTCCATCCAGAGGGAAAGGATGGTGCCTTATGCTTTCAGACAGGTGGGCACAGATAAATGGCTCTGACAGCAAACTAGATCCCCGGCAGCTTTTCTTTGGGTTGTTTTGGGGTTGTATTTTCCCTTTTTTAATCAGATTGTAGCACTGCTGCCGTGCTATAAACATTCATTTGCCGCAAACAAAGTGATGAAAAAGTCACAATACCCTGTATCAGAACACAATAGGCTGTGGGGTTTGCATCTCAAGCAGCAGATAAAAGATGCTGTTTGGGCTGAGCTCTAGAGAATGTTATCTGAGGCGTTCCCCCGTATAGCAACCGGGGCTCTTCATTGAGATGCAGGTAGTGCTTCTATACCAAAGACTGCAGTGCATCATTAAAGTACTGTGAAGACAAACAACACTCATGCTGCATACCAAGTGGTATTACATTTAACTGAATCATTTTAGTATAACTACATCCAGGTCTGCCACTGTGAGCTGCTTGGGTACTGGCAGGAAGGGGTCGGCACTAATTATGTTTCATGCATATTTCAGTCTCAAGGCCATGGAAAGGTAGGAAATAATGAGGAATTTTATCACCAAGTTCATCTGCAGTTGGTAGCCACGTGAAGATGAGCTTTCCACAGAGATAATCCTAGAACATCCTCAGACTAGGAGTTTAGTCTCTATTGTGGTGGCTGTTTCACTGAAGCACGGGACACATGAAGATTTTGTGTCTCTTTGAAACACACAACCTTTATCAGAAACAAAACTCCTTTCAAAAATGAAAGGCTGTGGGGACTTAAGCTAGTGCAGCAGTTCTACTAGAATTCTGGAGAAGCAGACTACTGAGATTTCTCTCCAGGAAGCCTCACAAAACATCACAATTAGGCTACATCAGTATGAGATAATTTCCTACCTGAAGCAAAGGGTCATTTCTTTTTATCACTCATCTCTCCCAAGGACGCAGTTCCAAGCATTTTCCAGGGACACACAGAAAGGCCAGTCTGCCTTTTCCTTTTACCTGCTTCAGGACCAAATTTCAGGGGACAAAACTACTGGCTTTTGCTCTGCCTCTGATCCTTCTACAAGTTTCCTGCTCCATTTCCAGTAATATCCGTTAATTTTTAAACAAGATAAAGGGGTACCTCTGAGCTTCATTCAAAAACAGAGAGAAGAATGAGATTTCAGATCTCTGTGAAGAAGCCAGCTATAATCTGGATGCACAGCTGATGCTGGATGCCCCAGATCCTCAACACCTGTGACTATAATAGAGGAATCACCAATTATCTCCAGTTTTTCCTCAGAGTGGGACTCAGAAATGAGCAGCTCACACCGCAGAAGCCTTGCCTCACGTATTATTTTCTTCTTGTACCGCTAAACACATTTCAGAAAGAGTTGTCAACCAGCATGCCCCATTATTATTTGTTTTCTATCAGTAGCCAGGGCCCTGTTGTACCATTATTCATTATGTTAATACACGGTATATCCCCATGATATCCTCTGGCACCTTCCACTTGGGGGGGCTTTCACATCCCTTTGCAAAAGATTTCACTGCACGGTCAAAAAGATGGGGGGAAGCAGACAGGTGATTGATCTAAGGTCACACAGTAAATCAAGGGCACAGTTTGTGATCAGGTCCTGGTTCTGATCTCAGTACAGTGTCTCAGCTAATGAATCAGTCTTGTTTTCTTTTCCACACTTTGCTCCTTTCTCATTTGTCGTGTCTGCAGTGAAACACACTCTGTTTATAATCAAGCAAACGACAGGAAGCAAAGCCATTAAGTCTAAAATCACTTTCACATAGGGAAAACATGGGAATTATCAGAGTAAAACTGAGACACAGGACTGGCACACCCACATTTTGGAAGAGATCTCCAAAGACCTGGAATTATTATATGTATGATGGGATAGAGTAAAAATTCTCCTGTGGAACTGTACAGGAGCTGATGCAAAAGGCTAGCAGCATAGATAAAAATATCACAGCCCGTTGGGCACATAAATGAGTAAGCAATTTCTAAACCAATATTTACTTGGTATGTTGTAAAGGGCTTTTAATAAGCACTAAGTGCTCCAGATCATAGGAAACTGCCTGTTCTGCAGGGACAACAGGGGGTCTGTTTCTAGTAGCATTCCTGAAAATGTGCAAGTGCAACATATCAGTAACTGCATCCCGACAAGGAATCAACATGCAAGCTCCTTCCAACAGGGCTCATTTCCCCGGACCCCTGTCTGCAAGAGGCCCTCCAGAAGAGGCAGAGATTGTACTTAAAGAACTATTCTATTTGTCAGAAAACACATGGATGAAATCCTTGATATCTGTTCTTAAAATATAAACATTTCTTAGAGTGCTGTTCATGCATAACGTTGGGGTTTTTTAATTCCATCTTCAATTACCTGAAATTTCACCAAACACATTTTCCAAATTGAAACTCCTCTTTCTGCAGGCTGATTTGTCTTTGGACATCACAGCCACGCTTTAATGGCTGTGCTAATCCACTCCAGTGTGGGTAACGTGCATACAGGTAAAAAATGTCGACACAATATGCAATCACAGCCATCACAACAAATCATGGTAAATCAGCAAGGAATTCGTTTTAAAAATTAAGTTGAACTGAGAGTGGAAAGCAAGAGCATAAGTGCCACGGGCAATTCTGACACATACAGGTGTACGTGAGTCTGTCTCTCTCCACACCAGCACTAGCATGCTAGCACTGGCTGCATTTGAAATGAAGTCACTTAATGAAGAAAGAACTATGCACAACGACAAAAAAAATTAACACCCACTAGAAAAA
The DNA here is from genome assembly GCA_013397515.1 of Upupa epops. Lineage (NCBI taxonomy): Eukaryota > Metazoa > Chordata > Aves > Bucerotiformes > Upupidae > Upupa > Upupa epops. The sequence continues at coordinate 120,927 of VZRI01014002.1, read as the reverse complement.
TCTACACAGAACTGGGCTCAGAATTAAGAAAGATATTAGACTTCACTTGCAGAGACAAGACCATGCAGCAAGTTCCCCACATTATGGTGAACTGCATATAGTTCAGAAAAATCACAGACACACCAGACTCTGCAAGGTGCCCAGTGCTCGTGAGTGAATTCACGGTTGCTCAAGTCTTTTGTGAGTGCTTGTGGAGACCCACCAGTGTTCTTAGCATCAGTTGACTCCACAGAGAGCAAGCACATGGACATGACAATGTGCTGTTGTAGAGTTGGTTGAACTTGATGATCTTAAAGGTCTTTCCCAACCCAAATGATTCTATGGTTCTACGCTGGATAATGTCGATTTAATTAGGAGATGTTGTTTCAGAGACAAGAAAGGGATCCACTGTGGCAAACACCATGCACTGCTATGTACTATCTAAAGATTTTATAGTCAGGGTCCACACAGAAAGAGTGAATGACTGAGCCACAACTTCTAAACCATTGCCTTATCTCAAAAATTACCTCAATTTTGTCTGTGCAACTAAGCTCGTTATTCCTCACTCAGCAAACCAAACCTGGTATGTTTACAACACAATTACAAACCTCTAATGTCTACAATATCCATTATTCTTCCACAAACACACTTCCTCTACAGTATGATGATGATGGGATCAAAACATAGAATCACACAATGGCCTGGGTTGGAAATGACCTCCAAAGGTCGTCTAGTCCAAGTCCCCTGCAGCGAGTCCGGACTTCCTCAACATGGAACCACCTGAGAAATTCCTGGGTTATTTTCTTCTAGTTAGAACCCGAGTGCATTTTTTAATTTCTTGCTCAGCAGTCCATACAGAAAGACAAACGAGGAAGTTTAAGAAGCCTGATTGTTGCTCAAGGACTTGGATCTGCGAGGTTGTAAATGGCATTTATGAGAAGTTGTGTTTCACGAGCTGGGTAATTTGCAGTTTGTTACAAAGGCATAAACTCATTTCTGACTAAATTGTCTTGTAAGTCATGCTCCTCAGAGAGCGCCTGACTAAAAGGTGATGTTCAAGTAATTTCCATTGCATCAAACTATGCGGCAAACTCAAAACTTCAAAGAGGGGAAAACTGAGGAAAAGGAGCAGGCTGAGATGGAACAAATGTCTTTATAGAATCATAAAGATTGGAAGAGACCTCCAAGATCATCAAGGCAGTGCCACCACACCCAATAAACCATGGGGGTTTTTTATTGATATGATCATGCTCCAAAGGGGAAAACTCAGACACTGCTCTAAAATCAGCAATGCTAAATCTGTTCTTAATAGCAGCAAGTTTGATTTTCAGCTGTTTGACAGTGACTGACTTCATTCTCTGATAATGCTTTTCAGCTACGCCTAGACAGTCAGCAAAATGATCTCCAAGGAGCAGACTCCCGGCTGGTACACATCAGCATAACCTTAACAGGGTTTGCAATTATCATTGCACAAGGACCTGGCCCCCCAAAGTTACCTTACGGTGAGCCAGATGGAAACCAACTGAAACATCCCAAGTAAAGGACTGAATCTGCATGCGCTCCAGCCACAACTGCTCATTACAGGAAGGTGATGGTCTGAAAGGAAAACTCATTTCTTCATTGAATTAAAACACACATTCGCAACCTTCCTCTTAGGAAGAACTAGCTGATCTTTTGAACAAGGAAACTAGAGCAGTGAAGAAAATAACTCATATCTGCCAGAGACGGACCAAACTTGGGGAGAAAAGAGAAAGAAGAAACAAAAGGTACTGTCAACCTTGAAATTTCAAATCAGGACATTCATCAAGGTAGTTGCACCAAGTGCAGCACGGAGATCTCGTATCATTAACATTCCCTGTCTGGCAGCTCTTTCCATTTTAGTATCCCTGCTGTGGCTGTTTTCCTTAATGAGACGGACAGGGTTTTCTTATGAGAGACTGAAAGCCCTAAATGCGTACAACTAGGGTAAGTGACAAATGAGGGGGTGACAAAATGTGAGAGTCATTGAAGGCGTAAACATAAATAGAAACCCCCCCTCACCTACCCCTGTTTAGGACAGCACAATGATTATAAATGTGGGGAACGTTACTCAGCAAGGACGAGGATAATTTATCCTGCATATTAGAAAAAGCTCTAACAATGAGACTGAATTCATGTTCTGTGCTGTCAAGAGAATGGACTAAATGACATGAGAGGGTCTTTTCTTCCTCCTGTAATTTCCATCTTCATATGATTCAGGGATATATTTTCTCCTTACCTTTGAATTTCATTCAGGTCATGCACCAGGTGCATGACAAACCTCCTCAGCCAGTGGGCTGAAAACTGTGATGCTGTGAGCAATAAAGTCTTTCCAGAAATGTGATAATCTCTTACAGAAATGCAGTAATGCAAACCAGACATTCTCTTGTCTGAGAGCTTGCATTTTCTTCTTACAGGTTCCACTGGACAGCTGTATTAACTGCCCTAATGAGAATTGTCTGACTAAATCATTTGAGACCAATTTATGTGTGTTCTTGTCCCAGTAATTGTCCTTTCACCTGACCACAGCTTTTTCCATCCTTTTATTATCCTAAAACATATATATGATTGCCGTCTCAACCTCCCTCAGCATAGAAAGGCTTACCTTCTTTTTACAAAAAAGAAATAACCCCACACTCTCTGCAGAATAGGATTTACTCAATATTTCTCAATTTAGGCTGAATTACAAGTCTTTACAGAACTTTTATCCAAGTATCATTATGTTGTAAGGAGTCACGAGCATCCAAACATCAGTATCTCAAATGCTGGAGAGGCTCCATGCTGATCACAAGGTTTACATCACAGGTTGCACAAACCAGTGCTCCTGTGTGAGTACACCAGTACAGGCTATACTGAAATGAATTCTCACTGGAATTTGGGTTGCAGGAGCAAATCTGTTAAGTTGCACAACCTGCAGCTTTAAAAGAGCCACCAGAAAGGAAAAATAATGCATTCAGGGACCTAGTGATGGTTTAAACCCAGCTGGCAACTCAGCCCCACACAGCTGTTCATTCACCTCCATGGGAGGAGTAAAAGTGAGAAGACTCATAGATTGAGGTAAAGACAGCAGAGCAGGTAAAGGAAAAGTCACCCTCACACACAAAGCAAACCAAGGAATTCATTCTCCATGTCACTACAGGTGAGTGGTCAGCCATCTCCAGGGCACTCAGGCTCCATCACACTCAGCAGTGACTTGGGAGTATAATCATCACTTCAAACATCCCTCTCTCCTTTTTTTCCCCCATTTACACGCCAAGCATGATGTTATACTTCCTGAGATATCCCTTGGGTCAGCCAGGGCGAGCTGTCCCACTGTGTCCTCTCCCAACCTCTTGTGCACCCCCAGTCTGTTCTCTGGTGGGGTAAGGAGCTGAGAAGACCTAGGTTTAAGCCTGGGTTTTATGTTCTGCTCAGCAGTAACAGGAACATCCCTGTGTTACATGCACTGTTTCCAGCACCAACCCAAAATGCTTGACCCACTGCTGGGAAGCAAATTATTCCAGTCAAGACCACCACAAACATATCCCCCTAAACACAATGGGTTATAGAGACACTTTCATTAGCCTGTGAGGAGTTATTGTTGCTACCAACCGGTAGTAGCATGTCTGATGGCTACAGGCATCTGCTCTAATCGCTTCTTGGTTGACCCCTTTTCAGCCTGGAAACTAAAAGGGCAAGAAAATAACCCTAGGATTTTTTCCAAATAAGCTTTATTCAGAGCTGTATCCATGCCACGAGTTCTTAAAGATCCCCAAATACCTTGTTATCTCATTTAAAAGAGCCCACAAAATTAAACAATCAAATAATAATTCTTGTGAAGCCTTGTCTTAAAGTACACAGAGTGCTCTGGAGTTGGTGCAAGCCTTCAGACTTAGAAGGCCAGTCACATAACTACTGCCAGGCTGTGCCAACAAGTGATAGTGATGCAGTCAAATCAGTACTGAAAACAAAAACCAGTAATAAAAATGACAAAATTACAAAGGGCACACACGTGTATTTAGGACAGCAGGCAGAGCTGATAGTTCTGGAGACTGCCCTGGCATTCGGGGATGCAGGTATCCCACTGTGCAGGATGAGGCATATGTGCCACCCCTTACTACAGTCTGCAAGTCTAGTCACAGTACTGAATTCCACACACCCTGGTTAGCTCAAAAAAGGAAATCACCATGCTTCTCGTCTCCCTGGAGGATACACAGATTAATGGTGCCGTAGCCTTCTCCAGGGGTCACTCACTCTGATGAAAGTCTGAAAGGTGTAAATTAATCCCAGTTCTAATGGGGGGTGGGGGAGGGGGTAGGCACTGGACACCTGAGTGCACAAACTTATTTCATATGATCTATTGAATAGCTGTTGGATAGCAATGATTTGGGGTTGCTGGGCTCAACCGTGAGCTGGCTAGAAAGCTTCTGTATTTTATTAGCAATGTCCTAAGCTGTTATTCTACAAGTAGACATTTTACCTCAACTTCTTCATTTCTCCTTTTCTAGCAGGAAGCTTGTACTTACTCTGGGCAGTACAGAATGATTCACTTTTATGTCAAATAGAAATATGGGGAATAAAGTGAAATTCAGCTTCTTAATACCCAAGTAGAAAAAATCACAAGTAATTCTTGTATCTATTATATTAATGTTTTCTGATCACTGTTTCTGCCTCTCTATTTTACATTATCATGATAGTCTTGGATGCAAACAATATTTTGGAGAAGAACTTATTTCACTCGTGAGAATGAGGATCTCTGCTTTATGAAACGTGAATATACCCTGATTTCCTAAGGCACTGAGCAATCCACACTAAATGCTTTGCCAGCGGGACAGTAAGAGCAGGGATTGAATAACTCACATCACATCTTGGTGACTGAAACCAGATGTCAAAAGGAAGCGAAACAAAATCATTTCTCTCATCACAATGGGTAAAACGTCTCCAAGCTGAATGGCGAGATTTTTCCTTCTACTGGAAATGTTTTCATCCAGACTTCAAAAACAAAATCAATCGATGTCTAAGAAACATTTCTAAACACAACGTTTCTAAAAAAGAGTAACAACAGCTTTTTCACTGTTTTATGTTTTAAATAACATTCCCCCCATATACACACTCCTCATCTGCCAGTGAAGTACAAACACTGATTCACTTCACAACTGGTTTCAATCAGTCCAAAGCATCACTTTTTACTCCAGAGAATTTTGTGGCTGAAGAAGCTGACTTAGTTTCACATGAGACTGGAGCTAAAGCTCCAGCTATTCAATACATCATCACCTGCTCCAGGTCACAAGCCTCTTCCAAGCAATTTACAATTTATAAGACCTCTATGGAGCTAAGAAGCCCTTATCTTACAGCCCTGTAGCACACTGTATGCACGTGCTCCACCAATTCCCACCAGCCAGTGCTGAAGCATTTATGCCATCAGGACCACCAGCACCATCTGTAGCTGGCTGCAGCCAAATTACCCACTTAAATAGTCAGAAAAGGCCAAACATCCCCCTTGCCACATGCATGCACAACAGAAAAGCAATAAAAAGAAACTACAGTATTCAAGGAAGGGGAGAAGTGAGTCCTTGGTCCCAACCAGTGACCAGCAAAAGCCTGAGACATGTACAGTGCAGTCACCAAGAGCCTTTAACCCTCTGCCCTTAGGTAGAGATAAGCCTCAGGTATTTATAGACTTCATCTAATTTCCTGTCCCCAGACTCCCCGCTCAGTTACACAATGTCTTCTAAGAACTCAAATTGCACCTTAAGGCCATTTAGGTTTGCTTTTTCTTACAAGGTGCCCAGAACAACACACAGCATCTTCCCAAATAAGGAAACCCCACTTTCAGTAGCCAACACAACTGTAGTCATCATAGAGTCATATCAGTGGGATGGTGCAATCATAGCAGCCTCTAGCTGAAGCAATTATCTTTTCATCTATCCCAAATACTGAAGTAGAGGTTCATAATCTCTTTTCTGACCTCGATTAGATTTTGATCAAGCCAAACCCTTAATCTTTCTTCACAAAAAGATTAATCAATTCCCTTGATCTTCTTAACTGCCCTTCTCTGGGTCTGCTTCCATTCAAGGCAATCTTTCTCCACAGAGGTAGCCAGAAGCACACATGCACTTTTCCAAGTCATCTTACTACTGTTATCATTACTGAACACTCCCCTGAGTCTAAAACCCTCGGGAATGCTTCATCTACTCTGTTTCAGGAGAACCCCCCTGGGACGCTTTCTCATGGCTCTCACACTGGTTGCTACAATCGTTCTGCAACCAGCATACACCCCTGAGATGTTCTACACGGAAACAACCTGCCCAGACTAAGACATGAAAAATAAACCTGCCTCTTTGCCAGCAGAGGACTCTCAAAATGTCATCCTCAGCTCTACTGGTGGCCAGGCTGCTTAAAAATGTTTGCTTGTGGTCAAGAGAACAAAAGGCAGAGCTGTAGTTACTACAGGCAGCCACGTCAGGACATCATCACAATTTCCACAGACGTGCACCCCAGTTTCACTTTCTTTTTTCCACGCACACAGTGTTTAAGCCTTGATTAGGCAAAACCAAACACGTTGGCATGTTGCAAGCACACGTTTAACCTCAAAATATGTGCCAAACCACCTTCAGAGCTGGGTCCGTTAGTTGGATCTGTGAGGGTGCTGGCTATTATTGTTTTTATTAGATGTGATACTGAAAATTATACCCCTTTGGTGTGGTTTTCCCAGTGACATTCTGTCCTAACAGCCTTCATCACTCACATCAAACAACAGGACTCTTTTTCCCCTTGCAGAGGCAGGTAGGGATGCAAAGAGGTGATATAATTCAACAGTTCAGACAAAAGAAACCTAGCTTCTACTTACGTGATGCCAGTAATCTTTGGCAAATTCTTTTTCTTATTGTGTGAGTCACAGAGGTTTGAACCCCAAGCTCCTTCGCTCCTCATTTGTCTTGCACAAAACAAAGTACAACAAACCCCCACTCTGAACAGGCAACTCTCAGTGCTACAAAACAATAAATAAATCATGTTGGTTTTCTGGACTAAGCCTGAAATAGAGACCACCTAGGAGTAATATTTCATAAAGGTTAAGGGCTCCTACCCTACTCTTTAAAAAAACCAAAGATGCTGAAGATGGCATTTTGTTTGAGCTCTCGATCTTAAGAGGGAAGATGAGGCTCAGAAATTCTACCTATGATGTAAAAACTCCTACTTAGCTATTGAATGAGGGTGAGCAAGGCACCCTTTATGGTTTCCATTCCTCTCTTTGGCAAAAGAGAGCAGCCCCAGAAGCCATGTGGCTGGACTAAAGCAGACACCTCAGCCAACCTTGTCTTGGAGGAGGACGTGTGTTTGGGTGATGTCACTGCTTGAAGCCAGGAGACAAAGGGCTCACGGGCATAGGTGCCAGCGAGGTGTCCAGATAACATCCTGGCCCATAGAGCAGCACAGAACCATACAGCAGTTCCATCTGGTGCCTCTGCAAACACTGCAGCGAGGAAGCAGCAATTTAAGATATCTCAGTGTTTTCTTACTCCTGGAAAAATAACATGCAGCAGAATTTTTAATCAGATAGTAAAGATTTCCACCTTCCTTACAACCATCTTCCTACAAATTATGACTATTCTCACACAGTGCTTGCTTCTCTGATTTTCTGCTGGCAACATAATCCACACAGAAAATTATCAGCACTCTGGAGCTGAAAGATCCTGACTTATTTATTTTACCTCAATTCTAAAATATTTAGATGATACCATCTAGCTCCTGAACATCCCCATACCGCAAAGAGATTTGCCTTTGCTCACATTAAAATGTTTCTCATTCTAAGGACTGTGCAGCACTCTGGACTGTGACAGACCCATTGGCTTGCAAATCTTTCCTTTCTGCTTGGGAAATTTTATTATTATTACAGTAATGTAGCCAAAATCGGAGCCCCATTCCGTGTGCGCTCCTTAAATAACGAGCGGGGAACTGAGGCGCCGAGAAATTAAGCTTACTGAGCAAGGTCAGACTAAGGTTAGGATTACTGGGACTTCAGCTACTGTCTAGGTATCACCCCACAGCCCTGATCCCCCAGGCTCTGTCCCAGCTATCCCTTCATCATGCCAGAGCAGGTCCAAATTCAGACTCACAGAAGGCTAGGAGTTAGAAGGGGTCTCTAGAGATCATCAAGTCCAACCCCCTCTGCCAGAGCAGCATCACCTAGGGAGGGTGACACAGGAACACATCCCAGCCAGCTTTGAAAGTCCCCAGAGCGGGGAACTCCACAACCTCTCTGGGCAGGCTGTCTCAGTGCTTTGCCACCCTCACAGCAAAGAAGTTTTACCTTATGTTTATGTTGAACCTTCTAGACTCCAGCTTGCACCCAGTGCCCCTTGTCCTACCACTGGACACCATCGAGAAGAGCCTGGCTCCATCCTCCTGACGCTCACCCTTTACATATTTACAAACATTAATGAGGTCACCCCTCAGTCTTCTCCAAGCTGAAGTGGCCCATGTCCCTCAGCCTTTCCTCATAAGGAAGATGTTCCACCCCCTTCATCATCCTTGTGACTCTGTGCTGGACTCTATAAAGCAGTTTCCTCTTTGAGAAGTGAGGAGCCAGAACTGGACACAATATTCCAGACGTGACCTTACATTCGAGCCGTCCACTGGGCCAAAGGGCTGCATTTCCAGTTGTGCCATGTGCCCTGTAGTAAGATCTGATTTCATTCATTTAACACGGGAAATAAATCGTGCGATACCACAAATCTGCAGGTGGTGTCTGGAAGAAACTGTTTGATTTTTGTCACTGAGTCCAGAGCAGGGATCAGCTATTCAGCAGGTGGCTAAAAGGAATTAAAGGGGTTCGATATTTGTTTTTGAAGTGCCACACTGATGGTGATTCTGACTCGAGTGCTGAACACTGTAGCACAAAAGATGGATTTCTCACAATCAGCCAACCTAGCAACAGTGATCCAGGGAAAAAGGGAACAATCCTCTTCTTACCTACTGGATTTGATTTTCCTTTTCAGTTTAAGATTTAGCTATCAAGTGATGTTCTATGCACTGAGAAAAAGTTGCTGTACTAGCAATATACAATTATACAGTGCTTGCAAAACAAAGGTACAGATTTATTGACTATAGGCATACCAACACCGTGTTTAATCTAGGAATTGTGTGAGCTGGTGACGAAGAAATAACTGGAGTGACCTGTCATGCTACAGCCAGCACAGATTTCCCTACCAAAATGGGCTCCCCAGCCAACTGCATCTGGAAAACTTTCAATTCTGACAAAGGCAGCTCTCACAAATAACCTTCCAGTGTCACAGTCCTTATTTTAATAGTTATGGGATGTGAAACATTGTCTTTCTAGTTTTCAAGTTCCATTCCTGGCAGCATGAATTATTTTGTCCAACTCGGAGGTTTTTCACTGAGATGGATCAGCAGAAACCATGCCTTTTCCTGTAGAGATGGAAAGAGAGAATTCTAGTAGCATCCTCTGTGAGATGAGGAGATTGGGGGTTGGCTTTTTAATGCTAACTGCACAGACATCCACGCCAAATTAACTACTTGGTTTCTGAAGCCAATTCAGCTACAAAAACCTGAGCTGCACATCTTTTATAATCCTTTCACTTGAGGGGAAGGAGAGACATTACAGCAAAAGAGCCACAGTGTGGCAATTGATTCAAAACAGAACCACTCTAAACACCAAATCATAGAGTGGTCTGGGTTGAAAGGGACCTTAAAAATCATCCAGTCCCGACCTCTTGCCATGGGCAGGGGCAGCTCTCACCAGACCGGGTTGCCCAGAGCCCCATCCAGCCTGGCCTTGGACACTTCCTTGGATATTTAAAATCCTGACACATTAACCTATGCTAATGCACTGTGATCTCCAACATGTGTATCATGTGGTTAGAGTCTACCCTTACACTACAGTAAAAGGCAATTAGCAGAGAAGCAATGTCACCCCAAACCAGTAGGTCTGTCCAGTGTATACAACTGAAAATCTTACCCAGCTTCTGCTGTAGTGAGCATCCACACATTCATAAATTCAAATGGAAATATCTTTAGACATTGATTAAACCTATTTTCATCATCTCCTGACCCCCATCTCCCCAAAGAAACCAAAGCACAACACTCACCACTTCAGACAGTTTTCAGAGTTCAGGAAAACAAATGTGAAGGCCAAGATTTTCATTCATTTCCACCACATTGTTCTTCTTCAAAGAGGTTTTTTTTTAAATACAGAAGTGACAAGAAGTTCTGCCTGCAAGCCATACAAGCAGCAGGAGGTAGAGGTTCTGAATTAGCCTTTAACAAGTCAGAAAACCCACAAAGCTGCCTACTGCTAAAATTTAGTTCCAAGTCCTCAGATCAGAGAGACAATCTAGAGATGAGCAGAAGCAACTGTAGTTTGTGGCAGCACCATTCCCCTAGTAAAACCCATTTACTTCAGGCATTTTTGATGGTGAACTTTTTCATTCCTTCCCAAAGTTAGGCTTAAAGGACAGTGACTAATAGCTCGGAGAAGAGCTGAAATTGGAACGTGCAGTCTGAGCACACAAAACGAAGCCCCATGCCTGCTGCTGCAAAAACAAATGGCAGTGTGTAGGTGTACCTTGTACAAATGAACTCCATCCATTTTAACAGCCTCAAAGGCTCCAAGAGTCTGGAAGAGTTGAAATAAAAAGTCTGTGCTCAAAGTGAAGCCCCTGAGCTAAGGCAGTTGCCTTGCACAGAAGAGTCATGGGAAGGAAAAGCAGAGACACTCTCCAGTCCACTCCTGCTCAAGCCTAGACCCAGAGGCTCAAGATCCTTAGAGATAGAAAATGATTTTGTACCAAAATCATTACAGTCAGGGAGGTTTGCACCTGATTTTTCTTACATTGTAAAATCTCTGAGATGCGGATGAACACGTGGTGGATGCTCATTGACTGTTTCAAAAATTGGTTCAAAAAACCCCCAAAAAACATCATCAGCCTACACTGGGAGGCTGCTGGTTTCTCCCCCAGTAAAAACATCAAGGGAACATGGAGTACGTCCTGCTGGGCTCAATGTCCTTGCAGATTAAGCATCAGCGTAAGGTTACCCATCACACTGACACCTCAGTAAATGAGAATTGGCCAAATGGCAGGTTTGATCTCTAATTATTCCAGTGCATCAGCCTTGCAGCTTAATTTGTGTCTAACAGACATGATTACAGCAGGGTTTTTTGCACCTCAGCTGTATTTTCCTTACGCATTACTCTGCTAATGCAAGTTGCTGCCTTATATTGACAGAGAATTACAGAAGCATTATTGCACGTTCATGAGAAAAAGCTCCAGACAGAAAGAGGTCAACAGGTTGAACTTCACTTACTTTGGCATCATCAGCAGTTGTCATTGTTAGTATTTCACAAAATAAAGGTCTCTTCTTACGCTGGAAGGAAAAATAACCCACACACTTAGCTTCTGTATCTCTGGTTTCTCTTTGAAAAAATCATCTCAGTTCTCCTTGAGGTATTCCTGACATAAAATACGGACTTGCCCAAGACTTCACTGCATAAATGTTGATTTTAAATACAACCACCAAAGCAATGTAAAAAGACTGCAGGTAAAAGGTAAAACTCACCTCCACTTATGGTTTAATTTGTAATCCTTAGTCAACAGAAACAGGCTTTTTTTCCTCTCATTCCCTGCAGCAACAAAAAACTACCTGAAAAGAGGTTGCACAGAGGTAGGGGTTGGTCTCTTCTCACAGGTGACAGGACAAGAGGAAATGGCCTCAAGCTGCACTGGGAAGGTTAGGTTGGACATTAGGGAAAAACTTCTTCATGGAAAGGGTCATCAGGCCTTGGAACAGGCTGCCCAGGGATGGAGTTAAATCATGGTTTAAAAGCAGTGCAGATTTGGAGCTTAGAGTCAGGGTTTAGAGGTTGGCTTGGGACCGTTCAGTTAATGGCTGGACCTGGTGATCTTGAAGGTCTTCTCCAGCCTAGACAATTACACGATTCCTTGTGAGGCTTCAGAGGAACTGTGTTTAAATCGGAGTTTGAAGAGACTTGGCTCAAGCAATGCAACTCCTTAAGATGCTAGTGCTGGGTTAACCACTGGATTCAGAGGAACCTTACAGCTGGGATTGAGTTGTTTCCTAACCTCTGTGAGCAGTATGTATTTTCCTTGATAGGAATTTCTCATCTCCCATCTCAAGCCACTTAAGGAAACACTTGTTTGTCACCATCAAGCAGATGCAGAAAACCCCCACAAAATTATTAATACTGTGCAAATGGCAGTGAGAAATGGTTTTCTCCCCGATAAGCAAGGCAAAACCCTTCCAATTAACATTTTAATTAGAAAATTCACTTACCATGAAAATGTCCTGCATTTTCTTAAAGGTTATAACTCTAGTGTCCTTTGAAATTCCTCTACAGCATTTTTCACTGTGGCTCTAGCACAGATCAGATACCCAGCAGCAAAAAGGGAGTTTAAGTGAATTATACTGTGAGCCTATGATTTATTCTCTTTCAAACTTCAGGCACTCATGCTCCTATTTCACCCATCACTTTTCCTTGGAGACTAACATAGCTTGGGGAGAAAAGCAATTACCTGCCGTGAAAAGTGTAGTAGCTACATTATGAAATAATAAAAATGCTAGAGATGTCTAATTTAGATAGAGTTTAAAATTTTTTAGCTGTGTGAAACAGCACAGAACATTCTCCAAAAGCAGGTACAATGACCCCTTTTGACTGCTGCACCAAACACAAGTTCACCAACATTTATACAGCACATCAGACTGTACATTATAAATCAGCAACTCCAAATCTATTCTGCTTACCCTGTCAGCAATAATGGAATTACAGCATTAAATCCCCACATTTTCTTCTTGAATACACTTCATAAGTGGAACATTTTTGTCTCTAGAGTGAGATGAGTTTAACACCCTCAACGCTCTGCATTTCGTTGCCATTCCTCTCGGTGCTCACAAGTGTCACAGCCCCTAAGAAATCAACTGAACTTCACTGCACTGCTTATAGCAAGAGCTGAATTCAAATGAAACAGAAACAGCAAAGCCTAACCAAATACAGACATTTCCCTGGCACGTCCTGAGCCAACCATACACGTTTTCTGCAGCCACACTCCCAAATTGTAAATTCCTACCACACAAGCTGCCAGGTAAAGCCTCACTGATGTTAACATTTTGACCTATGACAATAAGCACTGCAAGGTGGCAGAAAAGGGCATCAGATTAAACCCTTTATCGTAGAATTGTAGACTGATAGTGTCCGGGTACTGTTATCACAACCTGAGCTGTCTGCGATGAGTGCAATGCAGACACAAACAGCTTCTGCACCTCAAACGCTGCTGAGCTGCACCTCTTGTCCATAACAGGCAGTAAAACAGCCACATTCATGCAAAAGCATCAAGATGATGACATGTAACACGTGCTAAATTAGGTAAGAGTCCCACAGGATCATCTAGGACACGCAGCAAACAATTGCTACTCATTGTGACTAGTCAGTCAGAAGAATTTTGCATTGTCCCAGAAATCACACACACTGCCTAGAAAATCACAACAAAGCTGTGAGGTAGCAGAGAGGGACAGAGAGTCATATCACCTCCGTGGAAATCCATAGGTTAGCCAAACCCTCCTCCTCTCTTTTGGAGGTACCAACACCCGTGCTATTTGTTGCAGAAATCAAGTTTGTGTAACACACACAAGATAAAAAATTGTTACCCCAGGCTCAAAGGAGCAAATTTAGAGTTGCCTAACACCTCTGCTCCCCTAGAGAGGGCCAAAGAGTTGTGACTGCTTATCTTTAAGAAGCAAAGCCCGAGATGGGTTACAATTCAACCAAAGACAAGACACAACTCAGCCCAAGACTAAGTGAAGAAGAAGGGGGAAAGCACAATTAGTTGCGGACAAGGTTAGTGAAGTCTTAATCGTAAATTTTATACAGCATATTAAACTTGAATAATTGAAAGAGGGTTTTTTTTTTCTTCCAGGCTGTTTTAAAATGGCACCTAACACGAGGAATGAGGACAAAGAAGCTGGTTGTAAAACAACTTGACAGATTTATGACCATTATACAGCATTTTGTCACTTCTGCTACACCAAGCCAGACTTGGTGGCCCAGGAGCATCTTTTCAGTCCAGTTTTTTTAGCACTCAGTTGACCACTAGTAGTTCTGTCCCAGAAGCACGTTTCCTGCAACACCTGCCCAGAAGAGTACAAGGAAACCCAAAACAATGCAGTGACAAATAACCAAGTGAACAGATGCACTGAATCATTCTGCAAAGTGAGAGAGGAGCTCCCACAGCTTCCAAGCAGAAAAGTACCTGCAGAACCCTTTTCAGAAAACAGCGGTTAGTCCTGTGGGAAGACAGCGAACCAGTACATGATCTCTTCGTAAAACAAAGAGTGCAAGTAACCCCTGCAGAGTCAACAAGGCACACGTACCCTTGCCATAGAAGGGTCATGAAGAACACTTCAGTGATAATCTATATTATGACAAGTTAACACTTAGACAAGACTAGTACTATCTCACCTTACCTTTGGGATAAACAGCAGCTTTTACACCACAACTTCATACTCACCACTTTATGTCAGCGCAAGATAAAGCTTGTACTGAGCTGGACACCCAGCACATTTTACAGACAAAAACATTTTAACAGCTCTAAAATGAAAAGCTTCTAAGCTTTTCTTCACTTCTTTATAAGCTAAGAAAGATCAAAACAAGTGATTAAGACATTTCTTTGCTTCATTAACAAATATACAAAGTTTTATTGTGTTTATTAGATTGGTTTTCTGTATGTTAACATTATCATACCGGTTATAACCCACATTCACAGCAGAATTCTTCTAATAGCATTTTACAGCACTAACTGTTGTATCAAACATCCTCACTTTGCTTTAGCTACTTGGTAACTTGAATAATAAAGTGCAAAACCACAATAAAATTTGACAGACATATGCTCCAGCTCATAGTCAGTGAAAAATAAAAGTTTGTAAGACCACTAGATATGGATTTGCTGCACACAGTAGAAGAGTGTGACCCGAAGACATTAGTTTTCAAGTTTTCCCATTACCAGACATGGATTACAATGAATACTTTTCCATTAAATAAATGACAATAAGGCTACAAATCAAACAAAACATCGGCCAGACTACCTGAAGCTCAGCCCTATGCTTTGTACGTTTTAACCAATAAAGGTTTTAGGAAGAGCTGATGAACTGGAAGAGTTTGTTTCTTGATAGCCTTGTTAACCTCAAGGAATCAACTAGCAGGACACAACACATCGTGTATGGGACCCAAGTAGTATTTTTTTTTCATTATTTTTGCTCTATCTGCCAATATAAACATGACAACATTCAACTGATGATTGCCAGCACTACCTACTCCAAACAAGAAAGTGAAAATGTCTCAGAATTTTACTGGAATTCAGTCCAATTCACAAAATACAACACAGGAATTCATGTCTCTCCTGGTTCACTCTCCCTAGTTCCCAAATGAACTATCAGAAACTCTGGGTCCTTTCCATTTTGTCTACCTAATTAGTTTTCATTAAGTTCTTTGGTGCTACAACTTAACATCATTTGCAAGGAAGAGTTGCTCTTATAGTTAATCTGTATCTTTGAATTCTATTACTCTAATTTTATCAAACTGCCTCCTCGTTAGCTGCTAAAATTGCTCCTCTTCTATCACTTCCCAAGCAGTGACAGTGTAGCTTGCTAGGCTTTAATAAATAACACAACAGAGTTAACAATAAATCGTATATGGATCCCTTTGTCAAGTTACGAAGCTCAATTTTCTAGTAAACACCACCACTGTCACACCAGACACAAGCCTGAACATTGAGCTTAGAGGACACCCTGTCCTGCTTATAGCTTTATGTAACCAAGAAATTCACAACATACATTCCCAAGAACTTATTTATACATAATACTCTCCTTCACGTTTGCACTGAAAGGAAGCTCTTCCAGGAAACATTTCCATGCATAGATATAGAGCAGAACAATCAGGGATTTGAAGGGTGCACTCAGCATTTTTCCCCCTTTTAGACCATTTAAGCAGATAAGCAAATGGGAAGACCCAGCTGTTGTACCCTGCATAAGGCACTTGCCCCAGATGAGCAATACAGCACCAGGCCATTGTGCAAGAGGAGTCTGGACATACCTTTTCTCATAATTTATACCTGAACAAGGGATGGTACTGTAGCAACTGTGCTCTTTCACTCAGAAGGGATCCTCCTGCAACAGCTTGTGAAGCATTACAAACAGCTTCAACATTCTTCCCTATACCTACTAGTTATGGCCACGTAAGTATTTTGAAAGCTTTCACAATTCCAGTTTCTAAAGATTCTATTTCAAAGAAACTGGAGGCGCATTTCAGAGGGACATGCACAGTATCTGTTAGAACTCGAGAAATACAGCCATGAAAGCACAATGCTAACATTTCAATTAGGCCATCAGCAGTTCTTAACCATCAACACAAAGTTTTTTCCTATCAAGGTGTTGCATTATTTCAGTCCCTGAAAAATAAAGTTGCCTCATGGCATGCATAGTACAGGTATCACTAGTGCTACCTCAAAGAGCTCTGCCTTCAATTCTCCTCCCTCCCAAAAGGGCACCAAAATAAATCCCAGTTATCTTCAGACTTTAAATTCATCCTCTGCTCAAAACCTTGTAGTAGTCTTGGAGTACAACCCATGAACTTGCCACCAACACAAGAATAAGAAGTGAGATTTAGTTTCTATCAAGAACAAAAGCACATCTCACTCCCAGGAGTCTTTATTATTTTGTCAGAGACATTCTAATAGAACTATTTCAGTCTACTATTAGATCACAGCCCAAAAATCTCAGCTTTAAGGAAAAAAATCCTCTTTCTTAATGCTGTTTTGAAGTGCCAGTAGCTCTAAGCACCCAAATAATGTTTACTGTTATCCATTTAACAAATGCTCTGTGCTTCGAAAAAGACGTGTTCTGCAGTTTTGTTCACATACAAAAAGACAGTCTAACAGATGTAAACTATTTATTGATATTTGCCACCAATATTGTTAAATACATAATCTTGCAGTTTTCCGCTTTCAAGTTAAAATGTCAGAAACAGAACACCAAATATTTACAATTCTTATAAGGAATGTTACATAATGACACATTAAGGCGTAAATTCTTTTGGCTTATAATTCTGAGAAGAATGATAATAGCAAAAAGTGATGCAAAATCTTCCTTGTGAGATTATGATTAAGCTACAATGTTTTACAAAAATATGGTGTAAGATGGCAATATTCCCATTCAAAATCCTGCATTAGGCCCCTCCCTTAGGAGGGGGCTGATAATTTATACAGTCAAAACTTTTAAAATTTACATATAAAGGTACCCTATCCACCATTGAAAAGTACAACTCTCAACATTTACAGTTTTCAGGCCACAGTTTTGAAGGTCTGGAGTATCAAGTTGGTTTGATGAATTAGTCGGTTGGCACTTATGAAGACATTTATTGCCCTGTTAAAGAGAGAAAGATACTGCTTCAGGCCTTTTTAGAAAAATGTCACTCAATAAATACAGCCCCCTAAAGATATTGGCAACCAGGCTCTGCAAATTGGAAGCATATTGATGTTTCACTGTATTGTGACCTACCTGAAGCTTACTGCTGGCAAAGAAATAGAGTTATTTGCATAGCTAATCCTACAAAGACCAAGTTTATTGGCAGGAACGTAAAGGCTTTAGCTCTCAAATCATCATTCACATCTCAATCATTTAATACTGGAGTTTTAGCTAACTAAGAAAAGTGCAGTAGATGATCATTAAATACCAGTTCTTCTCAAGGCTGAATGCTTCATCCCCCCAGTAATCTCAGAATTTGCAACTCTTTCCTCAAGAAATACAAAGCACACACATGGATGGAAGTACCCCATTATCTTAGTTATCCTTCGTTAAAGAAAAAAGGGGTCACTGAGCTCTCCAGCTCAGTAATGAGGTCTGTGATCATGACTATTTTGTTTAGTGCCAGTACCTTGTAGTGGGAGGGAGCAGGATGTCTTACTCAAGATGCAGTCTGCAGATTTGAATTACACTTGATTGCACACAGATACGAAATACAGCCTCACCTTAGGTACAAGCACAACACCTCCAGCTCTTTCCACACTTTTTCTGTCAAATACTTTTCTAATCGAGTAAGACTGTTTAGTTCACGTGAAAACATACCTGTTTATCTGTTCGGTAACCACAAAGCTACTAAAATCTAAATTCTTCTTAACATCAGAACAGCACCCTGGCTTGCATTAGTACTACTGCAGCTAGCAGAAGTAGTGAACTGATTGTCCCTCTGTGCTCAGCCCTGGTTTGACTACACCTGCAATCCTGGGTTCAGTTTTGGGCCCCTCACTCCCAGGATGACGTTGAGGTGTATTGGAGTGTGTCCAGAGAAGGCCAGTGAAGGTGGTTAAGGGCCTGGAGCACAGGTGCTCTGAGAAGCATCTGAGGGAACTTGGGGTGTGGAGGTTGAACTTGGAGAAAAGGTGGTTTCACTCCTTGAAAGGAGGCTGGAGCGAGGTGGGGTCAGTATTCTCTCAAGGAACAAACAATAGGACTAGAAAATGGCATCAACTGGTGCTAGAGGAGGTTTAGGTTGGAGATCAAGAAAACTTTCTTCAGCCCTGCTCAGGTAATGGTGGAATCCTCATCCCTGGAGGGACTGAAATGACGTGGTCTGAGAGACACCTCTACTTGAGTAGATGTGAAAGTCAGTTCTTATCTTTAGAGTAGCCACACACTGAACACTTCAGAACTGTCAAACTCTGAGGAGGATACACTCAATATCCCCAGCAGTCATTAGAGAAACACACTAGAGGCAGTAAAACCCAAAGTGAAGACCTGAAAAAATCTTCAATCTGAAAGCTAAACTGTTCAAATATAGATATTTAATCAGCTGAGCACTTCCAAATACTGCAAAGCACTGTAAGGAGCTATAAAGAACAGGCAGCAAAAAAGTAAATACAAAAATACTGTACAGATGCTTAGTGTTTGCATATGATATTTCAAATAGGTAGATTACTTTCCTGAACAAAGCATTCACTAGGTTTTTTTGTCCTTCTATATGCACTAAGGCAAGCCACGCGGGGCCCTGAAATTTTACTTCACATGCTTGAGTTCAAAGCTGATGCTGCACATGGGTGCTGGACAGTGGTGAATCTAACAGACTTCCTCAAAGGTATTGCAAAAGGAATAAAGTATTTTAAAGCAGCCAGTTCAGTCTGAGGACAAGATAAGAAAAAAATCTGACAAGTCCTGAAGAAGGTGACTAACACCTCAAGGCATGCCCTGCATTTCCCTGTTCATCAGTAGTAATAAAAGTAACACTTTTATTATGTAAATTGTTAGGAAAAAGGCATACTTACTTTCCATCTTTAAAATAGGTTTTCAGAGTATCGCTGAAACTTTTGGAGTACTTTACAAACTCTTTCTTCTGGTGCTCAAGTGCCTAAGAGAATAAAAACACCAGGAATGTTAGTTCACAAATATTTTGTTACAGTGACAGTCTCAAGGTTAAAGTGATGAGGAAATTGGCTTGTATTGTGTTAGATAGCGAAGATCCTATTTTTATTCTTAGACAGCAGGGAAATTGTCCTCTTCCTATCAAACTGACAAGATATCCAACAGGATGGTTATATGGGAGAATTATGTCATTGACCAGTTACGCTTCCCTATTCATGCTTTGATCAAAAGGACATGCTTCCTCTTACACTATTAAAAATCTTGCATATGAAGAGTTACTGCACATACCCGTCGGTTCTGGTATTGGTATTTCTTGAAGACGTTATTTACTGTGTCAAGAAGTTCCTTTATTGCACTTGCGATGTCCCTGTTTGGCAATAAAAAGAGAAATGTAATACCCTTAAGCTATTCTATTTAAATGCTGGATTTAAGCTCCTTTCTAGTAGTCAAATGCTTCTCAAAACGTTCTCATTTGTAAGAGAGGATCAGGCTCCTTTCCAAAGGCAACAGTGTTGTTAACATCTCCTGCAGCTTTTGAACATTCAGTTTTAAATAAAAAGTTTGAGAGGAAAAAGAGATAATACAATACTTACTTGATTGTCTGAAGAAACCTCACTCTGTCATTGATCTCATCAGGAATCTTACTAAGAATCTGTTTAAGTGCTCGTGCCTTTTCATTAAGATCTTGGAATTCAGGTTCAGGTCTTTCAATCATATACTCTACCAAGAAGAACATTTAAAAATACCATCAGGTTTTTTTTCCCCCTCTCAAATGTCTAGTGACAGCCAAAACCACACCTTCAAAGTGTAGAAGCTTTGCCACTTCACATTTTAAGGTGAACAGCACAAAAATCACCACGACCAATAAATGGTCGTGAATACACTCTGCATCAACAGAAACACACTGCAACAATAATCTTTATTATTGTGAACTGGGAAAAGAGCCCATCTTACTTTGAGACACTGAAGACCCCACACAAATGAAATGCAAAGTAACTTAAAGTCTGCTGTATACTCTCCTAATAATACAACTACTACTTTTAATTTGAAGACAAAGAAAGTGAATCTTTTAGTCCATTTTTGCCTTTTTTTGGTAGTTAGCAATGCAAAATGTGAACTATGCATCCACATAAACATAGTTCTAAACACTCATTTTCATTTTTCCCTCTTACTATGTTTTTTAGGGAGATTTACCTAGTCCAAAAGAGTTATTCAGAAAACAATTATTGTTCTACCATGCTGAAAAAAAAAAATCTAAATTTAGAAACAAACAAAAAAGGCACAGAGAAATACATGTTTATAGTTAACAGTGTGATTAAAAATACAATTATTCAACATATAGAATAGAGGCACACCTTCAACATAGATATATATTCAATATATGGAGATATTACCTTCTACATCATCTGCTGCCATACGCAGAAGAGACTCTGTGAAGTTCACATCCACACTTTTTTTCTCCAAAATTTTCATAATGATGTCCTGTGTAAGACCTGGGTTTTCTTTTTCAGCCTGTATGGCAAAGAAAATTGTTATTTTAAATATGCAAAACCCAAACACTGCAAGCACAAAGGTAGATTTCCACATAACTTGCTTCATAGAGTGCAAGAATTGGTGAAGAAGTCTAAAGTCGAAAATTACACTGGAAACCATTCTTCCACTACAACATTTCTCTTGAATTACATCGGTGGCTTTGTATAAACAACTTTTCCAATCAGCCTTTGCACTCATTTCAATTTGAATAAGAAATCTTGAAATGGAATTCTACATTCTGTTGTATTTCCATAAACACTAAGCTTTGAGGCAAGACATCGTATCCACTGGCATTTAATTTGCTCAAACGCAGGTGCTACTTCCCCGTCTTCCACATGACATTTTATAAATGTCTCTTATCAATCACATCATAGTCTCAAACATCATCTCGGAATTGCTTTTTCAGAAGAAAAGCCACTTTTGATTGATGACCTATCTCAGTAAAGCTAAGCTAGACTAACACTTGAGACACCCACAGCACTGGAGCCACTATCAAAAAATTGTGCTGTGTTAAGAATGAGGGGGGTGTGGGTTTCTTAGACAGTACCACCAGTTCCATCTCCATTTCTACATTACTAGCATTCAGTTTGCAATCATTTATCTCACAAAAGCCCTAGTAAAGACTCAAGACTTAGATTAAGTGTAGAAACAGGGAAGTACTGCTTAAGTTAAGACGCTGCATCTGCAAATTGTCTTTGCTTCCATGTCAAAAGATGACCAGTTCAATAAAGCAGTATTTGTATTTTTGTTCTTTAGGAATATAACAGAGGAATCCTTTTTCCATTTACTGCTGCATACAAACACTGAACTTATCCACACAAAAACCCCATTACTATTCACTTTGTAAACCATTTCCAAAGCCTCTCACATGCCTATTCCTCCTGAGCACCTATTCTACATAATCTTGTCATATTTAGACTAAGTTTATAATCTTATTATCTTCACTGACTGATTGCTCATTTAAGCTACATGGACAGGACAAGTTTCAGGTTGTTCAGAATTGCTCAGTATGCTTGCGCCGTTCAAATTTTCAGATAGGACATTTGCAGACATCTCAAAACTTACATTCCATAAAATTGTCCACTTTACTTAGATTATTAGATGCAGTGTTCAAACACAAAAACACAAGTGGTCGTATCACATATGGTTTACTTTTTAAACAATCACTCAAAACAAGTTACTTCTCACCTTAATAAAAGCTGCTCTCAGAGTCTGAGCTGCAGACAAATTTACTCTTTCTAGCTGCAATGAAAGTGTAGAATTATTAGTGATTCTAATGTTATTAGAACAAATCAAATCAAGTACTCACACCTTGACTTATATGGCAGAATGAAAAAGGAAACTGACAGAAGCAGTTCAAGTTACTTGGCTAATCTAAGGCAGAGATATTATAAAGTTTAATCTCAAAGCAAACACTTCCCTTGCAAACAAAAACACCAAAATCACATTTGTTGGACACATTTTCACTTATCCAGCAACAGCAGAAACCTGAAAGAAGCTTTTATGAAGATCCTGACCACTTCTGAGCCAAAAAATACAATATCACATTAAATTGTAATTCATTAGCAATAGAACTAAAACATGCAAAGCTGTTCACAGGTACATGCTGAACTGTACATTAACTCCTGCTACAGAATGCTAGACCTTGTCTTTCTGTGAAAATCCTCTCTAAAAGTAAGAAAAAAATTATCTGGGCCACCAAGACAACTGTCTTTGATATGTGTTCAGAGGAAAAAGGCTAAAACAATGCTAGAAAAAAGAACGTGTAGGACACTAAAATTGCCCAATCAAGACGAACAACTCATTACTGTGATCAACTCTCCCAGAATAAAGGGAATTATTATTTCCTACAGCAAAACACAGCTTACCTCATTAAAGACAGGGTACATAACAGCATAGAGAGGCATGGAAACCATAGAAGTGGTCTCTGCTTCATTCTTCATCTCTTCCATTGTCATCCTCATTCAAAGACCCACTTCTCAAGGAAAACACTATAGAAGCAAAAATCTCCTCATTCACTGAAATGTTTCTTCTTTTTCCTCGTTGTGCAAGAAAACTTGAAGAACTTGAGAAATATCTTGTCCTTTGGTCATACAAGAAAAAAAAACAACACAGAAACACACACAATTATGAAAGCTTGTGACTGACAGGGTCTACAAATGAAAAGGCACTGAATAGTGTTTAGTTGTTACTGTGTAGCAACTAGGAATTGCTTCCAACACAAGTTAAGTAAATAAAGAATGACTATGACATGCAAATTCAAAACTCTAATTGAAATTATGCGGACAGATTTTTTCATGAGTAAGGTTTAACCAAAAACGTTTTACTTGAAGTTCTTATGGAATTAATATAGCTGAAAGAAGTTATATGGTATTCATTACAAAAGTCTTGGTGCCACTTGTAAACAGCAGCTTAACATTCCTGAAAACATCCATCTAGAAAAAGCTTGAATAGCATCACAGGTGGTAAATCCAAACCCTTACAGATGCATGATGGCAACAGTAAAGCTACCTATAAATATTCCGTAATTTTATGGAGGCACCGAACTGTGATTCCGCTAGAGATCAGTGTTTACTGTGTACCCATCTGAATTCCAAATACATCATCTTTGGTCTTATATAAGCAGTAGACTTAAGTAATGTTTTCACTCAGGGTGTGTCACCAGCTACGTTAACTCAATGGAAAATTATTGCTCCGAGTAACCGAACCAAGGTTTTCAGAAGTTCTCCACCCAATCCACTCATCATTCCTAAAGCGGAGCCATCATTGCTCAGACCCAGGAAATTGCATGGCAAAGAAGAAAGGTCACCAAACAATTCATAAAAAAACCCTTGTTCCAGTCTACTGTATTTTCTGTTCAATATTTTATATACCATAATGAAGACTTGAAATCCTACCGAGAAAAATCTACCCATTTTGTTGCTATTTTAGTAGGAAGCAAAAAAAGTTAATTTTTCCAGAAAGAGCAAAAGCTGCTACAGGAATCAATATCACTTCCCAGTAGTATGAACAGGTTAAAAAAATGCCAAGATATTTCTTCAAGCTTCATTCCTCATTCTGCTCTGCTCCTCAGGCTGTTTTAAATAGAGTAATAGATATTTTTCTTGCTCAGGGCAGGTATATAGTAGTTTAGCTATAATTGTACAAGTGGAATTTGTTATTGATTACAGAACTGAATTACTACAAATACCATTCATGTCTCCTCTGAAAAGGTGATTAGGCATGAATACACCCAAAAATGAGAAAACAAGCAAAGACCTGGTCACCTCAGTTAAGCAGCTAACAGTTAATACACGATCTGAAAAAGTATTAAACATGATTATAATGACAGGCAATGGCTTTTCATACAAGTCTTCTGACACAATATAAAATCTCATTTCTGTTTTTTTACTGTTCCAACTAAACATACACAAGCAGATGTGAAGAATTTAAAAGGGGTCTGTATGGATAGCATTTATTCACATGGATGGAATTGGAAAAAATCAGGCCTCTCACACTTCTGTGCCTGTCCATAGATACTTTACAGCTATCCAAGACATGGAAGAATATGAGAGATTACTCATCATTCTGCAAAAAGTTGAGTATCTCTAAAGAGCTTGCTTTGGAGTTACATAAATTCATGCAAGGTCTGCTCAAGGAGGGGCAGAGGCCTTTCTGAACAGGTTTTCACTCACAACTGTGAGTACAAGCTGTCACATTTATTTTACATGAATATTGTCTGTACTAAAGGCTCTGACATGTTAAAGGGCACAGTGGATGGAGATGTCTGTTTTGCTAATTCTATGGTTCTGCAAGTTCCGTGAAAATATAGCCTTATGCAAGATTTTATGCTAACAAGCACCACTGCAGACTTTCACAGATTAATTGACTGCAAGTTTTGAACTAGAGTATTCTCAACAGAGTAAGGTTTTAAGAGTTAGATCATTGAACATTGTCCTAATCTAAAAAAAAAAAAATCATGATCATGGAAAGAAGGTCAAAAAAGGGCAAAATAACCATTAGATATAATTGCTTTGTTTTTATGGGTTGGCAGTATCCACAAAGAAAAGGAAATGCTAAGTGAAATGATGGATTTTTATGATGAACACCTATTACACTGAATTGCCATGAAAAACTCATTTTCTCCAGTAGAGACACATAAGCTATTGTTACTAATCCACACTACAGTTGAAACCCCATATAAAAACAATTATACACCACCTATTAACTCTTTACCAGACATTGACACTCTTCAAGAAAAAACACACACAAACCTTTGGATTTATATCAACACAAAGGATACAAATGGTGTGACTGAAGGTGAGGTGATTTAACTAGACACACACATAAGAAATACTCAAGAACATAAAATATTTCTGCTGCAAACATAATATATTCAATATAACTGGTTGTTCATTATTTCATCTATTGTCCCATTTTCCAGAAAATCACTGCATGACAGCATGACACTACCTACCTAGTGTATCTGACTGCTAACACTGGCACACTGTGCGTCTTTACAGCTAGGAACCAACTCCTTCACCTCTTTCAGATGTGACTTTGAGGCACTGCAGTCTCTGCCATGGTTAAATAGCATGGATAAAAAACTTCAGATACCCCCATATTTATTTGCATAACAGAAGGCGAGTCTGTCAAGTAACCCTGAAGAAGGTCTCAATCCTGATTTATGGACCAAATCCCCACAGAAAGCCACATTTCTGATCTATTATTTAGATCACTTATTAGGAAGCCCACTAACCTTCAAAATAACCTGGCTGAAGCCAACTTTTAAGGCACATTATCATACAGCAACTAGGGGCTTCCAGTATTGCTTTTGGTGTGTAATCAAAGCAGCCATCTGCAGTGCTGCTGAGGTTTATGGCAACACTATCTTCTAAAAGCTTAACTTCAGTTCACTACAATCACAGAAACTTTTATGAGACAAGATTACCCTGGTCCTATTTGCCAATTCATTTACATGCTTAGAAAAAGATGTAATAAGATTGCACGAGAAGGTGATGTATTAGAACAGCACAACGGAGTTACGTTCTTCAGAAAATCCTGGAAAAGTGCTGTACGGTGCAAAAAAGGTGTCACTCTGCTGGCAAGCTTGTTAATTGGTCTGAGGGGGAAGTCAAGGAGAAGGCAGCAGGATACTGCCAAATATTATTCTCCATGTAAGCTTGATCTTTGTGTTACAGTGATTCCACAGATACAAATACATATATATGAATTACAACCAAGCTAGATGCTACATCAGATGAAATCTGTATCGGAAAGAAAGTACAGTATGACATATGGAATTTAATGTATCAAAATTTAAAATCTATACTAAGATACCACTTAATATAATTCTGGCTGCTCAGTCTTAAACCACTGAACACATCAGGCTGCACTCCAAGAGAAGTATTAATGTGGAGGATGTGTTTTCACTATCAATATAAATCTTACACTCTTAACTTTGAAGTTCCAGCACTAAAATATTACCCCCGCTCTTCGGCAAACACTGAGAGAACTGCTGTATCTTAGATGAGGAACATTATCAATCTATGGCATTATAATCTGAACTTTATCAGAAAAAAAAACCCCAAAACCCTAGATTAAGACAAACTTTTTATAACCCAAAAACGGTAAATAGCTACCACATTCCCAACAGGTACAGCTACTGTTATCAGTACCTAAGGTGGTGATTTGTTTTCTCTAATCTGTGTCATTTACTGACAGGCTTTTGGTCCTGCACTAAAATCAAGTAGCTGAACTGCAGAGCTACTTAATGAGGCTCTAACCATCACAGCTTAACTACAGAGTGAAATAATCTTCCCCAAATCCACACCTGCTCATTGGCCTGTGTGAAGAGCAGGGTATCCATGGAAGAAAGGTATTTGTTGAACACTGTCTTTTGAAGCTGTTCAAAGAGAGAAAAGTCTAATAACTTTTAAGTAGTTTTAAAAGAAGAGAAACATTAGGTGTGAACTGGCAGGATTTTAGCCTTCTGTTATGTCATCTGCAGATCTACCAATGCACCAACACTGTCTCTGTTTCCTTCTCCAGACTCCATCTGCCTTAGATCTGAAAAATTTCAAGCACCCAGACATTAACTCTCTTTTTAAGATAAGGCCTAAGGGCACTTTCTACAAGAACAATTATTTTTATGTTTGGTTTCTAGGAAAAAAAACCAGATCAGTCTGCTAGAAAGGGATCTCTGTACTGTCCAGGTGGTCTGCTACACTTTTTGCAGTGAGAATTCAAGAGGAGGCTTTACCTTCAACCTGATGCAAGACCCCTGAGTTGCATAAAAATCTCAAGTACCTTCTGGGGCAGGAAGCTGGAGAAGGAAAACAGTAGCATGAAATCTCCCCCAATGTAGAGGCAGAGATATGCTCCTATTTGTAAAACCAATGTGCAGGAAATTAGGGTATTCAGGTAATTTACTAATCACAGCTGCAAATTTTAAAGGGCAATAAAAGCAGAGTGTGGTGTTCTAGCTATATGGATACCCTATGCACAGCTTGACAACCAAGTCCCCTTATCAATGGTCACTTAAGTAATTTTAAGACAACACAATCCTTTTCCTTGTGTGATGCTCACTTCCCTACAACTACTGTATTTCAGTTTTAAAGTGCAATTACTTCTCATTGTATAACTTCAAATACATGGTACAAAGCTTCTAAAGGATTTGTGGTATGGATAAAGAAATAACTTCCTTCTTTTCAAGAATGGAAACAGTGTGGTTGAATTCACTGGAATAGGGTACCAACTTTCTCCGTATTTTAAAATTAATCAAGAATCTTCAAGAACAGTCAACTGGACTAATTCCATGTTCTACTAACTCTTACATCTAGCTATTTCACTGAGGAGTTAAAAAGAATGTCACCAGAAAATGTCATTGAAGTTTTTTAAAAAAATGCCTCTCACCAGAATGGAAATACACGGTTTTCAAACATCTCCATCCACATCTAACAGCCACTTACAATAGAGTCCACTCTGACAAAGCCTGTGTGTTTCATTATTGTAAAAGCAACTTGCATGACTAATCCAGAAATCACACAGACTTGCAATAAACCTGAGATGTCTATTTTTAGACTTGCACAAAGTTACACGGTATCACAGTAATGATAAGGTTGGAAAAGATCTTAAAGATCATCCAGTCCAACCAAAATCCAACTAAACCAAGCAAAACTAACATCTAGATTCAAACAAATTAAAAACTCAAACAAAATCTGAGCCTGGTCTGAAGTCAGGCTTACATTAGTTCTTCTGCAACCTTGAACTTCAAAATGGAAGTGATTTAGCTTGTCCTTGTACATCCAGCTTTTGTGTTTGCCTATCTCATGAGAAGCTCCAGCCTCCTGCAGGGTGCCTCAATTTCATTAGTTAGCAGCTCTAATATTATCATAACCGAAACAGGTCATGGTTCTTATGCACTGAATCACTGGTTTGCTTTCTTTTGTACCTCATTGGAAAATTAAAAGTAGAGATACTTGCTCTACCACCAGGTAAGACAGTTTCAAGAAATACTAGCAAGTAAACAAATACCGTCAGGCAATCAGTTGCTTTGAGAACCGAAGCAGCACAAACCCGGTCCAGGGTTTTAGCCATAAGTCTGCATGGCAAAGAGCCCTTTCCTACACGGAAAGGGCCGGCGGAACTCACCACGGAGATAACGAGAAGCTTACTGGTACAATCCAGTCCCAGGCTACCGTGAGGCTACCGTGAGGGGCTCAGCCCGGGGGAGACGTCGCAATTTCACCTTGGATCCGTCCAGTTTGAGGGAAGGGACCGAGATACCTTCTGCAACCCCGCACCGCCGAGGCACCGCCGGGGCCGCTCCCAGCAGCCACCTGACGTGCAGACGAGCTAAAAATACCGCACAGCCGGGCCTGCGCCTCAGCACCAGGCTGGACTCGCCAGCCAGTGCGGGCCCAGGCCGGGTCCTCAGTCCGGACAGGTCCTCAGACACTGCCCCCCCAACCCCCAGCCGAGAAGGCCTCGAACCACACTCGCGGTGCTACCTGGAGGCTACGGGAAAGGACAACCCCTACCCCACAGCTATCCGCTCGACCCCTCTCCTTGCGTGGGAGGGAAGGACAACTCTCCACACCCCACCACACGGCCAAGTTCGAGGTCGCATTCACCTGTGGAGCCGCCGCTATCACCCCATCCCGCAGCCAGGCCCGGCACCGGAAAGACCTTCGCGCTCCCCCCGGGATGAGACTGGCCCTGCGCGACCACCCCCCCCCCCGCGGCCCCGCCGCTCCTCCCGAGCACCCCCGCGGGTAGAGCCAGGCCCGGTGCAGCTCCTCACCTCCTCCCTCACCACGGGGCCTCCAGTGAGGGTTATCCACCACGCCGGAAGGGCCCTCGAGGAGGAAGCGGCCACCGCCGTTAGCGCACACCGGGCGGTGCCCGGAACCAGCCGGCACCGCGCGGACCGCTGGGATTTGTAGTTCTCTCAGCTCACGACTACAACCCCCATAATGCATCGCGGGGGAGAGGCGGGATGAAAGCGGGGAGGGAGGAGAAAGAGGAGGGACTCGCCCAATGGNAGAGCGCGGAGCGGCGGATGTGCGAGGGGAATCGCTGGTGAGTGCGAGCTTGGCTCGCTGTTTCGGGGTGGCACATGCTCCCTCAGGTGCCGGGTGGGAGTGCGTAGTGGGAGACAGGAAGGTGGAGGAGCGTCCGCACCTGGTAGGGAACTGGGGTAGATGAATGGGGGTTAATCCCGACTTTAATCCTCCATCCGCTTCGCTTGCTCCGTGTCCGCATCCCTTTTTTCCCCCTAAGGATTCTGTTTTCCGAGGAATTTTCCTGCGTGAAATAACGTTCATTCGGTGAGTTCTCCGCGCACCGCCTGTGTGCAGCGAGAGGGGTGGTTTGCTTTGCCGTTATGGCTGTTACAGAGGTAAAAACTTGTGCTTGTTGAGGTGTTGCCGGTCAGATGTGAAGTTTGCCGGTTCAGGTGAGGTCGGCTGTTGCAGTGTCACCTCGTTGTTGGGGTTCCCTCTGCACTCCTGACGCACCGCTGTTAGAACGCGCGGCTGTATTGGAGTGTGGCTCGCTGTTACCTAACGACGCCGAGAGTGGAAATGCGAACGAGCAGGTAGAGCGTTCAACTTGTCAAACGCTGTCTGCAACTTCTAACAGCGGCGCTGGGGTGGCAAACTGGGACCCTTTGCTGCCCGCCAGTGGATCGCGGGTATTTCTGATCCCTAGCACCTTCCTGTGGGTGAGCAGGGCAGGGATGGCGAATGAGGGTAGAAAGCAGGCGGAAAAAAAGGGTAAAAAAGCAGCTGGCTTGTTAAAATTTATTCAATGTATTGGATTTTCTCCTTTCCACGTATCCACATACGGAATCTACGTATGGTTTCTTCCAGATATTCTGCTCATCTGTTATTAAAGGGCTACTTAAATCTTGCATGATGTATATGTGCTGTTAGTAATCACCTGCTATTTCGTGTTTTCTGGTTCTTGTTATTTTTTAATGAGGTTGATACTTTAGTCCAGTGGTAAATGATGCTGCTCTGTTTAGGTGAGACATTTACCAGAATGTCATAGTGCAGATTGAGCCATGTGCAAGACTGAGGTATTTCATCCTTTCAGTGAAGTGAGTATGTGTGAAAGGAAAGCTACAAAGCCTGAGTGTTAATAAAACTTACAGTATTTTATTCCTTTCTGTCAATTTTGTGATACTTTTCTAGGTTCTGCCTTTAGTAATGCCTTTAGTAATGATGTCTTAGACAAGATTTATACTTCCCTATCTCACATCCATTGTATTTGTCAGAATTGTTGTGGCTTGGCTGATTGTGATTAGGGAGTCAAGGAGGAATGATCATTACCTTTTATTTTAAGGTATGACTTGTCCGTGGAATTACACAGGCAATTTAGGATGTAACACAAGGTAAAGGCTTGTGGCAACGTTTTCTGTTACATTTTAGAATTTGGGATTGCATTTATCTTCACAAGTCTTAGCTGTTCATAGTTTCATGTCCTATATATTTGCATTTTCAGGTCAAGCTTGGGACTACGTTTGGGTTTTAAAATTTGCTTGGACTTTGTCTTTCCAAGTACTGTTTTCAGCCGATGTGTTCACATTGTATACCACTAAAGTATTCCTGAAATTGTCACCCATCTGCTTTGTGTAGAACCACAAAGTACTTTTGTGTTGAAGCCACACAATACACTGCATGTCTTTTGCCCTGTTGTGCATTTTAGCTATAGCACTGCCAACTCAAGTTGGTTCCAAAAATGAGCTCGCATTAACGCTCCTCTGAGCTGCAGAGTGACCTCCATGGTACCATTTTGGTTTGTGTTCATTCACAACACTTAAGTCTCTTGTTACCTCCTCTCAGCCCCTCTTTCAGCGGAGAGAACATGTTATGTTCATAGGTAGTGTGTCAGAGTTCTAAGGACCCTGCATTGTTGTAATAACTACTTTGAAATCTGTCAGTGTGAATATTATACGTGTTTTGATTCAGTTTCCAATCTTAGATCTCCTAGAACATAGCAATGTAAACGAGTTAATGCCAGTAGGATTCCTCACATCCTATACCTATTTTGGGTGTGGCTGGATCCCTTAGAAAAGGATTTCAGACAATCCATATTCTTTGTAGGCAGTGCATCATTCTGTCACTGTAAAACACAGGCTGAATTTGAATTACTGTTGAGTACATCTGTCCTATATTCAGCATGTTCTCACCTTAATTACCCTGTGTTCAAAATTATAGGTGTATAAACATGGCTTCAAAAATTAATGCCTGTATTTCTGTTTTATATGCACTTGCTTTTCTCTGATGCAGTCAGTAGCTTTTGTTCCAGGTCTGTAACACGAGCAGATGGTAGGGAAAAGAGGACTATGTAATCATTTGGGACTAGTGATAACTTTGTGTTTTGCCTCAAATACATGGGAGAGCAGAGCATTTCACTTAAATTTTTAAATATCTTTGAAATTCTTGGGTTTAATTCACACCTTTTGAGCACTCATGGTCTTGTGAACTGAATGACAAAGTTTAGTGGAAGCTGGGGGTGGCATATGTGGCATATATTTCTGCAGGAGAAAAGGAAATAGTTTCTCTACCTTGGATTACTGACTTAGAACAACACATTTTCTTTAGACTTCTATGTAAAATTGTGCTGGAGATAATTAAGTTAGCTGCTTAAGACAAAAAAAACATGAATCCCACAATTCAATCATAATTAATTGTTGATTCCTCATCCCAGCAAAAAGCAGAGGGATGTGGGGAAAATTGTTTGGTGATGCTGCATCTGAAAGCTCGGAGATTCCTGGTTGTGTGCGCACACAGCCTGGCTTCCCTGGGCTCTGCAGCAGAAGTGTTCTCCTCTGCCTGGCTGCATGCTGAGCAGTTCTGGATAGCGTCTCGTTTTGGTGGCCTTAATAAAAGTCCATACGATAAAAAAAATTGTTCTTGTGTGGTGTGATTAAAATACCGACTGTAAGGTCATGTCCTGCTTTGTTTAATATGCTTCAGAGCTAATGATTATGAGAACTGCAGACTGTGGCTAATGTGATAAAAGCTGTGTGTGTTATCTGCATCCTTTTCCATCTTTGAGTTGTTGCAAGACAGCTGTGGCTATGAGATGGGAAAAGAGAGTCTATTACTGGCACAAGCTAATGAGTTAAATGTGTATCTGGTTTTGGGGTTAATAAGAATTGACCTCCTGTGTTGTAAAGGATTTCTAGTTTAGTTGGGCATTTCAATATTATGATAATTCTTGAGAAATATTTTTTTTAGATTCAAGAAAAATAAATAATGACAAGGAATATACTGCCTGGAAGCAGAAAGTGTAAATCGTGTGGTTGTGTTCAATTTTAATCAAATAACTACCCTACTCAGCAGAAGATCTTCCTACTTTGTGTGCTTGAGCCCTGTTGTCATTCACTATTACATCTGAACTATCTGAAACTATTTCTATGAGATTGTGTAGGTATTACAAATCTAAACCAGTGATGGCTTGATGGGGCTAATGGGCTAATTGCCTTCTTCTAGAAAGATCAGTTCCATCAGAATTGAAATCAAATGTGTACCATGTGTGCACTGGGATTTATTAAACTTAGGAAATAAAGCACTTGTTGCCTGGGGATGATCTCTCCAAACCTCCAGTTCCTCTGCTCTTATGTTTTCATCTAATTTTTGTCACTCATGTTTTTGTATGTGCAGTGAGTTTGGAAGACTTCCTCACCTGAGGAGAGGGAACAATAATTTCCTTTCTAATGTTTTTGAGTGATATGCTTAAGGTTTTGCTGTACTTCCCAAATTCTGAGATGTTTTTTGCACTGACAGCACAGGAAAGCAAAAGCTTTGATTGCCTTTGCAGTAGAGAAGCACACACAAACACTCCATCGCTAGTTACATTTTGCATCTGGTAGTTTCTAAGCAGCAATGCAAGTTACAGCCCTTGTTTCTCCTGGAGAAGTTTGGAGGGAGCTGGAAAACTTGAGCATCAACTTTTCAACATGACTTTTAACTAACCTTGTCATGTCAAGGTGATGTTAGGAGCATAGGTACTTTGCCAACAACAGCCTGTCTAAACCCCTCATGATCACTTTGCCACTGGAGATTACCTCCATGATCACTTTGCCACTGGAGATTACCTCCTTCATTGACAGTACAGCAAAATGTGGGATTTCCAGTAACTATTTCTGCGGGTTTGCACCATACATCTCAGTTACGTAAGTTGTAGTTAGAAGGAAAACAAGTTTAAAGATTTAAGACATGTTTTTAATTGGAACACTGAAACTGCCCTTTTTGCATGCTTTCCTTTCTGCATTTCAATTAAAGCAGTTCTTGGAGCATTTAATGATTGTGTATTTCACATAGCAATTTGAGTTCGTTGAAGCAATCGGTGTTGTCTTTCTCTGTGTTTAGGTTTTTTTTAAAAAATAGCTCACTTTAGTTTATAAAGTCCTTAAAGCTATTAAGCTAAACATAAAGCAACGTGAACAGCTTACTTGAAATATCACATCTTCATCCTGAGGTGCTTCAGTCCCCACTCAAATTGCTCTAGCTATGTGTGAAGTCTGTAGGTGATCAATAACCTTTTAATCTACACAGAAATATTAGAAGTGGGAGGAAGAAGAGAGGGGAGACAAGTTATTTTTACTGTAACTATGTCAGTTTATTGATTTGTTAATTTGAGATGTATTCATAAAAGCAGGAGGGGGAAACAGTAGTGTCTGCAAACCCAAAGTAATTAGTGTCTGAGAATCATAGAATCATTAGGGATTGGAAGGGACCTTGAAAGATCATCTAGTCCAATCCCCCTGCCACAGTAGGATCCATATCCAGACAGGATATGAGGAACATATCCAGACAGGTCTTGTGGAGTCTCCTTCTCTGGAGATGTTCAACCTCCCTGGGCAGCCTGTTCCAATGCTCCGCTACCCTCACTGTGAAGAAGTTTCTTCTGATATTTATATGGAACCTCCTATGTTCCAGCTTGCACCCATTGCCCCTTGTCCTATTGCCAGATGACCTTGACAAGAGTCTTGAAAACTTCTAAGGCAAGATGTTGGATAGAGCAACCATCTAATGTTTGCACTGCAGTGCAAACACAGGGGATGCAGAGCTGCACCTTTTCAGTTCAACACCATTTGGGTCTTTGATTGCTTTGATCTCATTTTAGTCCTGCAGTAATGTTGATGCATCATGCAGTAGGGTTTTGTTTTGTCCATTGCCCAGGCCTACCCATAAGGAAAGACTAAGCAGCCTGAAACAATATTTGTGGTGCTTTGTAGCTCTAGGTATTTTTCCTGGCTCCAAAGGCTTGCATGCTGTTTCTGGCTTGGACAGGTGTGGTCACTGCATGCTCCCACCGTGCTTGTTCTCTGCTTTCAGTTGGAATTTGCCTTTGGTTAGTCCTCTCCAGCAGCTCTGAAGCATGGTAGCACGAAAAATGCATGTGGTTTTTGATGCTTTTGGAGCCTTCACTTGCAGAGAAGCTACTTGGCGTCATCTATAGCTGGCAGTTTCCATCTGCTGTCCCTACAATGCATGTGTTCAAGTACTAAAGAAAGCAGTTATTAGATATATGAGGATATACTGAGAAAAACAAATATCCGAAAAACAAGCAGAAACGTCTAATTATGGGGGATATGGACCAGCAGATTGTATAGAGGAAAAATCTGTCAAAGTGAGTAAGAAACAAATTGACTCTAAGTAGACTTATTTTTAGGGGATGATATGCATGAAGTGAAAAAATTCCAATGGTAATTTTTCATACACAAATGTGAGGGAGGAAAATGTACACACAATATCAAAACACTGTACACTTGAGAAGTTTGACATAACTGATACCAAATCTTCCTATATGAAGTGACAGCAAAATACCCTTTAGCTTGAACAGGACCTTTCACTCAGTTACAATGCAAATAAATTATTGAAGTGATGGGTGCGTATTTCTCAATGGGGGCACAGGGATAGCTTGTATTTGGAAGGGGAGAAAAGGAAAGCAACGTGAATTCAAATTTGCATGTAAGAATTGTTTCGCAGAGCCAGGTCTAATAAGGTATCACGTTTATCTGCAGTGAAAGCCCGATGGAGGCAGATTTATGATAATATGTTCCAACTGTTTGTCATTTTGGGATTGGTAGAGATGAAGTGGTACCCACCATCATTCCCTAATCCTTGTCTGTGTAATTATCAGTCAGTACTTGATTTCTTAAGAATTGTAGGACTTGGGATAAATCCCCAAGAATATTGCTGAAGCACCAAGAGAACAAGGACAAAATTGAAGTTGTTTTGCTTTCTGAGATTATCCTGGGAGCCCCAAGAATGTAACACTAATGGAGAGAGGGTAGTTTTAAAGGTAGAAGGAAAAAGCAACAGTTAGTTTTACATCCTTTGGTAGCAGAGAAGTCATTGATTCTTGTTATTGAGTATACTCAACATGTGTTTCTCAATACAAAATGAAAACAGATCATAAGAAGATCAAATCTAATAATGATTATAAGGTATCTGGTTTAGTTTGTTAAAAGGTAAAAGTCTCTTTGAATATGATTAATACTTTTAACAACATAAAGTATTGTATATTAGCCATGTAAGCAACTAGGTGGTCATGTAATTCATCAGGCATGACAGATTTTGCCATCCTAGAGCAGCTCATTATGGATTTCTAGAGATATTTCTAGAGATCATTCCTTTTACTTTCTGTAAGAATAAATGGTAACATTTATCATAGCCTTTTCCTTTTTTTCTAAGTCTCTTAATATGATGAAGGCATAACACTTCTTTTTTTTTAACACCTTCTTTTGTAGATCTTTTAATTGAATAATGCTTTGAAAGCGAAAAAATTGCAAATCCTAGGTATTGTTTGAGTTGTAAAGGTATTTTGCAGCGTCCTGATCAAAGTAATGAATGTCTTCCATAGACAACACTTAAATGTCACATATACTCAAGGAAGCTGTTAGAATACAGCATTCATTAAAAAATCATTTGGGATACTAATGAATCACTCACTTAGACTCAACATGGAGTTTTTCTATAATTTCAGCCCAGGCTGTGAAAAATATTTGATACCCTTTTGAAATGAGAAATTGTGCCACCACAGAAGCCTTGCAAGGTTTGTGCGTATGACAGGAAGCAGCATATTAACATGAAATTTCTGTCTTTTTTCATGCTTAAATGGAGGAAATTTCACATCAGTTTATTCAACGAAACAGCAATTTGTAGCTACTTTAATGCTCACTTGAGGCAACATGCTCTCCTAGTTCACTTTAAATAAAGACTATGGAGACTACTGAGGATTTAGTAATATTTAAATTCCCACTAATTTTATTTTTGTGCATTGTACCTGGCTGACTAGAGAAATAATTTTTTTTCTGATTGTCTTCTGGCTTACACAAAACATAGTTAATTAAGACATGCTATACTTTCTCCCCAGAGTCAAAGTGTAACGTTCAGCTGGCCAGCTTGCATGAATAATCCATCACTGTGAATCATTAATTTGGAAGACAGGCTATGGTAATTGATGTCTTTATGCAGCTATGGAAATGCTTAGGCAAATGACTTATTTTTCTTCTTGGTAGATTCTTATCTTTGTTTTAGAATATTTCTGAGCCTCTGTAGTATAGGGCTGTAGCCTCTGAAACAGATTCACCTGAGACTGTTTCTGTGGGAATGTGATGTTTCTTGGGTCTGAGTAAAAATCTGAATATTCAGAAAAATTCTTAAAATCCTAAGAGCTAATCTTGTGTGCAGATACTGGAGGAATCACTTAAGTTCTGGAAGTCTCAAGCAAAAAGGCCTTGCACAGTGACACTAGCCTTTGCATGGTACAAAATGCCTTTCAAAAATCATGACTGCCAAACTGAGGCAGCGTGGACTGGATGATTGGGTAGTGAGGTGGATTGTGAATTGGCTGCAGGATAGAAGCCAAAGAGTAGTGGTCAATGGGACAGAGTCTAGTTGGAGGCCTGTATCTAGTGAGGTCCCCCAAGGAGCAGTACTGGGACCAGTCTTCTTCAAGCTATTCGTGTGTGACTTGGATGAGGGATTAGGGTGCACTGTCAGCAAGTTTGCTGAGGACACAAAGCTGGGTGGTGTCGCCAACCCCCCAGCAGACTGTGCTGCCATTCAGCAAGACCAGGACAGGCTGGAGAGCTGAGCAGAGGAAAAACTGAATGAGGTACAACAAGGGTAAGGGTAGAGTCTTGCACCTGGGCAAGAACAACCCCAGGGATCAGTATTTGGACAGCAGCGCAGGAGGAAGGGACCTGGGGGTCCTAGTGGACAGCAGGATGACTATGGTCCAGCAGTGTGCTCTTGTGGCCAAGAACGCCAACAGCATCCGGGGGGTGGATTATAAGGGGGATGTTTAGCAGATCAAGGGAGGTTCTTCTACCCCTCTACTCTGCACATGTGAGACCCCATCTGGAGTATTCTGTCCAGTCCTGAGCCCTCAGTTCAAGAAGGACAGAGCTGCTGGAGGGTGTCCAGCATAGAGCAGTGGTGAAGGAAGTGGAACAGCTCCCTTATGAGGAGAGGCTGAGGGAGCTGGGTCTCTTGAGCTTGGAGAAGAGGCTGAGGTGTTGGTGTCAGGAGGATGGATCCAGGCTCTTCTCAGGGTCATCTGGTGATAGGATAAGGGGCAATGGGTGCAAGCTGGAACAGAGGAGGTTCCATATAATCATCAGAAGAAACTTTTTCACAGTGAGGGTAGCGAAGCATTGGAACAGGCTGCCCAGCGGGGTTGTGGAGTCTCCTTCTCTGGAGATATTCAAGACCCACCTGGATATGTTCCTCTGCGGCTTGATCTAGGTGATCCTGCTGTGGCAGAGGGATTGGACATTGGACTAGATGGTCTTTCGAGGTCCTTTCCGATCCCTAATGATTCTAAGATTTTGTGACTTATGCATAGTTTGCTGGAAAACTTACACTCAAAGATAATGTAGCACAAAATGCATAAATACAGTAAGTTATACTGTTTTCTTGCCATACAAACCTGACTGGTAATTTACCGGTTTTGTTTTCTCTGTAGGAATCTTTTCACTTTAATTTAAATATTAGGAGTCACTAGTTACAGCAATATATACTACTATACCATTATTTTATCTGTCTACAAAACAGGAAAGAGCTTGGTTTTTAAATGGGAGTTGACAGTTTGGTAGTATCTCAGTAGCAGTCAGAGGTGGAATATCAATAATGCATAACAAAGGCATCATGTTGCTGTGTTAAAAACATCACTTTTTTATTATCATAGATCATTATTATTTATTGTCATATTATTTATTATCATAGATCACCATTATGTATTATGGTGCCAGTCAGGCACTGAACTTGAGGCTTGTTTTATCTCGTGTGCTTGGCTGCCTCTGTTTGCTCTTAGCTGAGCCCTGGTGTGCTGCACTTTGAGAAATCCAGACCTGAATATTTGATGTTATACATAGGAACTAAAAGAGAACATATTCCTAATAAACTGGCACTTGAGCTTAATTCAAATAGGCTTTGCCACTTAGGTACATTTTCATAAGGTGGGAGAAGGAGCTTATTGCCAATAGCTTCAGTTATTAAAAATTGGTTATAAAGTGAGATAAACCGTGTTTGTTAATGCTTCCTGTGGACATACAGTGACTCAGCCCTGAGACATTAAATGCCCATTTGGGTTGTGTAATGTAACCTTTTTCCCCCCCTTATGGATTGAGCCGCAAAATACACAATTTTCTGAGCAGCTCGAAGTATTTTTCTGTATTGGCTAAAGCCAAGTTTAAAAATGTGTAATTTTTCAGACTTTTCTTGCTTTCCTCTTCATGCATCTTCCATGTAAGGTCACTATTCATTAGATAAAGNAAAAATGTGTAATTTTTCAGACTTCTTTTCTTGCCTTCCTCTTCATGCATCTTCCATTCATTAGATAAACTTCTTTGCAGTACTATTTGTCAGTGTTTGAGAGGTATGTAGTTTTATGGCTCTTAAAATTAGGCCAGAGAATGTGTATTGGTGGGGATGTGTGTGTATGTATGTGTACTTTGTTCAGAATACAGAGGGTGGAGAAAATGTATGCTGAATATAAGTAACTTTGACACTCACTCATAGTTTATATCCTTTCCCAAATCACAGTCTGCTGTCCCTCAACTCCTGACACACTTGAACAGGATTGAGTGGATGTGGGTGATCTAGAGACCTCTCCAGGTAACCTATTCCAGAGCTTTGCTATTCTTGCCAGCAAAACACTGTTCAAGTCCTGCCTGATGTTTTGTCACTGCAATTTGAGCCTGTTGTCTCATTCACTACATGCCTATGATCAGAATATTATTTACATGCTTTTTCTTTCCCCTTTGTGGTATCAAAGGTAGACTGTAATAAAACAATCCCATGCTGGCAAGATACATGCTTTTAAATCCACATTACTTTCATACTTGGCTACCTCAACTGGCATCATTAGTAGTACAATTAAAAAATAAGCAACAGCCCTAAAGAATTCTTAGCTTGACTGGTGTCACTCTTGAGTTTAGGCGATTACTTAGACATAGAAAATACTTCTGTTTTTTTGAAACTGTAGAGAATATACATTTTTATTTCACAGTAAACCACCCCTTTGACAATTGGTTAGTGATGTTGACGTGTGCATCCACACACCTCCAAATGAGGCATCCATAGTTCGATTGGTACATTACAGAGAAGAAATTTTAGTATATATTCCTGAATTAAGTACTTGCAGTGATTATTAGAGGGAGTAGTGAGTTGCTGATGTCAAACAGCAGAGGAATGTGGTTACAGTTGCCTTCCTTAAAACAATCTAGCAAAAAGACAGTTGATGAGACCTGTGAAAATCTGAACAACATGAGGACTTTCAGGTAGTTGTTGCTCTAATTTTATTATGTCTAACTCTTTCTATAGGAACAGGCTAAACTAGAAGAACCTTTGAAACAAGGAAATGTTTGTTTAATAAGGCCACAGTAAAGTTTAATTTTTTTTCTTATTGCAAACTGGCTGGCTGGGAGTGTAAGCAGGGTTTGAGGTTAAGGATCAGCTCTGCCAGTTCAGGCTTGTAATTACAGCTGTGATAAGTGTATTTTCAAGTCTTACTGTACAGAGACTTTTCTTAATCCATTATTTTACTAGGCATTTCATTGCCCCTCCTAGTACATCATAATAATTCCTGAAATCCCATGCATCAAAAGAAAACATGTTGGGCTGTTCATTTCTGGCTATGTGGAAACATAAGTCTTACCTTGGCAAGTGTATGGTCATGTCAGACCTGTTAATGTAAGTAGCAGCTGCAGCAAGGGTGCTGATGCTACAATTCTGTGCAATGAAGACTGAATGGATTGTTTAAAGTTTAGCTTTTATGTTTAGTGTTGGGGGAGAAAAAGGTGTAGTGAGTTTTTGAACTGTTATTAGTAGGGTCAGAGCTGATGCCTCAGCTGGTGACAGCTGGTTCTGAAAGCCACACAGAAATCCATGGACAAGACACTCAATACAGTTGAGCTGCTTTCACCTGTATGTAGGCAGTTTACTGCTTAAAACAACCAACCTTTGAGCCTTTTCCCTGCTGTTTTCTCTCTAAGAGGTGGGCTAGCCATAGTTTTTATGTTTCACTGTGATAAACTTTATCTGATGATGAGAGATAGGTGGCTAAGGTATACAGCCTGTCTCCTAAAAGGTGTACTCCGTATGCTCTGTCAAGGATTAACAGATTCTTTGTGTGATTAGAGATGAGCTTTTGCCTGTTTACACATTGAGGTGTATTAAGATCCCATAGAATAACTGTTTTGTGGTGAATAGCTAAAAAAAAATGGTCATGCTTTGGGCAATGCTTTGCAAACAGCTGCACCAACTCCAGGAGGTCTGTATAAAGCAATGTGTCCCGGCTGAATATTGGCTAATGAGCTCGCACCTGAGATCTATTGGTTGAAAATTAAAGTATCTGTTTCTGCTGTGGCTGTGTTAATCGAACTGGTTGGCACAAACTGGGTCTAAATTCCTTGCTTTGAGGTACAGCTGGCCACGTTGACAATTAGCAGCTTAATTTAGGCATAAAAAAATCTGTTAACTTTTAGAAGACTGGAAAGTTTGCATCT
The DNA here is from genome assembly GCA_013397515.1 of Upupa epops. Lineage (NCBI taxonomy): Eukaryota > Metazoa > Chordata > Aves > Bucerotiformes > Upupidae > Upupa > Upupa epops. Next base: position 79,463 of record VZRI01014002.1, on the reverse strand, counting down.
TCTGTACAGGCACAAGAATTCAGGTTAGTCTATTTACTTTTCAAAGCCATGCTTATTAAAAAGGTTAGCCTGTCTTTTAATAAGAATGTGTATATTAATAATCAATATAAAATGTTAGATGTGCATGAACCATACAATGCCATTCTAATTTGGGATTAGTGTTAAAGTCTCTCTAGGAAAAGGCAGAATTAATATTAACTTGCTATAGGATATCCCAGAATAAACAGTTAAGACTTGCTGAGAAACAGGATATTTATGTGAGGGAGGGGAAACAATGAGGTTTCAACCATCATTTTCCATCCTGGCGTTGGAAATTACTTCATTGTTTTCTCTAAGGTATTAACATTTTTAAATTATTGAATTAAATCTTAAAGAAAAACTAGAATTAACAAATCCATAAAACCCCAAAACCAACCAAAAAAAGGAAACCTGTGTGTGCTCATATAGCCCCAGGGAGGGGGTGTGGATGTGAGCAACAGACATGGACTGTTACCTCAGTGCTTCGTGATTGTTCTTGTTCATGTGAATTGCTTTAGCATTTAGAATTGGGTCTAACACGACACAAACTCTGTGTGGGAGAATAAGCAAAAGATTAAGACAAATTCAGCTCCCTACATATTATGTTTAAATGGATCATCATTGAGAGGATGCTTGGAATGGCAGCAGTTCTCATAAACACAAAGCAATGAGGCTTGAACAGAGAGTCGTGCAAGTGTGCTGCAAGGACAAGAGTTCCCCCGTTCCAGGCACAGCTTGAATGCTGGACTCTAAGCTGAGCTGTTCTGTGGCGAGAAGGATGGATCAACAGCTATAAGTCTCCAAGGCTTGGATAAACAAAACTATCAGAACAAAAGTATAATTAGTTGAATTCTCTTGTTTTTCCTTTCTTCTTCTACCTGAACAAGCCAGATTTCTTTGATGTATTTTTTTTGTATCTTCTGTTATGGGTAAGATGCCTGCATAGCAGGGACTGGGGTTTTTTTCCCCTCTGCTTTTCTCTTTCTGTTTCCAACTTTGCCATTTATCCCTTGAAACTGCTGCTGTTCCAAATATTCACTCTGAACAATTACAGTCACGCGTGCAATTTGTTTCTTGTCTTCATACCCTGCCGGCTCCCCCAGTTTGATCAATATTGTGGTTGATCAATTTGTGGTTGGTTGGGCTTTTTTTTTCTTTAAGCTGGTAAATTCATGGATGCTTGTGAAGAAGCAGGAGAGAAGAAGGACTTCAGTGATGAAGTGGAGGAAAAAATGAGGCTTTTGGAGACAATTCTGTCCTTTATGCCACACTAGCTGCTTTGTAATTCTTATCCAGAGTCTGTGAGTGGATCAGTTGCCTGTATTTGTGGTTGTAATCAAGCTGTGCCCTGGATTCTTTCTTTTTTTCTTTAACGTTTTCTTTAACTTGAGCTGCTCTCAAGTGGGAGTAATATAAAATCAGAGTTCTGGGCCTAAGAAATCTGAAGATAAGAGAGGGGGAAAGTAAATACTTGAAAATGTATGAAAACTACTAGCAGAGCAGGTAGCAGTGATGCTGGGGCCTAAGAAGCAAGAATTGAAATTGGCCTTAGGGCAGGAGGAAGTTTAATTTTCTCTTGTATGGGGTCTATCCATGCTTCTCAATCCTTTGGGAAGATGAGCGATCAACATCCTCTACATAGAGAAGAAATTCTTGTTATACGCCTGGTTTGGAGTTGTTTTGCTCTATGAATTGAAGAGTGAAAAATCCAGTTACTTGTTGCATTTTGCATCCAGATCATTCTGTAGTTTTTTGAAAAAAAAAAAAGTCTTGATTCTGTAACGGGTGTTATGATGTTAGAAAAATATTTGAAGTGGTGAAGCTTACATTGTAGTGGTATTTTTTATTTCAGAGTTAAGTGATTTAGATTAAATGTAGTTTTTCATTGGCTTCATCTTGCTTGTTCAGAAATAAACACCCTGTGAGTGACTCGACTTTCTTTAGTCTGTGAGCTTTTTGTGCAAAAGCAGCTTCAGAGGCTGCTTCCATTCTGATTTCTGTATCAACTGTGGCTTCGTTGGTCAGGTTGTGCACACTTGCCAAAACAGCTCCTTCAACTGGTTTTAAACACAGCCTTTCAGAGGTCCTGTCCAGCTTCAGCTACTGTGCCAGGACAGCTCTATTAACTGGCTGTGATGGCCTGCCTGCTTCTGCCAGCTCAGTCCCCTGGCTGGCTCAAAAGCAGCTGCTAGTGCAGAAGGTGCCAGGGCTGCCAGGGTGGCTTGGGAGCTCTGCTGGCATGTGGCTCTGCTTGAGAGCTGGTGTGGGCCAGCATTCCATAGCGGTTTGTGGCTGGCTGTCAGGAGTGTGGCTGTCAGGACAGCCAGTCTGATGGATGCATTTTGCTTTTAAAAATCATTGTAGCTGGCTGGGAGCTCACTGGTAGCTGCAACTACTGCAGTCTAACGAAATCTGTAGAAAAATAAAAGACTATACAAAACTGAGAATTATCAAAGAAACTGTGTGCATTATAAATAACAGTCTTTGTAAGGATGAATTAATTAGGGTATAACATGTACTTTTAATGTTAGGGTTAATTTTGTTTGTTGGCTTTTCTTTCTAAATCAATCCATATTATTACTGTTCTGTAAGAAACTAATTCTGAACTCAGCGGTGTTAACTCAAATGTGGCATTACTCAAATGTAAGTGGAGCCCAGTGCTGATGGCAAGACCAAGGCCAAAGCTGTTTTATAGGAAAGCAAACTCATCTGTTTGTCACACTTAGTGTTCAGCTCAATTATTTTGTGATGAATTAAAGATTATCATACCACAATGTTAAGGACAGTTAAAATTTTCCAGAGTTGGTTAGTTGGTTTTTGAAATGCATTGAGCAAATCTCTTCCAAATAAACAACTTTAGGTACTTTTGATGCACTCTTCGTCATTCCTGTGAATCAATACAAGAAGGACATTGAGGTGCTGAAACAGGCTTAAAGAAGGGCAACAAGATTAGTGAAGGGTCTAGAGAACAAACCTTGTGAGGAGCAACTGAGGGAGCTGGTGCTGGTTACTCTGAAGAGGAGGTGGCTGAGGGGAGTTCTCATTGCTGTTTACAACTACCTGAAAGTTGGTTAGAGAGAGGTGGGGATTTGGCTCCTCTCACAAGTGACAGGACAAGAGGAAATGGCCTCAAGTTGCACCAGGAGAAGTTTGGGTTGGACATTAGGGAAAACCTTCTTCATAGAAGGGGTCATCAGACTTTGGGACAGACAGCCCAGGGAAGGGCTTGACTTCTCATCCCTAGACTTGTTTAAAAATCATACAGATCTGGAGCTTAGGGGCAGGATTTAGCAGTTGCCTTGGTACCCTTGGGTTAATAGTTGGACTTAAGTGGTTGGATCTTGAAGGTCTTTTCCAAACTAAACAGCTCTATGTTTCTCCAGTCCAGTGTAGCATGTCACAAACAACTCAATGCACAAATAGCAAGAAAAAGTGCCTGGCATGCAGAACATTGTATTCCAAATTCGGTTGCTGTAAATGCTTTCACAGAATGTATTAATACTTTTTTTTAGTTCTGCTGAAACTGTAGTATCATAATGCATTACAGCAAAGTCTGTGACATAAGTGACAGCTTTCATCGCTTATAAAACTACACTCCAGTACATGTAGGAACATTGCCTTTAGACTTAAACCACAGTGATTGCATCTGGCAGTTGCATATGGTGAGACTTAGCTACTGCCCTTTTAATTAAATTATAGTTGGGAGCTTGCTTCTGGGAGCTTGCTGATCAACTGAATTTCACAGTGAAATTAGGGAAATGTGACTTCTTGTAAGTAAGGGGATTTACAGTACATGCAAGAACAGGCAGGAAGTTATTCTTGCATCTAAAACAAGTGATTGCAGTGTACCATCTCTGCTGTTTCTGGAAAACATACATAGAATCAGATCACATCCTTTCTCTTCCTTCCTTTTCCAAACAGCTCTAAGGAAATCTGAGGGAGGAAAAATAATGCTGCTCTTTCATTTTGTTTATCATCCTTGGATGGTTGCACTGGGAGTGGACAAGGTCCTGGCCTTTCCATTCAACAGAAGAAAAAAAGTTGAAAAGTAGAACTTGACAGATTTGGTTCATGAGAAGCTTCTAAGGTGCAACTTTGCCACCTGTATTTAGGCCTTGTCACTCCTCCTGCACGTGGAGGACAAAATCTGCAGCACGAGACTGACGAGCCCGAGAGTGGCCTTGTTCAGTGTGGTGGATAGGAGTGACAACCCTTGCTGAAGCACGAATGTAATGCATGTCAAAAAAATGTAATCAAGCTACATCTGATTAAGCTGCTTCTAGGGAACTTTACTAGTAGATTTCCCCCATCTTTTGATCTGTTGAAGACAAATCAAAGAATCGCTTTGCATGGAAGGGACCTCCAAAGGTCATCTAGTCCAACGCTCCTGCAGTGCACAGGATATCATCAACCAGATCAGTTTGTCCAGAGCCTTGTCCAGCCTCACCCCGCAATCTCCAGGGATGGGGCTTAACTACCTCGCTGGGCAACCTGTTCCAGTGTTTAACCACCCTCCTGCTAAATAACTCATTCCTAATGTCTAATTTAAATCTATCCTTCTGTCATCTGAAATCACTGTCTCCATACTACCTCTATCCTATAGAATACCTTAATCTCTGGTCCGGAAGCTCTTCCTAGTCAGGCTTTGATTTCCTTCAGAAAGGATCATGTTCATACCCCAATTTCTGAACCTTTAGAATCCTCAAATTCTCAAATACTTCAAATTTTCTCCTTCACAGAGCTTGTTTGCTTTGAGTTTTCTTATTTATAGCTTTTAGTTTGTGGGGCACATTGAAGCTGTCACAAATAAAAGCATTCTGCCAAACAACTTCTACAATCTTTATTCTTCCAGACAGAAGAATCAAAGAGAAATTGAATGTGAGTCCTCATAGGCCTTACAATGGAAATTTTTTGAAATAAGTCTACCTTTTCTTAGATGTCTAGACACAAATTTGGATGTGTTGCTTTAGGCTATTCAAACTGAAGTACTTTGGACATGGTTTGTTGGCATTTTTTTACTTTTTTAACTGGAGCTGAGGGGTTATGCTTGAAGAAGCTTAACTAAGACAACTTTGGCTCACATAATTGCCTCAGAAGGTTTGTTACTCAGTGCCAAGCTCCATGAAAGTTTAAAAACACTTGGGATTTAATGGTAGAAATTGTCAATACAAAAGTTTTCAGTCTGCCATTTTCCTTTCAGCTTTTCTTGAAGCTGCTGACATTAGTCAGTCATTTTAAAAAATAGAAGTAAAGAATCCTGAGGAACATGCCTTACTCTGTGTTGGAGAGCAAAGTTTTACGAATGTCCAAACTTCTTCCATAATCTTTGTCTCACTCACTGCATGTGAGAGGTTTACATACTACAATAGTTTGTATATTGTTGTTGTGTTGGTTTCTAATGACATTAACTTTCACATTTCCTGCTCCGGAAAGCAGTGACTCCTTAATGGACAGATGGTGATAAAATTCTGTAACTTTACTACTACTACTGTTCATGCAATCTGAAATATGGATGATGTTGCACATCTCTGATATAAACAGATTCAGTGAGCCTAATGAAGTCTCAATGTGTCTGCAGAATCTCGGTGTGACAAGGTCGTATGTTAAGCTAAGGATAAATGTTTTTTGCAATGTATACCATAAACTCATAGCCTAATGTGACAGAGTTGACTTGCTAGCTAAATCATAGAATCCCAGAATTGTTTAGTTTGGAAAAGACCTTCAGGATCGAGTCCAACCATTAACCCAGCCACCATTAAACCCTGTCCCCAGGCTCCAGATCTCCATGACTTTTAAACACTTCCAGGAATGGTGATTCAACCCCCTCTCTGGTTTCTTTCCAAGGCCTGATGACCCTTCCAGTAACGAAGTTTTTCCTAATGTCTACCCTAAATTGTCCCTGGTGCAACTTGAGGCCATTTCCTCTTGTCCTAATGTCATGAGTAGTAGTTGTGTCTGGCATTGAGAGACACATGTCATTTCGTGTTACTGTCACCATTTCCATTAACCAAACTACTTCCACTAACCAAAGCACTTTGTGGATACCTTCGTGTACTATTTGCACTGCCTGCAATATCTATAACTTAAAGTGAGGCTTATTCTCCCATTTCCTCAAGTATATTCAATATTCTTCTGGGTATAAGTGTTACTACCTCATGAATTGTGGATCCCAGAATTGGTAGTTTCAATTACCTCCTGTCACCTTCAGGCAGGGTCCCCTGTATCTCAGTTCTACATGAAGCATGCCCATGTGCATTGGGTGAGTAGACCCTAAAAGCATTTGGTTGGATGTAGATTTCCCATTTAGCAACTTGATTACAACAGTTACCCTTTACACTGCTGTGCCCTGTGTACCTGCCTGTTTTCACTTGTTACGTAAAAAGTTATTTTCCAGGTTAAGTGAGCTCAGGTTATAGCTGTGTTTCACAGTACATACTGCCTGTCATTCCCTGTGCTGGAGCGACTGAGTGGCTGAATGATTGGGGAGGAAAAGAACAAAGTAAGCAACTGATGGGAGAAAGTGCCGTGTTACTTCTGTGTCATTTTCTAAAGGTAAAACTGCAGCGTTCCAGGTGTGAGAATCCTCCTGCTCCAGTAGTGCCAGCTGATGTGATTTGATTGTTTTTGTCCAGTCTTTCAATAAATAAAAATCTGAAAGGTTGCATTTCGGGACAAACTAGAAAGGATTGGAAAAACGATTTTTACTTTACTCTGCAGTACAAACCAATTGAGTGGATTTATAACCATCTTGAGATTTGTTGTTGCGGGGCAGCGTGCCTGAGGCAAACCTAAACCAGTGCAGGGGCTCTGCAATGCCGCTGTGTATCTCCTGTACCTCCTTCGGGGTAGCCATGACAACCACTGCCTGGTCCTGGTGAACAGCTAATGATCTTGCTAACTGCTTACTGCATCTCCTCTGCTCAGCTGGTGTTCACTGGTTTCTTTTTGGTGGGAGAGTTGTGTTGACTTTCTCAACAGTTATTAGTAGTTGCACAGTCTTCCCTCTCTGGTATTGTACTGTTGGATATGACTGACAATAGAAAATCATCTAGAGTAAAGGTGTCTGCAACAGTTATCACATTTCCTAGCAAAGCAGTGGTGGCTGAATTTCAGCAACTTGCATTCTTTCTTAGTTCATCTGTCACAAACATGAAACAGCGCTGCTTTTGAGAGGGAGCATGAAGAGCCCAGCTCCTACCTAGATACACAGACTGTGTTTTATCTCTGACCAGCAGGGCTTGTTCCCAAAGTGAATTCATCCTCACTTTATGAAATTGATCTGCCAGACTTCTGTCTGTTCCTGCAGATGCTCTTCTCTACAGGAGAGAACATAATCAGTCCTGTTAGCACACTTGCTTTCCTCCTCAAGCTTTTCTTATACACAGTAATCAGAAGGAATCAGTGGTTTGTCTTTGGTGCTTCCCATCCCCATGGTGGTGGTTAGCTTGTCAGTAACCAAGAGTCACAAGGCACTAGGTAGTATTTGGTAGGTTCTGAAAGACTTTTTTTAACCTGTCTGGCATGCACAATATTCAACCTTTAATTGAATTTTTGTCACTTCCTACACAGAGTCCAATACTTGCTGTGCCAAAATTCACAGTGTTTCGTATCTGTCAACTCAGTTTGAGTTTGTTGATATGATGTATCTCAAAATATCTTGGCTTGCAGGGGATGCTTGCCCCTTTTTGCATTTTTCTGAAAGCATATGTAATGATTTGAATAGTTCAGAGTTGGTAGGTGTGAGGGGGCGATGCTGTTCTACTGCCTCTTAGTCATTCCAGCTTGGGGAAAGGCAAGAGCTATAGTTAATTGGTCCTCTATTGTAGCCTATGAATATTAACATCAGGAAAACTGGAGTACATCTGTAACGGACAAAACAGGAATAGAAACAGAGAATTTTCTTGATGTGAGAAGGCTCCAAGAAACTTAAACCCTGTAGAGAGCAATGTCCAAAAGCCAAAGAAGTCTCCAGAGAACACAGACATTCTATTTACCTGGAGCAGAAACACCAAAAGAGTTGTGCAGGAAAGTCAAACTGAGCAGAGCTGGTGTTCAGGTGAAGTCCCTTTGTATTGGGGAAACACCTTTACATTGAAGTTGTGGTACAAGTCACTGAATAACACCCTCACAAGTACAGTGGTGTCTCTTCTGGAGGTACAGGGGTGTGTGTCAAGATTTTGAACTGATGCTGTATTACTTAGTGATCTGCTGCCACTGTTTTTTCCTGAGAATGTTTGCAACCAAGAACACAACTTGTACTCGAGGCAGGCCTCTGTAGCAGGCAGTGATTTGTGATGCACAGTTCTTTTTCAAGAAGATGGTGTTACAAGAAGAATGTCTATTGACACTGATTCTTTGCCTACCTGCTAGGAGTTCATGCTGTTCATGCATCAATTAAGACCATGGGATTGGTCTTGGGCAGAATCTCAAATGAGAAATTAATACATTTGGTCTCAGCATCTAGTAGTTTTACCAATATTTTTGATTCCTGTAGGTAGCAAATAAGTGCAAAATGCATGCAGCAACACTTGGAAATGGTGGTTCTGGATTTTTAGACATTGTTCAATGTGGACTTTGACTCATTTTCAACAGATGCAGCATTATTTAACTGGATTTCATTGATGCAGAATGGCACTGACAGATTGTGTTGCTGATGACTGAGGAAGATTCTAAGAAGACTGACTAAAAAGTTTGCTGCTTGTGGGAATTGTTTAACTTTCTAGACAGATGTTACATAATGTTCAGCTTCATTTTCTTCATTTTGAAGAATGTGAATAGAGTACAATAGTTAAAAAAAAATATTCCCTGTACTGCTGTGGAAACAAACCAGAGTGCTCTTCTACCCTTACTGATGAGAGATGCTCAGGGCATGCTTCCCTATAATCAGTGCTCAGCTGTTTGTTGGATTAAGACCTGCTGCATGAGGAAGCATAAACCCAAAAGTAATATTACCCTAAAGTAAGGCATAATCAGAGAAGCAGTAACTGTTATGAGTAGAAAGATAATTAAGAGCTGGATTCCCAGTTGTCAGCAGAGCGGTGTACTCTTGTGCCAGGAGTAGAAGAATGATTGAGCTGAAGAAATTACCATGGACATCTCTGAGATGGACAAGATTAGACTATTTTCACATTGTCTGGCAAGGACTGATCAGGTGCCCGTTCTGGTTTACAGCCTTCTCCACATTAACCATCACCCACAGATGTCTTCACTTTGCTTTAAAACATCTGCCCTTCCATCATTCTCTTCTTCCTACATTGTGTTGAGAGCAGTATTTTCATGAATTTGAGAGCACTGCCAGCCAAAGAACTGGTTGCACCCTCTGCCTGTACCTGGGTGCTCATTCCCACTCTTTGACTCTCTTCCTTTTTTCCAGACCAGTGTGTGGGGAACATTCCAGTGAATTCTATTAGTAAACCTGTTTGGACTGAGATGGTGTGGGCTGGGCATGGGGAAAGTCTTACTGGTTTGGCTTTAATTCATTCCTACTAGGAACTTTAATTCTTTATGTTTTAACCTCTTGCATTGACATCACTTGGGTCTAAGCATGTATTTTAAAACCACGTTTAAGCTTGGTGCTTGTTCTTGTAAGAGCCTTTTATTATAAATCATAATTTGTCCATATCTGTATACTTTCTTTTCTATCCAACTAAACAATTGATAGATTCATAGAATGGTTCAGGTTGGAAGGGACCTTAAAGATCATCTAGTTCCCACCCCCCTGCCATGAGCAGGGACACTGCCCACTAGACCATGTTGCTCAAGGCCCCATCCAGTCTGCCCTTGAACACCTGCAGGGAGGGGGCAGCTACAACCTCCCTGGGCAACCTGTGCCAGTGTCTCAGCACCCTCATCGTGAAGAACTTCTTTCTGACTTCCAGTTTGAAACCATTACCCCTGGTCCTATCATCTCCTTCCCAGCTTCCCTACATCCCCTTCACAGCTTTTCTGTAGCCCTTTCAGGTACTGGAAGATCTCTTGAGAGTTGTCTTTTCTCCAGGCTGAACAGCCCCAGCTCTCTCAGCCTGTCCCCATAGGAGAGGTGCTCCAGCCCTCCACCCTTCCTTGTGACCCTCCTCTGGACACATTCCAACAGCTCAGTGTCCTTCCTGTGTTGGGGGCTCCAGAACTGGACACAGTACTCCAGGTGGGATCTCTCGAGAGCAGAATAGAGGGGGAGGATCACCTCCCTCGACCTGCCGGTCATGCTTTTCTTGATGCAGCCCAGGATGCAGTTGGCTTTCTGGGGACGCAACTGAGCATTGCTGACTCATGTTGAGTTTTTTGTCAACCAACACCCCCAATTCTTCTCCTCAAGGCTTCTTTCAATCTGTTCCCCACGCAGTCTCTATTTCTGTCTGGGACTGCTTTAACCCAGGTGCAGGATCTTTCACTTGGTCTTGTTGACTCTCATGAGGCCAACCTTGGGTCCCTCTGAATGGCATCATCCCTCCAACATGTCCACCACACCCCACAGCTTGGTGTCGTTGGCAACTTCATTTGCCAGTTCGCTCAGGATCCATGGGTGGATTTCATCACTCCCAGCAGACTTGTGCATGTTTAGGTTCTTCAGATGGTTTCAAACCTGAACTTCACTGAAAGTGGTTGGATCATCCTTCACCCTGTCTCTATCTGTGCTACTGAGACTTGGGCAGAGTGGCTAGAGCCTTTGCCGCTGAAGACTGAGATGAAGTCATGAAATACCTCAGCCATCTCCATATCACTTGTGACAAAGTCTCCTTTTTCCCTCCAGAAGGGCCCTACATATTTGTACTCTGTTGATTTCTCTATTTTCTGTGTGACTAACTTCATTATTTCACATGAGGAGCTTTTCTAGCATAGCCAGGAAGAAAGATGACTTTGATTTGTATATTACTCGGCTTTCCTAGCATTATCTGATACCAAGTATTTTATTAGCCTTCAAAGAGTCTAACCTACATGTTAAGCACTTCATTAAGGATCTAAATTTCCTCCCTCCTTCCCCCACTATTCTTCAAGCTTGCCTGGCAATAGCACAAATGACAAAGATCAGCAATGGAGTGCTGAATCGTTGTCTCTACAGCAAAATGGATGGGGAAACTTCCTTTTTTAAATTGAAGATTATCTTATGTCCACCGTAACCTTCTCTGGGCTCAGAGTGACCTCAAATGGTTCTTGATAGGAGATTGGGGGTGGGAGTGGGGGAGGAGGGGAAGCTGAGCTGCCTGTATAATTGCACCCACAAATGAACAACACAACTTGCCTAGATTAAGAGGTGAGATTCCCTAGATTCATGTGCCAGTTTAAGTTCATCCCCAACATAAGAAAGATAAGCTTCTGCTTATCTGGTTTTTTGAGTACCATTTTTTACACTGCTGTAGACCTCTAGCATTATGTACATTTATAAGCCTTTCCAGCCTTGTACAGCTTTCAGGATGAGAGGCTCAGTCCATCCCAGTGATGTGCTGATTGTTGTTATGTAACAAAGAGATGAAGCGATACAAGCATCAAGTGAAGTTTAGAAAAAGGGTATATTGTTTGAATCGCCGTCCCTGGATGTGTCCTGTAGATCTAGAGCTTAGCATATCCTGTTGCTTTCTCTATTTTCTTAACTATAAAATGTGAGTGATAATACTTCTGTATCATTGAGTTGGGCAAGTTAGTTAGGTTATGCTACATGGTCCTATGGCGATGAAATGTGTAGTGTTGTCTAAGCCTTCTGTGGGTGTCTGGGTCAGGTCTGTGGAAACCTGTGGTAGCTGCAGGCACCAGGAGAGGTGGGCAGAGTAAGGCAGATTCACTTGGGCTGGCTGTGTGCAAATCAGCTCTAGTCAAGCAACAGTATAGCACATTCCTACAAATTTGCCCCATGCTGACAGGCCCTGCAGCTTGGCACAACAGTGTGTAAACACTTCTGGACTAAAGCTTTTAGTCTTAGGTCTTTAACCTCCCACTTCAGGAATCACTGTTTGGTTGTATTAGAGATATCATGAGTGGCAAAGTGGAGGAATTAAAATGCAGACTGTTGGTTTTGTATTCCTGACTCGAGACACTTGGCAGTGCTGGGTTGGGTGCCAAGGTAGCATGAAGGTTAAAGGAAAAAGTGGAAGGATGGATATTTGAGCTCCGGGAACAGTGTATGTATTTGATCATTGGTAGTGATGTGTTGAGTTAAACTGGAACAGAGTGAGAACTGTTGCTTACTGAAGCATTTCAGCAAACCTCAGAGGCTGGATTAGTCAAATGAGAGCTAACTCTTTTTTCCATTTAGTTTACCTTCTTTAGTCTGTTGGATCTTTTTGACAGCTATGTATAAAACCTTATCCTCTAAAGATCTCTGAGCTGGTGCTGTCCCTAACTACCCCCCTTTTCACGATTATTTACTAACAAAAGGGATTTCACTTGATACTATTTATTTTTCTTTCAAAACTCTGGCTGCTTGCCATGTGTTTCCTAAATGAGCAACATCCTGGTAAGTTTTGTTTGCCACTGGTGTTAGCAAACTGGTCACAGTGCTTGAAACAGTTTCACTAGTTTGAGGCTTAGAGAGCCTTAGCTGAATAACTTGTGTCTAACTGGAAGTCAAATGAAAGGAAGGAGGATTTGTAGATCTCCTTGGTGGAAAAAGTACAGGAGTACATCCCAGTTCCAGACCAGCATTGCCCAGCAACAGCAGCAAAATGAAAAAGAAGGATGCTGCTATGTCTTTTTCTGTAGAAGCTATTTCCTTAATCTGTGCCTGGAAGTTTTCAAAATCATGTAGTGACTTCATGAACTGAGGTTGCTTTTTATTTTGAAATGGATCACAAGTTCAATTTGAACAGTCTATGTAAGAGTGTCTCCTGACAACTGAACTGCATTGAACTCTGACTAGGGGTCAGACTTAAGGTTTAATAGTGTACTCTTCTTTTTTCTCTCAAATTGTATCCTTTATTACTTAAACTAGGTTAACCTCTTGTCTCCAAAATCTATCTTGCAGATCTTAATCTCAAGACATGTATTTCCTTGGACTGTTGTCCTTGCTTGTTTTGCAAAGCAAAGCCTTCAAGACAAAATCTCCTGATGAAACCATTGCTGAGCTTTCTGTGAATGTTTACAATCAGCTGCGCGCTGCAAGAGAAGATGAGAACATTGTTTTCTCTCCTCTAAGCATTGCAATATCCATGGGAATGGTAGAGCTGGGAGCCCATGGAACCACTTTGAAAGAAATTCGACATTCCTTGGGTTTTGACAGCTTAAAAAATGGTAAGGCCTTTTAATCATGTTTTACTGTGGGACTTCTTGTCGTAAAGAAACAGATGGCAACGCCTGAACAATGATGGAAGCGGCCTGGTCATGTCCATGGGTTATTAATCACTGGGTTCCTTGCCATCCTGTTTGATGGCCTGAGCGTGCTGAAGCATGTTTCAGTGGTTCTGTGTAAGCTGAGAGTTGCTAACACACAGCCCTGACCTGGGTACCTGAATTTTAAGCATTTGCAGTTAACTGCATCTTGATCTTGATTTCAGTCTGTGAAATAAAGCTTGCCTTCACTCTAAAGTTAAGAAGATTCATCCTTTTTAGGGAGTGTAATGAAACCTGAAAAGGAAAGCAATCGTTTGAGCAATATTTCTTATAAGAAACTATGAAAATCTCCTGCATTTCCAGTTAAATTACTTTGACACAACTTGATTGGTTCTTGTAGGTGGAATCTGTAGGTTCTTTCCCCTAACGCTTTGTTGCTTGTGTCCTGTCTGCAATGCATAAGGTCACATGCAGACATGTGAGCTAATTTAGGAAATAAAAACATCTTGGCTGTTTCCCCACGATACACCATGTGTTCCCATTGGCTTGTCTGAGAATAAGGACTGTTTTCTTGAGCACAGAACGGTGCTACTACACTGTCGTCTTTGTCATGTGGCATATGCTCAGTCAAATGTCTGTCTAGCTGGCTGTGGAGGGTGAACACAGCACAAACACCTGCGATACATGGAGGAGGGCATGAGTGAATGGCAAAAAATTACTTTGAAGAGCAAGTTCTTTGAATTTTCATATCAACTGTGTTGATTTGTATCCTAAGTGGAGTTTCTTATTCATACACCGTACTACACTTTTAAGTCTTTGGAAGGGTCTTAGAGAGGAATTTCTGAATACAGTACTGCCACAGAGGTGATGTTTCACAGTGGAGGCTGCAGCACATCATTGGTTCTACAGTTTGCCTCTAAAACATTGATAAATTATTCCTTCACTGTAATTAAAGATGCTACTCAGTTGATTTGCACTGGGCCATTAACTGTTCCTGCGTACGAGCAATGTGTTCACTGCAAGTACCCCAGTGATTACTGGGTGGAGTAGATCATTGCATTCAATTTTAAAGTTTGCTTTTGTTTCGTTTTTATTTTAATTGAAGAAGTCAGCTTCAGCTAGACAACGTAACAATACCAAGGTTCCTATTTTTAAGCAGACTAACCCTGCTCAGGATTCCTCATTACCCAAGAAAATGGCTCTGTATAAACCCCCATGAGATCCTGGGAAATTCTAGACTTGGTTTTGGCAGAGAGCAGCCTGTGGGGATGTCCTTAGCTTCAAAACGTGAAGTTCATTTTTCCTTAAACAACTGGCTTTTGGGAAGCAGTGAAAATTCTGTTAATGATTTGCAGTGGTAAGACTAAGTGTGACATCTAAGAATAATTGTTCTAGTTAGCCTTTTGGTGTAGAAGGCACCATGGATACCTTTGTGGTGAGATTCAAATGTCCCATTAGTTATGATAATTATATATAGTAGAAAAAATATACTTCTAATACAGTGTTCTGCCTTGTAGGCTCTTCATTTACATCCAGAGGGTTGTGTGGGTTTAGAAACAAACTGGTTTTAAAAAAAGGCCTTTCTGTTTTTTCATAAAACTCATGAATTTCCAGAATCAAAAAAACATGGAATGACTTTTCTGAAGCACAAGCTATTTTTCTTTTTTTTTCAGGTGAGGAGTTTACCATCTTGAAGGACCTCTCTGATATGGCAACTGCTGAAGAAAGCCATTACATTCTGAATATTGCAAACTCTCTCTATGTGCAGAATGGATTTCATATCAGTGACAAATTTTTGCAGTTGGTGAAGAAGTATTTCAGAGCTGAAGTAGAGAATATAGATTTCAGCCAAAGTGCAGCTGTAGCTACCCACATCAATAAGTGGGTGGAGAATCATACAAATAGTAAGTCCATGTGACTTTTTTAAAATACTCCCACCCAGTGTTTGTGTTCCCGAAGTCATACAGTGTTGCTGAATTGTTGCTATGGCTCTCAATTTGAAGCCAGGTGGAAAGTATCTTTTCTAATAAAAAGAGCTTTTTGTGAAATTACGTTGTTGGTACTACTACAATTTGTCCAAAGTAATATTTGCCATTGCTTATCATGTAGTAGTGTATCTGTCTGAATATTTTTCCCCATCTTACTATTTTGAAGTACTTCTAATATTATATTTTCCAACATGAGGAAGCTAGAGAACATGTTGAGAGAGCAGTTGATTATTGGGAAGACTGTCAACAGAGTTTAACAACAAATTTACAGCAGGGGAGTAATCAAAAAATTACTGCTGTAAATATCCATATTTAGATCCGTGTGATGCAGTGCTTGCTTTGCTTCTGGAAGTTGTGACATTTTCTGAATCCATGAAAGTGAAGTTAGTCCCCTTTTGTAGGGATCAAAGCATAATGTCATTCTAGTTCATCTGGCACACTCCAGAGGTTGATATTTTAAGAGTGATTCAACAGGGGACTATCTTCAGTTGTACCATTGTGAATGTGAAAGTATCAGAAGCTCCTGACAGGAATTGACACATTACCACGGTGACCTGAGCAATTTGGAGTCCAGAATGCTTTATGGAGATCAATGGCACCAAAATGGTAAAACACCTCGTATGATGGTTTTATTCCATTTTGGAAATTACTAGTTTTTCCAAGGGAAAATGGCAGCTATTATGTTCATAATAAATTCTGCCCATTATCTCCAGCTACAGTAATAGAGGAAAGATAAGTGACTCAGCAGACTGCAGTATTTTTAGAGAACCACAATGTCTAACTGAAAGAAAGGTAAAATTCTTTTAGAACAGCGAGTTCAGCTGTTAAACATCTGCCACGTGTACTGACCAAGAGCATACCCATTGCCCTGGAAGCAGCTGTGCGGAGCTGACAAATGCAGTCATGGGTCTCTTAGCATCACATTGTGATAGTAACTGTCCTTCAGCTTAGTCTCTGACCACTAGATCTCATTCTGTCTGTGCCAGCTCTTACAGAGGAGGCTCATTTTCTCATTAGGAAAGGGGTACAACACAGGCAGGTTTCCAATTCCAGCCTGTTAAGTTTGATGGGAGGCTGGAAGCAGAAAATGTAACTGTCTAAGGTTTCTCTGGCCAGAAACATTTGTAAGGTTGTGTTAACTTATTAACCAGGGGCTGAAAAATACAAGGGAATGTGATGTACCAAATAGAGAAAAGTTGAACTCCCTAATTTTTCCTTCTTTTCCCCTCAACCACAGAGACTGTAGTATGGCATAACCAGTCACATGTCATTTTAAGGAATATTCTAGACAAAAATGAAGTACAAACAGCAACCCAGGAGAAATACTGGCCCCATGATACAGACTTCACAGGAGTTAGTCAGTGTCATATGCTCCAGAAAGCAGAATTAATTTGTGTTTTAAACCATGGATTAAGGAGTAATAACCAGACTGAGGAATGTATTTACTTTAGCACCTTGCAATGCAGTGTTAGTCAAAAATAGAAGTGAGGGGTAAGCTAGCTGAAGTAGGCTGTAATTCTTCAGGAATGGTGACAGATTTGGTCAGTGCACCAAATCTAACGAACCCAGAATTATTTTACTTAAAAGCAAGCCATGTAAGATGAGCTAAAGCAGGTAGCAGACTGTATTCTGATGTAAATGACTTATTTAGGAGTAGGAGCAAAGCAGCTGTCACATTCAGCTGACATACCTCCCATGAATAGAGCAGATGCTACATGGTTTTTCTCTTTTGCTGTTCAGTCGCTAATGTCAGTGGAACAAATGTCATGAATTTATGAGGGGGTTTTATGATTAATCCTTACTTTGAAGTCAGTAGGACATTACTGGAACTGAATGTTTCTTTCACAACTGGCCCAGCAGAAGTTGCAATGGTTATACTTAAATGCTCTGCATTAAGCACCCATATAAGTGCTGCTTTGAGTTGGAGCCAAGCTGGTGGAAGTTCTGGCCTGAAGACTAGTGCTGAACCAAGTTACCATACAAGTGTAAATTTTTCCTGTGTGACTCCTTTTCTGCTTGGTATTTTATCCATCCTAGCCTTGAATTCTTTCACAGATGGGTCAGCCACAATCTCCTTGGGCAACCTGTTCCAGCTTGCTCATAGCAAAGAATTTTTTCTTAATGTCTACCCTAAATCTCCCCTCTTCAAGTCTGTAACCCTTTCCCCTTGTCCTCTCACTATGTACCTGTGTACATAGCCCTACCCAGATATATATAGCCCCCTTCAGATATTGGAAAGCTGCTAGAAGGTTACCTAGGAGCCTCTTCTTCTCCAGGCTGAACAACCCCAACTTGCTCAGCCTGTCTCATAGGGGAGGTGCTCCAGCCCTCTGATCATTTCAGTTGCTCTCCTTTGGACACATTCCAGGAGCTCTATATCCTCTATGTTGAGGACTCCAGAACTGGACACAGTACTCCAGGTGGGGTCTTACAAGTGCAGAGGAGAGGGGGAGAATCATCTTCTTCAACTGACTGTCATTGTGGACTATTTAAGTAATGATTAAGAAACGATTGACTAACATGGACTTGATGGAAGCGTTAATGCACCTACAGTGTGATACAGTGTGATTTAGGTTTACAAAACACTGGCAGCTTAATTTGAGACGTAATGAGATGACTGAATTGGAAATGAAGCATTAGCACAGGTTTTGATTTTTCTTGCATTTTTCAAGCTGTCTTCAGTTTTGATTTAATGTTCAATCTGACATGCAGACTGACAGTTGGCTTTCCTCTTAGATATGATCAAAGATTTTGTATCTTCAAGAGACTTTGGTGCTCTAACTCATTTGGCTCTCATCAACGCAGTCTACTTTAAAGGCAATTGGAAATCACAGTTCAGACCTGAAAATACAAGAACATTTTCTTTCACTAAAGATGATGAAAGTGAAGTGCAGATTCCAATGATGTACCAGCAGGGAGAGTTTTATTACGGTGAGTTGGACCTTTCACAATTTAAAACTAGGAAGTCTTCCTTTAATAGGTTTGTTGCAGCAAAGCTCATTTGTATTGTCTGTTCTTTGACTTCAGATCTTAAATGTGTTTAAAATGTGTTGGGTCAGCCACAATCTGTGGAAGTGACTCTGATCTTGATTAATTTTCGTAGTGTTTGCTAGTCTGTTCTAAGTAGATGGTAACAGACACTTATAATTACCTCTTGATTACTTTTTTAGGTACTTGTTTGGTGCCTCTGTGGATTTAAGAATGTTTATCCATTACATCTAATCTCTAAAGTCCTTGAGCTAGTTGTGCTTCTTATTGTGCTGGGCTAAATATTAAAATTAATGTTTGCTCATTACTGTTGTAATATCCTTAGAAAGGTAAAATCAGGGTTCTTTGAACAGCAGAACTAATGATTGTTTTTAATCTCAAGCTTGAACTCCCAGGTGGGTTCTACAGTATCATTCGTTGGCAGTATTTCACTCACTTGCCACTGAAAAATTAACTCTCCTGAATAAAATACCTCTGAAAGTTCTGGCAGCCTTAACCACTTGTAGGCTTCTCCCTAACCAGTGGCAGTTAGGTGATAGGTTTAGAAGTGTTACTGTCTACAAACGCATAACCTTCAGATCTTTAACAAAGTAGATGTAAGCTTCAAATCCTACGATGAAGAAACCAATATCAATTTTATACAGCATTGTGTAGGTAAATAGCACCTAGTATTAGTTTTCTGGTTGGTGTAGGTTTTTTTCTCCCATCTCCAGTGGAAAGAAAATACTTCTAATAACTTTGTTTTTTCTTTTGTAGGAGAGTTCAGTGATGGCTCCAATGAAGCAGGCGGTATCTATCAAGTTCTCGAAATACCATATGAGGGAGATGAAATTAGTATGATGATCATTCTTTCCAGACAGGAAGTTCCATTGGCCACTCTGGAACCACTGGTCAAAGCCTCGTTGATTAATGAGTGGGCTAATTCTGTGAAGAAGCAGAAAGTGGAAGTGTATTTACCGAGGTGAGACTATATGCTTCTGTCTCAATAGAAGGGGAACAGCTACATTCAGAGAGGAGTTGAACATCTATATTAGGTCTGCAGTTACATAGCACCTGCGTGAAGGTTGATTTGACAAGAAAGCCCAGGGGCTGTGCAGTGCAGAATGTGATGTACGAGCAACAGATAAGGGCTGTGTTTGCATCCTTGCCACTTGTAAGTTCCAGAAAGAAGCTCATCTTCAGGAATTCCTGAGTATTCTTCAGAGTATTGCAGAACTCCTTCTGGATAAGTTCCATTTAGGCAGAAGCCATAGAAATTCTGCAAGTCTGAATTAGCAACAGATAAAAGGTTTCATTTAGGTTCTACTTAGATTTGTGTGCTGCTAATTTAAGGTCTAATGGTGTATGTCTGAGTAGATACAAATAGTTGAATGTTCAGAGATAATTTCAGTCAATTTGTGACTTCTTTTCTCTTAGCTGTAATAAATGCTGGTGTGTGGTTTTTTTTTTCCTTAGAGGAGCAATAGAATAACAAGATGTTACTACCAGAAGGGATGAAACCTCCGTCAGTTCATTTGTAGACATAAGTTCTGTGTGCTTAGTGGCTTGCTTGCTCACATACCTCTTAGTTATCTCTCACAGAATTCTGTTTCATCTACCTGCAAATCTCTTTTTTGCTGGCTCTACACTTGACTTAGTAACAGGGTTGTTTACTACTAAATGTCACTAATAATGTATAGCTGAATCATGATGTCCTTCAAGTGATTCATGATGATTTCATTCAAGTGTTTTCTATAATAACATGCTATGAGTTTGATCACTTCTACTCACTCTACTTCTGTGGCACTGTGCAGTGGGTACATAGCAGCAGGAAAAATAAACTGCAGTGAATTCTTTACATCATTAAAATAGTTCTTTGTTTTCAGGTGCCTTGGAGATTTGTATGTGGTTTGTTTCACATGTAAATAGAAGGGCAGGGATCCCTGCAGTTTAGCAGCTTCCTTTGGAAAGCAAAGACCACTTTGCAGAAGGTAAACGCAGCTGAGTGCAATAAAACAACACTAGACAGAATAAATTAGGATGAGCTGGTATTGTCAGTGTGTTCTGATTCCAGATGAAGATGGGATTGCACTTATCTTGAAAGCTGCTACACTTGGAGACAAGAGGGACAAGAGAACAGCAGCGTTTTGGGGCTATTTTTCTGTGCCCGAACTAACAGTAGCTCTTTTTAAGGAGAGCTTCTTTTGAAGAAGTAGGGAGAGTAGCAAAGAGCTGAATTGCAGGTTTTGAACAAACTGAACCTACTGTATAGTACTCTTGTGGTTTTTTGTTTTGCTTTGTTTTCCCTTCAGGTCTAGGAGCTTGAGTATTAACCGTCCATTAAGATGCAGAGGAAGGGCGTTTCTCCTACAGGTTTGGGCTCCTTCCCCAGATGTTACTGAAAAGTGAAATATGTGGATTATTCCATCTTTCCAAGCTTTTCTTTTATAATTGGAGCATTTCATGGCCAGTCCCTCAGGTGCTGAATCTGGACATCTTTTCAAGAAGGGTTGCTAGACTGAGATCCATAACGGAAGTTGTTCTCTATTGATTAGATAGAGAACCTCTGAAAATCAGCTTCCACATTTAGGAAGTCAGAAGTGAAATACACAAATGTCATTAAAAGCATATTGTGCTTATGACTTGAATTATGTTTATATTAAATAGTTTTAGGGTTTATTTGCTTTTACCACAAGTAGAGGCTGGGATTCTCTAGGCAGGTTCTCAGACAAGAGTTTGATGCCTATGGTTTGTGTGGTCTTAAAATGTCCTTATTTATTCTGTCCTCAGGCTAATGTTCATGCCTGTCAGTCTTAGATAAGAACATCAAAGAACTTGGTAAACACTTGGGTATTAAGGCTACACAAAGGCAAAACAGGTACAAGCAGGTGCTGACTACCTTCACTATTTCCCCATTATAAAAGAGAAATCTCAGGAGCTTGAAACTCTGTAGTTTGCTTACAAAATTTCCAAAGATTAATTGCATGCTCCCAAGGTGTTGGATTTCCATTAGGGATTCAGAGGTGATCTACAGGATTTTATCAATGCTCTAAATAAACACTTCATAAATATTTTATGCTCTGACTCAGAAAGGCATGTTATGAAATGTGGCCTGCAGGCTCTGTCCTCTGAGAAATTGAAAGCAGCAGTGGAATAAAATTAAATTTTTATATCCTGAAAGATGCTATCCAATTATAAAGTGAACATTTTTTAAACTTATACATTTGTAATAGGACCTGAATGACTAGCCAAAGCAGAGTTAATCACAGCTTTCCAATTTGTGTCGGCTTTATCTGGGTGCAAATGAAATTGTGTCTTATTCCTCTTAATAGCAAAGGAAAGATTTGTACAGAATTGTTAAATTATACTTTCTCATTTTCATTTTCAAATCATTGTTTCTAGCTTAACCCAGACTAAAGTGATCAACACTTTAATCCACTTTTTTGCATAGGAGTGAAACGGACCGTGAATCTAATTTACGATGCTGTCTCTCTAACATAAATTATTTGAAGAGCAGAGGAAGAACTGGTACCTAATAACAGTGCCACAGTCTGCACATCTCCTAGTGAGGATCCTTCCACTGTGCCTGGCTTTGTAGTAACCCTCTTGCTTTTTTGTATGTTGAAAGCATCTTTAAAATGCCTTAGATGGTGTTGAGATAAGGTTTTTTTCAGCTGAGGATTTACTGTCTCAGAAATAAACTCAAAAACAAACAAAAAAGGCTCAAACCCATGATATTAACATGCTGTTTTGAGTCTCTCTTTTATGAGGAACAGGCCGGTGCTAATTGTTCTTGGTACATTCAGGAAAAAGCCTTAAGACCGTCGCACTGAAATACGTATTTGGCCAGCTTCTGCAGCCAGTATTTAGCCTTGGATGGAAGGAACGTGGCTGCATGGGAAGGAAGTTTTTGCTATTAGTGGAGGGCTTTTTTGCTGGCTTGTTTGTTTTCAGGCTGTTAAATCATGCAGGCTAGTTCTAGCACCTGAGGACAACCCAGCTGAAATTCCAAATGAAATGCTGGAACTGATAGCAGCTGGCAGCTTTGCATTGTAGGCTGCTCACTAGGTTAAAATAGTGATTCAGATCCTGAGGGCCTCTCCTCCAAGCAAGAATATTGTTGATTTTAAGCAAAGAAGCTATTTCTTTTGTTTGCTTTTTGTACTGCAGCATTTAATGTGTTAGAACCAATCTGAAAACCTGGTATTTCTTGCTTTTGCTCACTCAGAAGTCTTACTAATTTTTGAAATTACAGCCTTTGGGATGAATCACAGTGGGCTCTCATTCACTTCTTTTGTATAACTAGAACGTGTGACCTAACCCTTCTTGATTTTTGTGGATCCCGAGTGTCTACATGGAAAATTCAGCATTTCAGAAAGACTGCACAGCATCATAAAAGACAAAGTCATCTTCTATTTTTATACACTTTCAGGGCAGAAGAGATCATGACCTGATATGGTGTGTTGAAGTTTATGCTCTGTGCAAAACATAAAGATTTAGATGCAAAACTAAGGCAACTGTCAATGATCTACTGCTTGTGTAAGATTTAAATGTAATGAAAACCTTATCCTTCTCTGCTAAACTTGTGAGAGAGCTGTTGGTTATCTTCTCAGTCTAACTGTACTTCCCAAACATCTCGTTACTCTGTTCTTTGTTTCATGTGGGTAAGATCCAAAGGTGGTAGAAATCACACGCGGTTTTGTTCAGTTATTTGGGCTGTATTAGACACGTAGGAGGTAGAAAGACTTTGCAGATGGTGGTTTTCAACCTTCTAGAACTGCAGAAGGACAGAAGCTCTCCTCTTGGTCTCCTCAACAGATCAGGCTTTCTTTTCTGCCTCTGGTCAAATTTCTGCATCTTTCCTGCAGTGGCTGTTTCTCAGACTTTCCTTTGCGGTTTTTAATGCTTCCAGATACAACTATTCCATGAGTTCTGATACTGAAGTGTTGAAATTGATTTTTCATAGTATTTTTAGTATCTAAAGCACATAAAAAGACTGTGTGGAGGAAAATTTGACCATCTGTTTCATTATATACGACAAGTGCTGCAAATAACCGTGTGTCAGGGCTAGTATCGCATAGCTCGGCATTTCCAGAGTGTGGAGGTACCACAAATGTCTGGCTTGGGAAATGAAATTGAATGTCTCCTCTATGTTCTGCGTTGTCAGCTCTGATTTTGAACACCTACATCACTGTCTATAAGGAATGTAAATAAATCCAAATATGACTGGGGGATCACTCGTACAAAAAACGTGTTGGATTGCGTAGCCTAAACTGAAATTTCAAAGTAAATACCCTATTACTCTTTTCTCAAAAGAGACTAGTTCCAGTGTCAGCTAAAATACTTGAAGTATCAGTAATACCTTATATGTTAATCTCTGCTCTTCAGAGCATGTGAGAAAGGAGGGGAGATACTATTTTGAGTAACAGTTCATAGAGTGGGGTTTTACCATATGACAGGACTAAAAGGGGAGAAGGGAAGTAATTAATTTTATTTTTGTAAGGGGATAGTTTGATATTTACACAGCTGCTGCGATATTTTTGGCATACTTGATTTGTCATAAAAAGCAGACACTCATTTCTGTAGATATTGCAGATACCTTCATTCATCCCACCTGTTTCATGTTTGCCTTTCCAGCGCTTTGAGCAGGGTTATGGCCTCCATCCAGAAGTCAAGTGACTCCTGCGATATGGCTGTTCTTTAGCAATATAACCAACCAGCTTGTTTGCATTCTCTTTTTTCAGATACGCATTCTCTTTAAGGATCTAGGAACTTTCCTTTTCCAAAATAATTGCCCAAACCTCTTCCTTGATTAGTATGCCAAAGCATCATTTGTCAGGCTTCCTTTCTGGGCCATAATGCATCACTTAGCAGATAAGTATGGTTTCTGTCTAGTGGCCCAGAGACTTAACCCCCCCTGATTTCTTACTGTTTATTTCTTACAGTGATTCTCCATGATTGGAAAAAAATGTATGCTTTTTTTGCAGTTGTTTTTCCTGCGACCTCAAATTTTGCTTTCCACACTGGCTCTCCTTGCTACTGCCCCATTGTGATAGTCCTTACTAGTTTGGTGCTGCTAGTTAATAACTAAGTTGATCTAGAAGAAAGCTAATGGGTCACGTTTCAATTTCCTTAAATAGTATTGTCTGTTTTCAGACCATCATGTGTGTCTGCATGTCATTCATTAAGGTAATGCCAGCAAGTGTTGCGTTGCTGACTGGTGCTGAACACCATGAGAAGCTTCCCCTGGGACATAAATCTTTGTTGGTCTCTTCTGATTCTTTTGAGAACTGCCAAAACAATAAAATCAGAAAAATCAGTTCCTGTGTTTTCATTCCAGCCAAATGTTCTAAACAGGGTACATGAACATTTGTGATGCCACCTGTGATTTACTGACCCTGAACTACCTCCATATCTTATTTTAACTTGCATGAAATTCTTCTCTGAGTAATGACTAAGATCTATTCTATCATGGATTGTTGACTTCTAATGATGCTTCTAAGTTCATTATGAACATAGATTGTGTATTGGATTTTTCTTGTACTGTGTAAATGTTCTAAGTGAGGAAGATCCACTCAATTCTTATCTAGTTGTCTTTTGGTGTCCAGATGCTTCTTTCTCAAGCTGTTAAAGTATCATACATCTCAGCCTCTCTGCTCAGAGTTCTGGGCAATACTTCCTCCTGAAAAGAACATGTTCTTCCATGTAGCTTAGGAAACCTAATCCAGGAGGAGGGAATTGCACAGAAGCACATATTTCATTAGGTGTTAGCACAGGTAAGACCCATCACTAAGAGCTGCAGTGTAATTGCAGAACCGTTTCTGACTGAATGGCTTTGGGAGAAGCTGTACTAGCACTTTATGGGCTATATATTTTGTACAATTCAAACCAGTCACTGCCAGTGTACAGTAAATCACTAATAATTTGTTTAGTTGTTCTACAGAGAACTCATAACTCACCCATAACAAACATTTATAGTAAGCCTCTTGTGTTTTTTCTGTAGATTCCTGGTATTTTCTGGTTGGAAGTGACAGTATTATTCTGACATGCCTTTGTTTTCTCATTTGTCCAGTCTGTTTTGGTCATATATAAAGGATTTGGGTCTTTGTCTTATTGACACCATGCATAACATTTATAAGGTTTTAAAATCACCTCTTTGTAACTGGAACCGGCTTTTGCCCAAAAACTTGCCCTTGGGATAAATCTCAATTTGTCCTTCCAGCACAGTAACACAGCCTGAAACACGGCTTTGCAAGCTAACCCTGAAATTCTGCCAGGTTATACTCACATGTGCATTTGCGCTAACAACTGCTTGTTTTCCCTCCTCTTTACTCACAATCAAAACCTAATTAAAATTTTGCCACCAGGGTAATTAGAAGCTGAGTCAGAAATGCTTTGTGTTCGTGTTCATGCCTGCTGGTCTTCACCTATCCTAAATAAAAATGGAGTGTCCATAGTGCTGTCCCACTCCTGCTTTGCCAACAGCTGTCTCTGAAGTTCGTGCTGTCCTTCGCCTTACCCGATAATCTATTTTAGGCTGCGTGCCATTACATTGGTGTTTTGTAGTGAATTTTTTTGTGCTTTAAAAAAAACCATTGACATGAATTCCTGCATAATTTTGTACTGTGGGTTTTATGGTCAGGGACTGCGCTTATCAACAGCAGATTATTGATTGCTTCTGCATTAGGGAGGGAAAAACAGCCATCTGTGGGATTAAACTAATGTGTTGATATTTGTGAAAGATGTCACTATAACACGAGTACCAAACCTCCAGATTATTTACCTCAGTGTTTTAATCGTCGTTCCCCAGAAACGCTAACCTTTATAATAACAATGAGTGTTGCTAACATCTGGGCTCTCTGTGCTTTTCTATTCTGTTCTCCAGATTCACTGTAGAACAAGAAATCGATCTGAAAGACATTTGGAGAGGTCTGGGAATTACAGAGCTATTCAGTAGTAGTGCTGACCTCACTGCCATGTCTGGTAAGAGGCTCTTCTGTTGTCTCTCAAGGTATTTGAGACAAAATAATCTAAAGATAAGATAACCAACAATATTTTCAAAGTACTTCTAGGGAAAAAAAACCCAAACCAATTTACTTGACAGCAATTTTTGAAATCTTTGTGATTTTTTTTTTTTCACATCATGTAAGAGTGTGCTCACTGTTGGAGCAGCTGGCGCAGAGGAGACATCCATCAAGGTGTGTGGGGTTTGGTGAGGAGCGTTTGACCTGGGAAAGTTTTAGTATTTCAGAATTGGCTCAGAACTTTAGAGAAAGTGTAATACTGTGCAAGAGACAGAGCCACATTAGAGCAATACATGGCTTCAGTGCCTAGATGGCAAATGGGATTCACACAAGGGGGTTGTCAGCTTTCATCTCCAGAGGCCATTTGTTCACAGCATTAAGAGCATTAAGCTGTTGCACAATTAGTCATCTCCCCAGATACCTGCTGTACAGAAGCAGTACAGGAAAGAGTTTTGAGATAAAAGCAATTCAGCCACATATGCTGCTTGCTTATTTCAATATGTTGTCAACACTTTATTTTCAGAAGCTGAAATATCCAATATGTTTAGAAATGCAGGTAGAAATGAGATACTTATGCTTCTAATACCTATTTAGAGGTACTGAAGTGGCACAGAGGTAGTTGAAGTTATTTCATTTTGCATTATGGAACTAGCCAGACAAATGGTCTGTTCAGCATCATCTGTCTAGACCTGCATTTTGGCAAACCCAGTTGTTCTGTCTGGAAGCGTGAGATTGCTGTCATTGCTGCTGCCTAATCAGACAGCTAAATCCTGAGCTGAAGGGAAATACTGCTTCCTAATTGTCTCTGGAAGTGACCACACCTTGTGGCTTAGTCAAAATAGAGAAAGATTCATTGTTGAAATCTTCAGCAGCGATGTCCAAGATTTTCACACTTTTGCCTTCTGCTAAGTTGGGAATACTCTTTATAGTGTGCCTTGGAGCTTATTCCATTGTTGTGCTGCTCTTGCTTTTCCAGTGAAAGTGTGGGAAAAGCTATAGGTAGTTAATGTGAGAAGAATTGGAATAAATAAAAAATTCTTCTTTAAAGATAATACTGCTTTTATGAAGAAAAACGCCTTGAGTTTCTCTGCCACCCCAAAGCAAAATAAGCTTCAAATAAATTCGGGTCTATGGATGGGGAAGTACTTACTTGAGGAAAAATACTAAGGAGAAAATGGAAGATACAGGAATTTGACTCACAAAGGCAGCCCTTGGCTCTTCCGTAGGTGAATTGTGCCTGAAATTAAGTACCTGTGCACTAGTTGTACAGTCAGGAGGTTAGCAGAGATAGCAGTGTGCTCAGTCATATGGATTAAAACAGAAGGATTTGTTTAAAGTTTGCTATTTTTGACAGTTGTACTGTGCAAAGTGAAAATACCATGTTTTGCATGACTAAACTAACTCCTCTGCCATTTAAAGATTATCTTGTTTATAAGTAATGCAGAAAAGTGTATAGGGAGGATTGCGGTTTTACCGTAACATTCTTGTTTTCCGCTTAAGAGGGCCTGTGCTGCCAGGTGACAAAAAGGTCATTCATCAATTAAGAAAATGTTTTGGAAGTGATGTCTTTAATGAAAACCCTGCTGTTGAAGCTGTGGAGATAAAAATTTAAGTCATTAAGACGCAGAATATTTCCTACTTCAAATATCACAGCGTAAAATAGAGGGGAGAATGAAAGAAAAAAAATGTGAAGGAAAATGTTGAAAGCTTGCATTTACAAATCCCCTTGTAAAGGATAAGTTGTCAGGAAGCAGGGAAGTTAAAGTTTACACATTCGGCCCTCCAGATAATTTGACACTTCTTAAAACCATAAATGTAGGTATTCGAATAAAATTTGGGAAGATATAAATCGCAAGAAAGATTTTTGAGAAATTTTGTTGCATTCAAAAATACTCTCTTCCCCCTCTCCTGTTGCTCTTGATTTTGGATTATTGTCAAGGAAAACCTTCTGCAGTTCCAACAACAGCCCTAATTCTGCAATCAGATCCAGCACAGATTGTTGAGTTCAGTGAAATCATCTCTGTGGGTTTCGTAGCTATAAATCAAATTGCAGGATTACAGAGTGAATTTCCAATACTTAGAATATATTGCTTTTTTGGTACTCACTTTGAGAAATGGAAATAGTTGAATCGACTTTACCTTACAAGATGTTTGGATTGTGATCAACCAAAGAAAAGGTATTAATGCAGTCGCGTCTTTTAAATGTTATCCTCTTGAAGAAACAAATTCCTTTGTCAGTTAATGCAGGTGAGTAGGAGGACATTGCTATTTGGCTGTCAGGTTGTGTGTATTCTGATGCTCATTTTCAGCAAAAGACTTTGACAGGTTTTACTCACATCTCTGATTCCATCAAGTGTTCAAAATAATCTTGATATAACTTAGTATTTGGGATTTTATGCTTTACACAGAATGTAAACTTGAGCATTTAGACACCACTTAGGACTTAACCTTGAGCTAACTTCGGTACTGAAGTTTCCTCTTCTGTCATGGAATCATAGTGGTCTTTTCCAACCTAAACAATTCTAAGATCATCAAGTCAAGCCATTAGCCCAACTGCCCCAAGGCCACTGCTAAACTGTATCCCTAAGCTCCAGATCTCCACGATTTGTAAACATGTCCAGCAATGGTGATTCAATGCTCCCTCTGAGCAGCCTCTTGCAAGGCCTGATGACCCTTTCCATGATTAAATTTGACCTAATGTCTAATCTAAACTTCCCCTGGTGCAACTTGAGGCCATTTCCTCTTGTTACTGGTGAGAGGAGACCAACCGTCACGTCTCTATAACCTCCTTTCAAGTCAGTGTAGAGAACAATAGTCTTCCTTCAGCGACCTAAGGAGCCTCAGATCCCTCAGCTGGATCTCCTAAGGTTTGTTCTCCAGACCCCTTGACACCACCTTCTTGTTCGTTTTTGTTCCTAGTCCAGCATGTGAGTGTCTCGGATGATCATAATATAATATTTCTTACTGTTGTACGGTGCCTTTAAATGGCAACTGCTCTTAATCACAAGGTGACCTGCATTTCACTGAGCAGCTAAAATGATCCTGATGACTTACTTTCACAAAAGAAAGTAAGAAGAAAAAGAAAGTAAGAAGAGCATTAATCAAATAAATAGCTCTATAGAGTCTTGGCTGAGGTATATATAATTTTTTCTGGGACAGCCTAAGCTAGAAAAACCACTAACCCTCTGTGCATTTTTAAAATGAGGCTTGCAGAGCAACCAGTTGGCAGCTATGAGTAGGAGTTTGCAAGCATATGGAGTGTAATGACAAATGCAGTGCAATACTAACAGTGTCGTGTACATTAGAGGGCAGCTTCAGATTGCTCCCATACGTTAATGGGGGTCTGGGCTGGGGGTGTGCAGACGGTTTAAGCTTTGATACCAAGTGTGCACAGGACATTTCTGAGGTGCTAATGCTAGCCATCAAATCATGTTGATTCCTGCTCAAATCCAGTTTTGAAGAAGCTACTGGAGAGAAATTTTATGATGGTAGGTGTTTGATAAGCCTCAATTTAGCAACAGTGGAAGCTGCAGAAGAAAGGTGTGTACTAGCAACAGGATGTGTAGGATATCGAAGTACTGCAGTTATTGATTTGCAGTCACAAAAGAAGGGACAGTGAAGTCTGTGACTGAACACTCTGGCATTATCCTTCTATAGGAAAAACATTCACCTCAGGGAGAGATGAATGAAAGGGATGTGATTGTGGCAATACAAAAAGAAACATCTAGAGAAAACTATCTGTTGTTCCTGGGATAAAGGCATTCTGTACATTCTGTGGGTTAGGGTATAAGGCATAGACTGGGTGAGAGGATATTTTTGTCTTTGTAGTTTGCTTCTGTAAGGCTCCTTCAGTCTTGCTCTGAAGCAACAACAATACAGAAGATACTAGAAGCGGCAGGGTGTGCAGAATTAGTTGGGTGTACTGGTCTCGTCTGCAGTGGTGTTTCCTGTGTTCCTGTCAAATTCACAAAATGTTATTGGTTTTCTTTTATATCCAGTAACCGGGTACTATACAGCCATAATTCATGGACTCTTAGCGTCCGTAAGCCCATCAGATGGAGACCAGCCTTCTGAGGTGCTGAGTGCTCTAGCCAGAAATACACCTTGGAATACCATAAGCACCATCACCCTGGCACATGAAGCTCTCAGGTTGAAATTACAGAGTATTGCTGTGAATATTACAGGTCACAGGAGCAGTGCTGCAATAAAGTAAAAGACTTGGAATCAAAGCGTGTGACTAGGCTACGTGGGCATTTCTTTATCATTAAAAGTTTATTTGGGTTTAATACTCGGAACTGCAAAGCAGCATTTCTCTATAAAGGTTTCAAAGTTCTTTTCTTCTGGTGTGTGCTCTGTGGCTCAAATGCTCAATAGACCATCAAGATGGAATTTGCAGAACTGAACAGTAAGAATCCTGTTAACAGACATATTGCAGAGAGATCTGCACAGGCTGGGTCAGTGGGCAGAGGCCAGCGGGATAAGGTTTAACAAGGCCAAGTGCAGGGTCCTACATTTTGGCCACAATAAAGTCCTGCAGAGCTACAGACTAGGGGATGAGTGGCTGGAGGGCAGCCTGGTGGAGAGGGATTTGGGAGTACTGGTCGACAGCTGGCTAAATATGAGCCACCAGTGCCCAAGTGGCACAAAAGGCCAATGGCATCCTGGGTTGTATCAGGAATAGTGTGGCCAGCAGGACTAGGGACATAATTCTCCCCCTGTACTGGGCACTGGTGAGACCTTACCTTGAGTACTGGGCGCAGTCACTCAGCTCAAGAAAAAGAGGTTGAGATACTGGAGTGGGTCCAGAGGAGAACAGTGAGGCTAGTGAAGGAATTAAAGTCTGATGAGGAGAGGCTGAGGGAGCTGGTGTTGTTCAGCCTGGAGAAGAGGAGACTCAAGGGGACCTTATCATTTTATGACTGCCTGAAGGGAAGTTATAGACAAATGGGGGATGAGCTCTTCTCCCAGGCAATTAAGGATAGGACAAGTGGGCACAGCGTGAAGCTGTGTCAGGGGAGGTTTAGGTTGGATGTTAGGAAGCACTTCCTCGCAGAAAGCACAGTTAGACATTGGAATGGACTGCCCAGGGAGGTGGTGGAGTTGCCATTCCTTGTGGTGTTTTTCAGCCTCAATAATTCTGTGTGATTCTGTGAGAACTACATCTATAATATTTACAAAGGCAGCACACACATTAGATGGGAGGTGCACAGCAGGAATTGCTGATGTGCTTGAGTCTGTCAGTGGTTTTGTGTTTGGTATCCATCCATTAACACCCAGTAATGCCCTTGCATAGCCAGTGTTTGTTCTAAGACATTATTTTGAAAACCTGAGTCTTAAAAGTTCCATAATGGAATGGAAGCTTGTGGGGACAAGTTTTTAATGATTGATTGTAGCATGTAGTGTTCAGGGAGGTTCAAGGTTAGGCTGGATGAAGTGCTGAGTGGCATGATCTAGATGTCAGATGTTAGGTTTACTTGGTTGGTTTTAGGTTGGACTGGATGATCTTTAAGATCTTTTCCAGCCTCATCATTACTGGGATACTGTGATAGTTAGCTAGGGGTTTATTCTTTTAGAAATAACAAGGATTAAAGGCCATGTTAATGTCAGAGTGCAAGCACATTGTGTTTTCAGGTGACCTTTCTGTTAAAGAGGCAGAAGTGTGAGAATAGTGTTCAAGGTGAGAAGATGCTGTGTGTCCTATGTTGTAAAGTAACAGGGTGAAAGCCTTGTGTGGTGAGATTTAAGTTGAGCAGTTGAACTAGACAGTTTGCTTTGGTACTTGGTGTAATGTAGCAGTAACGAGATCTGCTGGGGAGAGACACTTTAAACTGCAGTCTCTTGTGGTTTTGGCTTGTGTTAGTATTAAAACTAGTGGCCAAAGTAAATGATGAATAGTCCCAAACTTTCCCTCCTTAGTCAGCTAGAAAGGTGGTGTTGATTGAAGGAGCAGAAGTGCAGAATGGTTTAGCTGTCTCTCTGGGATGGTTAGATTAGGTTTTCATGGTTGTGCATCTCCCTGTTGAGAAAGCTTTTATTCCTTCTTTAACTGCCAGCTGTGCTCTGTCATTACTGTGGACTTTATGCAGGTACAATAAATATATATCAAGGCCTTGTTACGTCTCGCTGATCAAACCTAAGTCAAACAGATTAAATGGTGTTAGGTGTCTTGCTTCCTGCAAAGTGCTGAGTCTTCCAACAGGTCTGATTGTTTAGCCACTGAAGAAGAGTAATGAAATATCCACTGATTTAAGCAGAAATAGGCTTGAGCCAAAATGAAAATCCTGACAAAGAAGGAAAGATAAGAAACAAGATTGAAAAAATAACCCAGTTCCATGGTGTTTTCTTCAACAAGTATTTCTCTTCAGCTTCTTTTCTTTCTTCTTGTCATTATACTTAAAATACCTGATTCCTGAATGCAGTCTGTGTTGCACCTAATGCAGAAATAAAAGATCTTTGACACTACATTTAGTGTCATAACCCTTTTTCCCAATGGTTGCATTTAAAATCTTAGATTCAAGGATTGTCTTATACTCTGTTTCATATACTGGTGCTCAAGGCAGTGCCGAGCTATTTTAATATCCATGGTCATTGAAAGCATGACACTTCTAAGTGAGGCAAATAGTGCCACTGAAAGTATTGGCAGAAGTTATTTTAATGCAGCTCCTGTGGACTAAGCTCTTCTCCTTCCTTTCTTGGTGCAGAAGGTGGATAATAATGCCTGGGTTTGTGGCAGTCTTTGTGTTTGGTGACTTGATTTTTTTTCCCCCAAGTACTTCAGTCTTACTGTACATATCCTTTTCTTCTGCAGATAACAAGGAGCTTTACCTTGGAAAGGCATTTCACAAGGCATTTCTAGAAGTTAATGAGGAAGGATCAGAAGCCGCAGCTGCCTCAGGTACCTGACCAAAAAGCAGAACTAAATCAAATGTCTGGTTATTCTGTGTTAATTAATTTTTTAAAACTGACTTGCTGTACAGCCAGGAAAGCTAAAGAGTGTGTAGAGCTATGTAGCATAAAGACTGAGCATAAGTATACTGGTTTTTCAGAAGAGAATTCTGGAAATGAGAAGTGTTAGCATTACTGTGCTGCTTGTGTCTTTATTAACAGTGTAGGAAAAGGTAGAAGTGGATTAAACACTGGGAATTAACAATATCCCGGAGAATTCCATACATTTCCAAATAAGAGGGCAAAATTCCGTCTGATTCCCAGTTAATTTTACTTTCAGCCTTTGCATTATTTAAAGACTCAAGCTAAAAGCTGCAAGATCAGCCCATTTAGTTATTACATATTCCACAGTTATTAAGGGTTACTTTTTACTATCAACTGCAGGCTTGGAGCTGTTTAAAACAGGTCAGCAGTGCTGTCTAAGGTAATGCATTTTCTTTCTACAAGGGAGCTGGAGTCATAACTCCTCTTGAGATTCCAGATCTTAACATTTATAAGCTGTTCTTTCCATCTGGGACAATGCACCTCTCTTTGTTGCTGATCACTTAAAGAATGAAAAGGGATGTAGTTTTTCTATAGGTCTCTCTCATGTCAGTCTTCATGCTGTTCTGAAAGTGTTGGTCTTCAATGTGTCTGCTCATGAGCTTCCTAAGTGTATAATGAAGAGCAGGAGGATGCCCAGAGTTCTTTAACCAACGTTCTTTTTTTCCTTTAGGAATGATTGCCATTAGCAGAATGGCAGTGCTGTATCCCCAGGTTATAGTTGACCATCCCTTTTTCTTTTTGGTCAGGAACAGAAGGACAGGTGAGAATGCTGCAAACTCTTCTACATTTTTCACCATATGTCAAGTGCATAAAAGAAAACAGCAGGTTTTGGTCAAGGAAGAGTCCTTGTATTATGAATATTCCTTAATTTGTCTTAAATACCTAACTTTGAAAGGGTTACCTTTTCTACATCCCCTTAATGTTTCTGCAAGTAAGATACAAAAATCTAACACCCTGAAAAATACTTACAATTACAAGATTAAAAACCCCAGGGAAGAAAAAAATCAGCATTTTTCTTTAGAGGACACAGTGTTGCTGCCCCAAATATCACTGTTCATCGCATTCCCTAAGAACTTGGCTGTAGTAAGACCAGTGAGGCATGTACCTGGTACCAAATGATTTGCATAATGGACTATGAATAATTATGCTCTCTTGAAGTGCTCCTTAGCAGGGAAGTGATAGGAACACCACTTACTTTACAAAATGTGCAACATTTAAGTAGTTCCTTAGTTTCATACTTGTAATTGGTCTCAATGATACGGATGTGACTGCATGACCAAGCATTACTGTGCACCTGCAGACTATCAGATGGGTCTGGTTGTTGTGATACCCTACGTGTTCCAGCAGCAAACTCTGCTAGGTTCTGCTTGGTGGGTTGTCTTCTGTTTGAGATGCCTTTTGTAGATATTGATGTTTATTAAGCTATTTTGATTGTAGTAACTGCGGGCCAGCTCCATAGGGTCACTCATGCGAGGCGTGATACCAACACTTAGTGGGGGGTTGAGTATCCTTGTTGTTGGAGCTGTGTAATTAGGCAAAAATGTATCTGGAGGAGGGTACCTGCCCTTTTCCCTACCTGATTTACAACAGTCTCCCCTAAAAGAAAAGTTTAAATCCGAACAGGGTAAATCTTGGTGGCTTTGTGGCGCTTAATTTTGCTCAGGCCATCTTGTTCCATGTAGCCGTTATAGTTAAAGCCTGAAAGCTTGTTGCTAAGCTAGAAATGTAAGGTTAGAAAGCCTTAAAACAACTTCGGGGTACCTTTCTCAAGAATACCTTAAGTGCTCATGATGGATTGCTCTGCTCAAACACTGTATACAATGGAGAAGATGTGAATGGTGATTGAGTAGGGGAGCAATATTAGCATAAAGAATTCCCTGCTGTGAGTTGCATGTTTTGATGTGGACTACATCTGTGAAGTCCAAGCATCTATTAATAATCATTAACCGATTGGTGTGGAGCTTCTTGAAAATTTAATTTCTGATGTCTTCCCTTCCTTCATCCCCACTTTCTCCATAGGTACGGTGTTATTCATGGGAAGGGTAATGCACCCGGAGGCAATGAATACAAGTGGCCATGACTTTGAAGAGCTTTAACTGCCGCCAGCTACCAAAAAGAGGAGATAAGCACATGAAGTTTGAAGTTAATATATTTAAGGTTTGCTGTGGTTTCCCCCAAGATACTGTTTAAAATGCTTTCCGATCTAATTTTGTGTAAATCCCAAGTTTTCAGAGGAAGGCTTACAGTGTTTAAGCAATGGTTCTGTTTGTCATTGTGATTGCTGTGTCCTTAAAATAAATTTGTGTACATGTCAACAACTGTTTCTTGTTCTAGTGAATTGTAAAGCGAAACAACCTGCAAATCCATTATGTGCAATTTTTGTACAATCCAAAGAGTGACTTGATCAATGAGACAGGAGCGCAGTGTGTGAATGCAAATGGCAAACCTTGATGATAATTTATGGAGTGGAAGAACTATAGCCGGAAAATGTAATCTCTTCCTGTTCCTGTAAGAGCAGTGAACAGACTGTAATACACTGTCTCATTAGAGTTAATGGAACAAATGAAGCCTAGTGGATTTTATTCTATAAGATAACGGTGGTAGACTTCGTGTGAGCATTCCCACATGTGATTCTGAAATGTCACTGTTATGAATCCTCTTGCATGTGACTCTGCCGTTCACCTGCCGTAACTGTTAATGCCAATAAAATTTGATCGCATGAATATTTGAGACTAGTCAGTGTAGAGTAGCTGCCTGTGTTACCTTGCAGTAAAATAGTTGAATAGTAGTGTCATTTGTGTGGACATATTTTTCTCCCCCCCAAAGTGATGTTCTACTTTCAGGTTTGCCATGTCTCACTTCGGTAATGTAAAATGATCTTTCTCAAGGTGGAAAAAAATTATTTTTTTTATTTTAAGCATCTAAAAATGTTCTATTCGTAAATAAATGTCTAAAAGAACAAAATAATCCCTTTCATTCCCGAACGTTTTTATTGTGAACAAACTGACAGAGGCAAATGACATCTATACCACAGGTAAATAGTAGCAGGAAATGAGTTGCTGTTTCCATTTACAAGAGGAGAAGTGCTGGTTGTCACCAGAGAGGCATGTAATTATTTTCTCCCTCATTGTGCAAAATGTGAAGGGAACAGAAGTCAGTAAAATGTAAGAGAGAACAGAAAAAAGGAGGGACGGGGGGTCCTTTGAAACAGATCATAAATACAAACTTGGATAATAACTGGGCTCCTTCTCAATGTAGTTTTGTGTTTTGAATCCCATGGGAACAAACACGTATTGGCTGGGCTTTTGGCATCTCTGGCAAGTGTTTAAAGCAGAATAGATATTGCTCACAAAGTTAGTAATGCAAGGAGGACTTCTAGAATTTTCACACAGGTCTCTTGTTTTCATACTGCTGGTGCACATCGTGCAGGACCAACTGTGGAATGATGGATTTCCCTCTGCTGTAGAGGCTGGTTAAGTTCCTGTGGAAAGAGGGCATTTGAACGCGTTTCTAACCTTGCCTCCTTCAATTGTATAGCTACAAACATTATGTTTGGGAGAAAAAAGAAGGAGCTGCTGCAAAGGGCAAATTTTACTGAGATACAGAACTCGTGTCAGTGCAGGTAAAATCAGGCCCTTTGACAAGGGGTTACAGAGAAGCTGGACCTTCGTGTTTAAACGATCCTTTGAGCATCAACTAACAGCTGTAAAAGTCATCCATATGCGAAGGATCTTGTCCAGGTTTAGCCCTAGGGGAGTCAAATCACGTTTTTAATCTATTACTTTGGTTTTGGTTAGTTTTTGAGATGTTTGATTTCCAGAAATGCTAGAAAGCTGATGACAGTTTGTTTTCAGTCATCCTGAAGTTCTTCCTGACCTCTTCTGTGGTTTCTTCACATTAGGTCCTTGGAGCATAGCTGCTTCTTACCAAGGGAATGATGAAGACAGTTTTGAGCTAAAGAAAGCTATGGATTTATGGAAGGACAATTGCCAGTGTCCAGAAGTTTTTGTAGAGGATATCAGGCAAGTGCACAGTTAGACTGAGTGTAGGCATAAGAGATGGTGCAGAAGTCACAGTCCAGTTGAGAACTGCCTAAGTGGGCATTTAGGAAAGGCAGCAGAAACAGAAATGCAAACACTATTGATTTCTCCTGATCCTCTCTTAATCCTTATTAATGCCAAATGGCCATTTAGTCTTTCTGAAAATAGAGAATGATCTGGTTTTCAACAGTGTGAACAGTTTTATTACCAAATCACACCAGGTTAGGACAAGGATAACAGCTCTCAATACTGGTTTTCAGTAGAACTGATATCTTAGGTATTGTCCCCAATTTGAGGTACGTGAATATGCCACTGTGGGTTTTAGTCTAGATTTGGTTTAATGCTCCTTGCAGAGATGCAATTGCTCTTTCAACACAAAGACAAAAATAGCACAATAGTTTTGTCTGTCTTTGAATTCTTTTAAGGAGAGCTGGTCAGGTTGTCAGTGCTCACGGGTGGCTTTAGGTGTTTTAGCCTAAAATAATTGTACTTTGTGTTGGAGGCTGCGTTACTGAAACTCCTCTAATTGTGCTGTGTTCATGACCCATGGTGTGACTCTGTCTGCTGGGATCCTTGTGCGACTTGAAGCGTAAGATGCAGTTGCCTAACGCTGTCATTTTGTCTCTTCTTTTTCTTGCATGCACTGCACTCCTGGTGGAAATGCTTTCAGAACTGCAGTTGAAAGAGGAGTTTCCCTACAGATGCTTTTAGTGGTGCTGACTTAGTTAAGTAGTAAGGTCCCACTCGAGCACCAAACACGTTTCAGTGCTACAGTCAAACAAAACTTGGTCATGTTTTCTGAATTAGGATGTTTCTGTTGCTGTTCCAAGCACTAATTTTCAGTCTCCTTCCACAAGCCTTGATGGTGGCAAGCTATGATACTGGTTTCTGTGAACTGAGTACTTGATATCCCTCAAATAAATAATATCTTGGTATTATACCAAAAACAAACAAAAAATTAAAGCCTTTGTTGCCAAGTTTTGATGGACAAAAGAAGAAACCACAAGATGTCACTCTACCCTAAGAAGCTGGAAGTACTTTCCCTTTGACAGTAATCCTATGGGAGTGCTGGAAAGCTGAATATCCTGAATGGGACTCAAGTGTTTGTAGATCTTGATAAAATCCATGAGAGCTTCTCTAAAATTTGAGAGCATAATTAGACCTGCGTGTCTGACACTAAGAATTATGGCTGGGGGGAACAAACTCAGAAAGAATTCTTCATTGAGTTGTGAGCTTCCTGCTGATCCTTGGTAACAGATCGCTGGATTGCATTCATTGCTCAGAGGGGAGTTTTTGTCCAGTTCTAGTAGCATGTGGTTGCACTGTGTCACTGTGTGCTTGGTGCGAGGCAAAATTAAAGGAAAAGGGTGTTCTTTCAACACAACTCCACGAACAGCAGGAGAGCTGCAGTGTGGTTACTCCAGACTGTTGGTGCTGCAACAGGAGACTTCAGGTATTTCTCTCCAGTAGTCAAGAAAAATAGAGTTGAAATCACAGAGGTCCTGGCCCTGTTACGCTGTTCTTTTGCTTCTGTTCACCCCCTCCTTTGGGTTGCACTGTGTAGTCCCTAGAATTTCTGTGAGAGCAGATTTTCAGCATGTGCAGTGAGCTTTATACCATTGTCAGGGCTTCTACTTTCTTCCTGGGGAAGGAAGAAATACTGTCCCTGTGAGGATTTTCTGAAGGTGACAATAAAGGGTATTCCAAAAGTGTTTGCAAGCCAATTCTTCAGTTGTTGTTTCTGTCCCCTTTAATGGGAACTCTGGTATTTTTTTTTCTCTAAGGTGCAAAATGGAAGCACACGGATTAAAAAGAGATGGATGAATACTCCCAAACCCCTGTGCCAGGGAGGAGGAAAACAGTACCTTAGTAACTCAGATAATACCACCAAGAAGTGAGTTGACTTCCTGGTGAACCACTCTGCATATACTGACACAGTTGATGAGAAGTTGTAGATTAATTCAGCTTGTAAAACCCTTTGCAGTCCCCAGGGATTTTTCAGTCAAGCTGCAGTCATTGCAGGGGTACAGACAGAGTGAAGACACTGCCTGCTTACTGGGGACCTTTGTTAACTGGTTCAATAGCTTGTCTCTGGCTTCCAGCTGGGACTGCTTGAGGGCTGTAAAACTAAGTTACACATGAGAAACCATTTGCGATAGAGAGTTCCTGCTGTAAAACTCATGAACATTCCTGGATAGGTTAGCCCATCTACTAGAGCTTCTCAAATGATGATGTTCCTTATATACTACTGCTCTTGCAGTAATGTCCACAAGTGTTTTCATTTCACAGCTCTAATTGGAAGCCTGAGTCACGGACCAGTTGCTCCAGGCATTAAGCAAACTGAATGAAAAGAAAGACAAAAACTGTGTAGTAAAGCACAGTTTAAGTTGCAGTTTACAGACAAAACCACAGTGCAGGCAAGGCTGTAACTAATGAAGGCAATGGAAATGAGCCTTGTTCGCAGTCACTTCGGCAGGCAGGTGAATGAAGAGAAGTGGTGAAGATTACCTAAACAATAGATGAGTTTGGCTTCGCTTGCTCGTTTAGCAATTGTTCAGACGTTTTCAAAACACCTCACAAATGCAGCCTCCAGACTCTGCTAATGCGTGTGCATGGAATTCAGGCAGCTGATTGCTCTCAGAGAGGTGTAGCTCCAAACCAAGCACGGCAAAGCTCCGAACGTGGGCAGCTGCTTCTGAACAACATGCTGCGTGGAAGTCCTCACACACTCACCACTTTCAACTGTAATCAGGTAGTCTGAAAATGAGTTTTCTTCTTGGTGATGTGATTGTGACACTGTGTTCTGGAAAGTAGCCTTGCAGGTAGTGGTAGTAAAAATCTAGGTCTACATGAACCTGGATAAGGAAAAGTTTGCAATTGTTCGTGTAGCTAGGGAATTTAGCCCACTGCCCGAGGTTTTTATCTTTTCAGTTACGCTGAAACTCAGTATGAATGATGTTTCAGGTAAGGCCCTTGTTTTACTGATAAGAAGTTTTTACTGTCTGTTTGTCATAAACATGGCATCTCTTCCCTATGGAAGTCATCTTCAGGATGAACTGAGAGAAAAATTCCTACAGCAAAAGGTTTCTGTATTTATACAGAAGTGTTTTTAAGTGAGGAAGAAAAAAGGGTGGAAATTTAGATTGTGTCTAGATCATACGTTTGGTACTTTCTTTAAGGATTGAAATTTACTGTGGGAAAATCCTGGGTTTCCTTTAAGAGTGGTTTGTTTAGATGGGCTTCAGCCATTCTCTGAAGTATTCTGATGCTACCACAAGACTTCAGGCTCAGATTCACATTTTTTGCTATTGATGCGTATTGTTAACAGACACCTTTTAAAGCCAAGCAGCTTGTGGTGCTGTAATGCTCGCAAGTGATAACTGATAGCATTGCTTAACAGAATGAAAGAAATAGTCAGAACGTGCTAGGAAACATGCTCAGAAGGTCCATCTTGCCCCGAGACCTGTAAGTGTCGTGCTCTGAACTGTGCCAAGTCTCACCAGTCACCAACAGTCCACTGCAAAAAAACCCAACAAACCCAAACCTGCTTGAGGTTTCTGTCACTGTCAGCGCGCTGTGGAAACAGCCCTTTTCTAAAGGTAACAGCCAGAAGGCTGCATAGTTTGTCACAGGAATTAATAAAAGTTCTCAAGTTTATTACATGAGAAAGACCAGTCTTAAAATTCATCTCTCTTGAGAAACATTTTCCTTGGGTCAGGCTACAGCTTGGAATTACCAGTGTGCAGTAACAGTCTGTCATTTCCAGGAGCAGCACTGTATAAAACTGCTGCCAGCTCTGAACCTGGGATATGTATCTTCATCAGCTGAGCTGCTACGAATGCCCCCAGTGAACCCCACAGAGAGGTAAAAAGAGGCCAATTCTAATGCTGTCGCCTCTTTTACATATGTCTCCATTTGTATTTTTCTCTGCAAAATTTTCTGCTTGATCTAAACAAGAAGAGAATCAGTTTATAAATTCACTTCAGATTTTTCAGCCGTTGCACAGGGAATTCACAAGGTAAATACAAGTGAACAGATGAAGGTGAAGAAGCCTGGGGAAATACATGGATATCAGCGTTTAACTCTGTGGGTAGCGGCACAGCTCACCAGCTTCTCCACCATGGTCCTGAGCCATGGGTCCCATTTGAAGAGCTGGTCGAACTCATTCCCTTGTATGCTGCCTCAGTATTATTTCACACGTATTTTAGATACAGCAACGTGTTATTAGATTGTTTTTGTCAGTGCACTAAAAGTATCTTTAGACCACTCAGGCTCTTTATTCTTGATAGCACCTGCTTAAAATACTTCCTTCTCTGAATGACAAGAGTGCAGAGATGATATAATGATGAGACTTCCTAAAAGCAACATAGACTGTTATTTTTCAGAATGGTCATTAACCATCTGGCAGCCCATTTTCCACCATTCATTGGTGCTGGAAAGTTCCACTTATTGTAGTTTCTGTACAACGCCTTGGTGACTATTAGTTTTGCAAGGTGTTCACATGCACAGAATCTCTTTGGTTGGAAGAAACTCTTTCATCAAGTCCAACCTTTGACCCACTAAATCATGTCCAGAGATATGTGGAAGACACAATCTCCTAATAAACTGGAGGGTATCTATGCCAGTGTTGTGTTTTTATGTGCCATGCCTCTGTAAGTAGGACAAGAGTGCTGCCTGGTGACTGAAGCTGCTGTAATGGCTACACCTGCACAGACACAGCAGTTGAGATTTGATTTACCCCAATGCAGTTGGCAGAGCAGTGTAAAATCATAGTCTTTACTCCTCAATCTCAGAACTTAGAACCTTGCAGGCTAGAATTTTGCTTTACGTGGGACAAGGCTGTTGTGCAGGGCAATGGTGTTGTACCAGCTTATTAGCTAGAATATGAAGAGGTGGAGTCTCTGCCTCTGTTGTGAAGCCGATGCTCCTTTTGGCTTCCCTTCAGCTCCTGTGCTGCAACCACAGGCTAACATGCAGTAAGGGTTGGAGGTTTGCATCCCCATGGAGGGAAAGGTGAAGAGAGATAGTGGTTTGGATCCTATGGGATTGCTCCAACACACCGTTGGAGCAAACTGAGCTCAGAACTGGTCTCTGGTACACGTCTGGCTGTACCCCAAGACACAGCCCGATTCAGTCCATAGAAAACAGCATTGCTGGAACTGAGAAGGTAACCCTTATGCTGAGTGACCAGCAAGTACTGTTGGTCCAATGCCCCTATGGCAGGCAAGGAAGAAACCTGCCAGTTTGGCACTAGATGAAGGTCCTGCCTTTTTAAATTCTCATGATGTCTCTCTCAGGCTGAAAATTGGAACAATATGGTGCTTTAAATGGCCAATCATAAAGGAAGATTGAAACTGATGTGCAGCTTCCCACTGTGTTCTAATCTACTGCACAAATTACTGACTCACCTTGTTGGGCCAACGTGTCCATGGATTTATGTGGTAGAAAAATCCAGTGAGCAATCAAAGCATTTAAAAACAAACCAACAAATATAAAGCATTTAGGAGCAGCAGCTGATGTTCCCTCAGAGATGTAACACATGATTTCTGTAATCATAAAAATACATTGAATTTTGTTTATTGAAACCAGCCTGTGTTTTGCTGGGAGCATTAATCATCTAGTGTCACACAATAGCACACTAAATGTCACACACTGAATCACGCCTCCTGCAGCACTGATATGAATATTCTGGATGTACTCCACAGCTGTAGCGAGAAGTACTTCATGCCTTGCTAGCTGTAGAGCAAACACACTCTTGCAGCTTCATTTTGTATTCAGTAGCTCTACAAAACAGCAAAGGCAGCAAGCAAAATGAGGAGGAACAGTGCTGAAGCTCAGCTGCTCATCTTACATGATTCAGCTGCTAACACTATGAGGTCTGAAAGAAGACATTGAAGTCAAAGTATCAGCAGAAGTATTAAATGACCTTAATCAAGAGAATTACACCTGAGCACTTAAGGTTTTTAATGTTGCCTGAAGAAGCAACAGCGGCACATGCTTCCTGTGTAAGACAGAGTCCCTTTCTTCCCCCAGTATGAGTCAAAGGGAAAAGAAAATACCTTTTTCCCAGCTCCTGGAATACACCATGGATCTGGCACAGCAAGTCAAAGAGGAGCAGCTGAAAGATTACTCTGGTTTGTGTTTGAGCCTAGTTAAGAGGTTCAGCAGATCTGTTTCAGTGACATGAATTGGTTTAACAGCACCTTCATAACCCTCCTCTAGGCCAGCAGTGGACTTGGCTTCTCTGAATTCTAAAGGTCAGAATGGATATGAATACTATGGGGTTTAGAATTTTTTTTCTTCTTAAGGAAAAACTGCTGCTTCTGTCACTCATCTCTGTTAAAGCAAAAATGTAAGTGCAGGGGGAAACAAAC
Organism: Upupa epops; assembly: GCA_013397515.1. NCBI lineage: Eukaryota > Metazoa > Chordata > Aves > Bucerotiformes > Upupidae > Upupa > Upupa epops. The sequence continues at coordinate 35,802 of VZRI01014002.1, read as the reverse complement.
CTATGAAAAAATAGATCTGTCTTCAGAGAGAATTCTGGATGAAAAGAGCTAAAGCAGAAGAGAAGGACTGGATGAAGTCATTCCATTTGAAGTCAGTGTGTTCCCTCTACTAGACCTTATTGAGGCTAATTAGTTGGCAGGACAGCCTAATGCGTATGGATGCTGCATGAGAGATTACAAACTCATGCTCTGGGGAGCCCCAGCAGCACCAGAACTTGGGTGGAAAGACAATGCTATTGTAGAGTGAGGGGAGGCTGCCCCATCCAGCTGGAGATTCTTGAAGGTCTTCCTGTCTTTTCAATATGTATGAGTCAAGAATCCCTCTTCTACTGAAGTCAGCAGAGCTGGTTTAAAGTAGATATTTATATCTGTGCCTTGTGAATGCAAGAGGCTTGGTACTTGGAAATCCCCATTTGGTGAGGCTAACACTCACACCCACCTAGCAGCAGATACACGGGCTGAGACAACCCAATGGAAAAGCAGTCCCAAGAATGCTTATGTACCGCCAGGACTGTTGAAAGAGAGCATCATGTAGCCCTCAGGGTGCATATAGTGTCAGACAGCAAATTCAGTCTCAGCCTTTGATCAGAAACACATTTTCATTACACTTAATGTCTTTTGGCAGGACACAATGGGTGAACCTTAAATGCAGGCATTATGGACAGCTACTGCACGTCTGTCCCCTTCCTGTAGGAGCAGCACTGGAAAGAAACAAGGCTGTAGTTCCATTAGACACAAACTGCCATTTTTTTCAAGCCAAAAGCAAGTGGAAGCAAATTATTTGGCTTTTCTGACAAATAACACCTCTGATAAAATAGATGGTTCTCCTCCTAATGCTTCTCTCTTTCTCAGGGTCATGGGATGGCCTGCTTTCTCTTTTCAGCTAGAGCATGTCTTTATTACACTAGCAGACAGTGAAGAACAAGGTGTTCTTATGATCTCCTTTTTTTTTAACAAAACATGAGGAAAATATGGGAATAAACCCCCCCACGATGCCAGGAGCATGTTCTGCCTGTGAATACATGTTCACAGTTCTCAGTTCACTCTTCGGTTGCAATGGGGCCAGGTGTCTCTGACTTATAAACAACCCAAACCAATTGCATTGCTTTTCCATGTTTTTCTCTTCTTTCCCTCCTTTCTCACCATCAGTAGATCTGGGTCATTTTTGGCGTCTTGTCCCAGACGTTGGAGTAACACCAACCAGAACTGTAGCTAAGTAAAACATATTTTATCAGCAACAAAAATTTAAGAATGAATAGACCTTTGAAAGAGAGTAGCTATGATTTAAAGCACATTCATACTGAATATCAATGACATTTCCATCTGTTTCAGAATACTTACGCTGTTATCCTGCTTGTCTTGGCACATTAGTTGCACATGTGTGTGCGTGTTCATGTAAACTGCTCACACACAGGGAGGGATACATATATGATGTATGAATGTACACAGAACGGGTTGGGTATATTGTGTGCACTAACATCTTTCAGTCTGTTGAATGCTCGTGTGAGGCTGGAAAGTCCTGGGGAGAATGGGAGGGAAAGGTGCAAAGTACTTCAGGCTAAAGGACAGGCTGCCCACTATAAACAGTTTGAGAACTGATCGTGGCAGACTGAATGAGTCAGGTGCAGTGAGTAGTTTTCCTGTTCCATACTTAAAGGGATTTTATCTTAAATATCTAACAGATGACAACTTGGTAAAGCCAGTTTAATAAAGGAGTGCTCTGGTGACTCCTAAGTATCCCCATATTTGCAAGGTCTGAGTTTTGGGAAGGCAGGATTTGATGGATGAAGTGAAAGCATTTTTTCAATAGAATTTGGTTAATCATTTCTCCAGAAACAAAAAAGAAAACAATTGCAGCAGTTGGCAGCAGTTACATAAATAAGTACAATTTATGGAAATATGGTGGCATTTGCAATGATGAAAGTTAAGAGGGGAGGATAACCAGTGAAAGCGCTTCAAATGACAGCATAAAAGGAAGCTGATAAGGCTGCAACAGGAAATTGCTCATCAAAATGCATTTAGAACGATTTTCGTATGATTAAAATTACCTGATGAAACCTGTGCTCAATGAATGTGGAAGTTCATAATGAATGTTGTGTTCAATTGGGAATTATTAACAATTAACATATGAAAAGATGAAGCTTAAGATTCATAATAAAGATGTCGATGGAAGCAAATGAGATTCTCGTCATATCAGAGTTTTCCTCTCTGGGTGGCTTCATCAAATGTCGACTTGTGTTTGGTTTTGGCAGCTTTGAATAAAAAGTTTCCAATTTTGAGGATTAGACAGAAATGGCAGTTGAACAAGTGAAGACTGACAGGAAGCTCATTAAAATGGATAGCAGTTTGCGTATCAAATTCAATGAGCTCCAAACCATGACCTCTGTAAAAGAACGCTCGGTTCAATCTCTTCTGAGGAATCTGGCAGATACCTTTTGGGTTTTTTCTAGATGCATATGCAAGCTTGCCTCTGCTCCAGTCAAAACCAGTGGCGGTAGTCTTGTAGGTTAAAAGGTCATATGCATCTGTGGTTGGGTCACAACAATTTCATTCAACACAAAAAGCCATGTCTTAGGGAAAGGTATCTCGATGAGACACACAATGGGAAAAATCATTACTGCGCATCAATCAACAGGGGTGCTGCCCACCTCCCACTTCGCTTGGAATATTAGTTTCTTTTCTTTCACACATGCACAGTAAGTTGCCAAATGCAAGAGAAGGAGAGTTATGCTCTTTTTATTTTGTAGAAACTTCTGAGAAGAAACATTACTTGTGTATGATCTTTCTGTAGTGTCAGAAAAAGTTCACTTCATCCAGAAATCCACCTACAATTTATTAGAAAAATCAGATTTATACTGAAATGTCTCTCCTAAACCAAATAAAAATGTCATTTGCCACTCCATAAACATCTCTTTTTATGGCTTGATCCAAGGGCCATACATTCAATGGAAAAACTCAATCTTCAGTGCCAAATATTGTCATTATGACTTGCAAGCCCATTGTTTTTCCAAAAGAAAGAACTGAGTTACAGTGGTGGTTGCTTGGTTACAGTCCAAACAACCCTCTTGGAATTCATGAGTTTATAACACCTTAGAAAACCAGACCTATATAGTTTTCACTTCAATTATTTATGCAGCTAGTTGTTCATTCCTTTCCATCTGGTAACCCTGATGAAATGTTTCACCAACTCTGCTCTTCTCCTCTCCAAGGCTCTATTCTGATGTACTTGGCTTTTCCCTGAGAACACTCTCCAAGTCCGACCAGTGGGAGTCAGATAGTTTACTGGAATCCTGAATGGGCAGGACAAAAAGAAATGTGTTGCCTAGGTAACTCAGCAAAAGAGCCAGTTAGATAATGCAAGTGTGCCTGCTTGTCTGCTGAAGCACAGGCAAGCATATATGTGTTTAGTATTGTGTTTCTTTTATAGAGCTTCCTGTGAGTATCCATGCAGATTATACTAATGAAATATTCAAAGCAATTTTCTCTCTCTAACCGATTCATCCAACACAAATGCCACGGATTCCTGGATGTAAGCCAAACCAGGTAAGAGAAATATAGAAATTCACTTTCTGCTTTTGCTATAATGTCATTCAGTTCTTAGATCTGATTTTGCTGGTGGGGTCAACCTAATGGTTTGGAGTCACCAATAAGCATCAAGCTAACACTAAGAACTTTACATAAAGGGCATGAAATTACATCAACAAATGGATTTTACAAGCTGCTGTATCCCTGGATCAGAAAAAGTTAGAAAAGTGTCAGTTGAGTGTTCTCTAACGGTGATTAACATATGAGATCGTGCAGCCATTTCAATGCACAGACTTTAAGGGCAGATTTTTCATGCGGTCTGATCTTAACAAAATCAGTCTCTGTGAATCCTGTGTGATTGCCAGCCCTATTCACATGAACAGAGTTTTTTGCTGTTGACTACCACAGTGCCAGGATTTCATGGTCTGAGCATTTCAGTTATTTCTGTACAAAAGGGGAGGGATAATATTATTTCCTTCCTCCTACTCTTTGTCTGCTCTGTTCTATTAGACTGCAAAGTCTCTGGAGCACACTAGATCTTACTGGCTTTCTGTGGTGCCTAGAACAATAGGGCCTCTCGTGGCCTACAGCAGTCATAATGATTTGAATTGTTTCTGCCATGAATCATACCTCGGGATGAGACACATTCTGCCCACTTCACGCGTATTTCATATACCTGTAGGACATGCAGAGAAGCACCTGATGTAGATGGGAGAGACAAGTGGTTCAGACTGATGTTCACCCCGCATTTGCCCTGCTTGGCCATTTCAGATCCAAAATAACTAGTCAAAACTGGGTATATTGGGAAAAAGTCTTTCTTTCTTGGAGGGGTGGAGCGCACTGCTGCATTTCTTGGCAGACACACGTTTTAATGGGAGGCTGTGAAGTCCTGAATAAATAGTGTTTATAATGGACAGGCCAGCACCATCTTAAACAACTCATCTCACTGAAACAGCCCTTAGATAATTTTTCATCTCCTTTCTGAGAAATGTGATTGCCATAGAAAATCTGAAACCCATTAGGCTCTGATGTGGACCAGTGGTAATGAGGAAAGGAAAGGTAAAAGAGGAAAACCAGTAAGTAGAAAAGCCCTAATCTGTTTGATTTAGAACTGGTTTACTTTGTTTTCTTAGCAGATAAATATGTGCTCAAGTGACCTGTTGAAACTCAAACCCCACTCTCTGCCCACCCTGTAGTTAACTCAGCTTGTACCACCTAAAATTTTACTGAAGTTTGTGTGGAAAAGCAACTCTGCTAAACTCCAGATGACAATTCAGCATTTGAAGTGCAAAGTACCTTTGCAGAGGAGCCGAAATTTTCTGATAGACATTATGCTCCCATACTGGCACAGGGAAGTTTGCCAGGAGAATTTGTAAGAGAGCATTATATGGAGACTTCAATCACAGTTGGGGAAGCACATACCTTTCTATACAGAAAGGTTTTATAATATCAGCCTTTGTAATGATCAAGTAGAAGAGAAAGCTGAAGGAGAGGGGGGAATGGGGATAATCCCTCTGTTAAGGGGTAGGAAGTCTGGACTGAAGAGGTTTGTGATTATATGGTATTTCCAGCTGAATATCCCTGGGCGGATGGGTTTACTGAGTACTGTTTTCCACATTGATCTTATCTATTTATTCCCCTTTTCTTTCAGCATGGAGCCTAGGAGCACAAGTGAAGGAGGAACTGTGCCTGTGATGTGGAAGATGCAGATCAATAGGGCATGATCGAGTGCTCTATTACAACCTTGCACAGACCAGCACTGAAACTTGGTTCCCGTAACTACTGCTGGAATTTAGAAACCATCTGTAAACTTCATCAGGGACTGGCCAATGCCCGTAACAGTACTGGGCTGCTGCAATTCCCCCAGTGGCATCCTGCCAGTGTCAGTGCTTATTCTGAACAAACCAAACAAACGTTATATCAAATACATGTTGAAGTCTATAGCTTCACTAAACTTACTCAGAACAGAGAGCCTTAATGTTCGAAGAAAAACATAATATAAAAATAGACATAAACCTGACTTGCCAGTTCCCACCAAGAGAAGAGTCTCTTGTTTTCATTCTCAGATGCAAACATGAAGAAGGAAGCCGGGAATGTTGTTTTTAACGTGGCTGATCGCATTCAAACCAGGCAAGGACATTCAACAACATGAAGATGTGCTAATGAAGAACTTTCATGAATGTTACACGAAATATGAGACTAAAGTCCTTGGATAAGGTAATAAAATATTTAACAGCCATTAATGAAGCAGGGCATCTTTTAAGAAAAGAAAAGATAAACTTTCCCTGGGCAAAAGTGTGAAAGCAGTTCAGGAAAGTGGAGTCACTGGAGTAAGCACACCAGAGAATCATCTGGATGGTCACGTATCTTGCTACAGGTATCACCGACCTATCTTTAGCCACCTTCTGGAAAGACAGTTCATCGATACCACCTAGATCAGCCCAGGAATTTGTTTGATGTGCTTAAGAGATTGGTAACAATAGCTCCTAACGTGACTACGTTGCGAGGTGACAGTGTTTCCTTGGAGACACTGAATCCATCCAGTCCCAGCCAGGATCCCTGCAGGTTACTTCTCTTCAGAGGGGGTAGAACTACCTCTCTATGCAGGGGCAAAGATGGGAAGATAAGCTTTGGCTGGAGACAAATAGCCTTATGCAAGATGTGAGGATTTTATGCAACAGCAAGACATGTCTGAAAGGTAGGAGGAGGTTGAAAGAAGAGAAGTACCTGTAGTCATTGCACAGCTGGCTTGACATGCTCTGACAACAAAGGTAGTGTTACAGGATTGAGTATCTTTTTAAAATGTACCAACCTGTTTTGCTGATGGAGAATGTTGTGCAGCGAAAACAGGAAGGAAAATGCTTTTTGTTTCTCGGTGTCATCAGCAGGGTCCCGAAGGACAACAAGCATTGCAACCACAACATTTAATCTGTTGTAAAAATGGTTGGGGTATGGGGCTTGCATCTTTGCAAGTTAGATCCATGAAGAGTTGTGCATGGAATGTTAGTGAATATGCTAGGAATGTATAATTATAGTGGTAAGGTTTAATTATGTTAATTATGATGTTGGGGGGGGGAGGAATTTTATGATGCATAAAGCAAGATAATTGATGATCTGGCTAAGAGCAAGGAATGTGTTGTAGCTATAACTTACAGGTGTGTTTGTCACTAAATGATGCTCAAGAGAACGGCTTCAAAACGTTGCATAATGTCTCATAAAACTCCTATAAAAAAGCAATTGAAGGGTAATAGAGCATGGAAACAGTGCATCCAAGTCCTCTAGCACCACAAGTTCAGAGACTTCCCATAATAAATGTTTGCGTACAAGCAGCATATTTACTATGTAGCTGTAAATTTTATGCGCTTTGAACAAAGCGCAGCATGAATCTGGACTTCGCTGCCTTTTAAATGCCTGTACAAATCCTGTTGGTAAGTTAACCCTGCAGTTCATTTACGATGATCAACTTTGGCGTCTTTAATTGACTGAGACAACATAAATTAGTGTTTGTATCCTGTGAGCACTTTGGACGGATTCATAAGCACCTCCCTTGGAGCCTGTGCAGAATCAGCACCTCCAAACCAGATAGAAGAACTCTTCACTTTGGGATGATTTATTGATGTTTTATTTGTTTACTTGTTGCTTGGGTTTATGAGGGTTTTTTTCCTTCTAAAATACATTCCATTTGGTTCCTTTAGAATGGTCCATGTTTGTCACTTCCACAGTAGCTGGACTGAAAGGAGCTTGGTGCAAGGGGTGGGACAGGCTCTTTTCTGTGGTGGCAAGCAATAGAACCAGAGGAAATGCTGTGTCATGGATGTTTTAGGCTGGATGTTAGGAAGACTTCCTTCAGCAAATGGTTATCAAACATTGGAACAGGCTGCCCAGAACAGTGGTAGCACTGGAGGTATTTAAATGACAGGTAGACAAGGTGCTTAGGGACATGGTTTAGTGATGACCTGGCAGTGACAGGTTGAAGGTTGGACTTGATGAGCTTACAGGTCTCTTCCAACCAAAGAGATTCTGTGACTGAAAGAGTTTGGAGCACTTTGCTGTTAAAATACCCATCTGGCCAGACTTCCACTGAGATCCACACATGAGCCACGGACCTTTCCATCACAGATGTTCTGTGATTTGGTGGAACATGAAACTATAGCAAGCACCTGGGGAATTCTGACTCCAAATATGTGAAGAGATAGTATATATAGTCCTTCTGTGCTCTCCCAAATCTGTTGTCAGGGGCATTTCAGTTCTACAGGGAAAGCAGCCATGGTTCAGTGAAAGGTAAGCTTGCTTGAGGCTGCTGATTCATGGAGAGTAGCTTGGGAAATCTCCTGGAAGCTAGACCAGGCCCTAGAACTGCTCAAAACACAGGGACAAAAGCCTTTCAAGTATCATTTGCAAGAGTCTGCTTGTAAAGTGCTTTACTCCTCTTTCACTGAGCTTTTTATTTGCTGTTTTCTGTGAGGCAAAGCTGAACCAGTGCTGTAGAGTCTGAGAGATCTGTTTATCCAGGCTGGAGGTTATATCAAGAGAAAAGAATCTTTTGCCTGACACTCTTTTAATGGCCAAATATCTAAACTAATACACAGGAGGATTGGTTTTCACTCAAAATCCCTGTTACCAGTGCTGTTTCAGAAGTAGCTCAGCTACAGCTCTTCAAAGTATTTCCTGGGCTTTGAGTGTGTTCTGCTGGACTCAAACATATTTGGACGGCAGATAGAGAATTTACAGCATGTTGGTGCCTGTGAAAGCATTGCTAAGCCATCAGCAGAAGGAGCAGCAGAGCAGTTTCCCAGACACACAACCGACGGCGACATCTTGATACAGCATGACTTCTTTCAGTGAACTCAGTAGCAGTGCATGACTTTCCAGGATGATTTTACAGCCTGATATCTCATAAATCATGTTTGGAGCAAAGCAGTGGCCACTCTGTGCTCATTTCTTGCACTTTACAAAATGGTTCGGCCGCTTAATTTCTCACTAGGGCTTCCACTGAGGAAAGTGCATAAAATCTGCTGGTCAGACACAAATAGTTTCACTTACCCCACAGTGCTAGAAACTGCTTTCTACATTTTTTTTTGGGGGGTGGTGGAGTGGGGTTGGTTACTTCTTGAGATGAAACGGCTGGGTTAGATATTTCAGTTATGGTAGATGGAACAAACATGATTTCCAGACCTAAAGGTCCTGCTGTTTCAAAGCATCTTTTAGGAGCTTCAAGTGGGATCCTATTCATCTAATTTCAGGTGCCCTGAGGTTGTGTCCTTTCTCAGGCTCTTGTGAGCCCCTCTTGTAGAGAGGTGGTCTATGGTTCACTCCATCTGGAAATGGAGCTCCAGCTAGGAGGGAGATGTCTTACTTTAACTTTACCATTTTAAGTTTCCTTTCCAATCCTTTTTCCTAGGATTCTTATAATCCTGTCAATCTCTGCTGAAAAGACATCATAGACACTGCTGCCCTGAGAAGAGACAGACTGGAGGGATGAATGCTATTGCCACAGAGGGTTTCCATTAGTGAAATTAATTCCTCTCTCATAAGAATTTAGGTCTATGATTTATGATAACCACCAATTTCTCACTGCAGGCAAAGTGAGAGGAAATGACTCAGCCTGGATAGACATCATGAATCTAATTTTTTTCCCCTTTAATGCTTGACATAATCTAGTGTGCTGCTCCCAGAGGTGTCACTGGAGATTCATATCCAGCCGAAGGGCCTCACAATCAAGGCAGAAAATTTTGTTACTTTCATGTATTGTGTGATCTGTAATTGTTTGGAATTGCATCCTGCCTCATTCATTGCCATTTCTTTTGCATCAGATTTGTGGCAAAACACTAAAGGAAAACAAAGCAGTGTTGCACTTGCTCTTTCAGAAAAACCTTCTGTGGCACCAAGTCCAGCTGGTGCTTATTAAACTCAGGCAGGTTTGAGATGAAAAATGCTTGCTTATGTCCCCTTTCCCAGTAGAAATCTCCCTGCCCTCCTGATTGGAGAAGTCTTCTCTCTCACATATTGATTCTGGGACTTGATGGTTTATTTCCTATCACCAATACAGAGTTTTTCTGAGTGGGTTTCTGCCACTTGAATAGCCACTTGAATACACCCTAACAAATCACTTCCAAACCCAAGACAACTAACAGAACTTTTTCTTAAATATAACAGAAGCACGAGAACTTTCTCTGGTACAGCCTCCCTGAACACACAAGGAAGCAGAGACAAAACAAATACCTAGATAGGGCTAAGCAAGGGTTCCCAGCAAAATGTATGGTTTTTTAATTGACCAAATGTAAATCCTTGTTTCACGGGGTTTCCAACCATGAATGGCTGCTGCACACACATGTCAATGGTCTGTTTGCCACAAGATGCCGTCCAAACTTGCCTAAGTAAATAGCTGCTGAACTTGTGCAGCTTCCTTTAAGTCACCAACAGTTTATTGTTGCTGGTTTGATCCCACTAAAAAAAAACCTCAACTCCATAAAGCATGCAAGGAGGAGTAATTCCGTATGTCAGAACTGCTCTGTGCAGTGCCTTCCAGGCAAAAGCCAGGGAAGATGTAATACTGGTGTTTAGCTGATGTTTAAAAAAGGCGAAACCATTTTAGTAAAGTCAACACTATCTGACTCTTCATGATTATTTGCCAATAATCTGTAATTGTAAGCTTGAACTGATGTTCTATTTAGCTTGCCTGCTCCACATGATATGAAAGTTTCATTACCACCCTCACTGGACCATTTCAAGGCAGCATTTTTCTCCATTTCTGCTCCTGACTCTAATTGTCTTAATGATGCTCACCAATAGCTGATACTTTCTGGCAAGCTCTCACCAAGCTTGTACAGTAAAAGTCAAATTGCAGTGCTCTGTGCACACACTTACCAAACTGTAATGATTTCTGTGAAGGATTCCATAGTAAATTTCTACATTGCAGCTGCCAGTCTGCAAATTATTCACTGTCTCCAAAGCACAATTGCAGAAATGGCATCATTAAGGGTATATAAAACGTATTTTAAAAGTGTTCTTAGGCAATGAACTAGCTAAGGAGACTTCAGGACTCAATTCAACAAAGTTCAACTCTTCTCTGGAGCCTTGATATTTTACTAAAACATACTCAAGGGATCAAAACAAACAGCCAGCTGGGTAATCTTTTCATATAACCTGCATGCATAAAAGCTGGGATGTGCAGGATAGGAAGGGATATATTGTGCTGTTGAACTAGTTCGTTTCTTTTTATCCGAGACTGTATTTCACAAACTGCTGGTAAGTTCCTCTTTCTACTGGTTGGACGTGTCTGTGAAGGCCTTGTACATGTAAGTACTTGGGTGAGTGATCCCATTAAGGGACTGGAAGGGATTACCTATGGTTTGACCTCAGGAGCATGTGGCTGTTACCCAGTGGTAAGTCCTACTCCTTGTTGCTCTGCATTTTCTGTGATTACCCAATAGTCTGCCTTTCTGTGAACAGAGCTGACTACTGGTTTAACATCTCCCATCTAGTTCCTCAGGTCTGGCTACAAGAAATCAAAAGTTCTGTAAATCCTGTTCCTCGTGCTGCTCCGCTCCAAGCAATAGACACAACATCCCACCGCTGTTAGCACAAAACAGAGGAATCATCAGGCAGAGCTGTGATCTCGGGCTACCCTTTCCAGTAAGTGGCATACCAGAGTGAATACAGGTTTATAGAAGAGACACACTGACAAAGAGTAACTAAGGCAGAAACCTCTTCCTCAGCTTTAAAGCTGATTATGCTTTGCCTCCCTTTATCTACTAAAGCTAGGTTAGATTATCAATAAGGTTTTATGATCTGGTGTTGGCTGTGGCAAAGGATTTGACGCAGCCTTTGAGCACTATGCACAGAACTGGATGCAGCGGGCATGAAGGTAATAATTCCTCCAGAGGCTGTGTACAGCTGTTATAAAAAGTTACTACCAGGAGTACTGTGCAAACTAACACTATGGGGAAGAGCTCTTGAGTATTTAAACCAATTCACAGAAGTAAGCCACACCTAAACTATGAATTCCCACAGCATTTACCAGTTTCTGGATGCAGCTCTAACTGGAGGGGGTGAATCAGAGGTGTCGCTCCATCTCTTCTCTTCCTTCCTTATCTCCACCATCATGGTTTACAGAAAGAAATGCTGGAAGTTCATGCAGATGTCAGGTACTGTTGCCTGAGAGGTTCTCCTGCAGTAGACCGTCCTGGTGCTGTCTGAGGAGCAACAAATCACACCTACTCCACACCCCTCAGGCAGAGTCAGAGACTTCATTTCTTGCTCCCTCCTGGGAGACTGGAGCCTTGGACATTCCAGAACATGTTTTAGTGGAAAAGCAAAATGGGCAGAAACTTTGTACTCTCAACAGCAGTGGCAGGTTTTCTGTGTTGAGCTGTAATGCCTCAGATGCATGCAGGATATATCCTGAGCTAGGCTGTCCAGAACTGTGTTCCCATGCATATGCATACACAGATGCACCCTGTTGTATCCTCACTTCCATATAGCATTTTGCTATTCACCAGATGGTATTAAGACAGAGACATTGTAAATATGTATGAACGTTATTTCTACTGTAATAAGGCCAGAAATATGAGAAAATACAATGCCAGAAACTGCAAAGCCTTAGATTATTCTTTTACGTCTTTATTTTCCTTTTTCAAAGCTTCCTTCTGATTCCTTCAAGTATCTTGGCTGGTGTGACATAGAAGAACATGATGTTCGAGGAAATCAGCTTCATTGTCCCCGAGTGAGAGAAGGTAAAGACCAAAACCATATATTCACATGTAAGCCCTAATTCTCTTTACTCACACAGCATGTGCTTCAATATTACGGGCTTCACTCATGGAGTTTGCCATTGTTTTGAAAAGGGGTGGCATTTCTCCCCATGTTGTACATGCTGCCTTTTCTTAATCACAGAGAAAATATCCTTCATACATTTGAAAATGGGAAACAAAAGCCAGACGTGTGATTTGAAATGGTTTAGTACTCATGTTTGCTCAGAAATTCACTAGCATTTAACTACTGTTCAGAATGCAGCAGCCAATTAGAAATGGGGAGTGAACTCTGGTCCTGCAAACACTTGCAGGTGTCTTTTATTTTAAGTTGGAATTTTCAGAACCACAATCTACAGACACAAAAATACAGAATAAAGGTGGATTTTAAAATCCAGTGTTTGCATTTTTGGGACTAAACAGGAGAAAGCCACCCACTATTGTAAATCTCTTCTTTTCTGAGCAGGGCCTTCAAAAGAAGAGCTGTTTTTCAGAGAAGAACATACACTGAGAAAAAGAAAACCAGTAACTGATACAGAGAAGTGGCAAAAGAAACTGCAAGAGAACTGGGAAAACTGTGCTGTAAAACTTTCTCATTAACTTTTTGCACTGTAGTAGTAAATAAACCAAATAATAATGTGCCAGCTGCTCCAGATAGAATCATAGAATGCCTTGAGTGGAAAGGGACCTTAAAGATCATCTAGTTCCAACACCACTGCATAGGCCAGGACATCTTCACTAGATCAGGTTACTCAGGGCCCCATCCAACCTGGCTTTGAACCCTTCCAGGGATGGGGCAGCCACAACTTCCTTGGGCAAACTGTTCTAGCATCTCAGCATGCTCATAGCAAAGAATTTTTTCCTAATGGCCAACTTAAGTCTTCCCTCTTCAAATCTGTAACCCTTTTCCCTTGTCCTCTCACTATACCCCCTACCCTACCCCAGATTTCTTGATGGCCCCCATGAGATATTAGAAAGCTGCTAGAAGGTTACCTAGGAGCCTCTTCTTCTCCAGGCTGAGCAACCCCAACTTGCTCAGCCTATCCTCACAGGGGAGATGCTCCAGCCCTCTGATCATTTTAGTTGCTCTCCTTTGGACTTGTTTCGGGAGCAATATGTCCTCCTTATGTTGAGGACTCCAGAACTGGACACAGTACTCCAGGTGGGGTCTCACAATTGCAGAATAGAGGGGAAGAATCACCTCCCTCAACCAACTGTCGATGCTGCTTTTGATGCAGTCCAGGACATGGGTGGCTTTCTGGGGTGCAAGTGCTCACTGATGGCTCCTGTTAAACTCCTGTTCCACCACTACCATCATGTCCTTCTCCTCAGGGTTTTCATCAATCCTTTCTCCTCCCAGTCTGTATCTGTGCCTGGGATTGCAGACCTATGCACTTGTCCTTGTTGAATTTGAATACAGTTTGCACAAGCCCACTTCTTGAGCCTGGCAAGGTCCCTCTGCATGGTACCCCTTCTCTCCAGTGTGTTGACTTCACCACACAATTCGATGTTGTCAGCAAACCTACTGAGGGCGCATTCAATTCCACTGTCCATGACACCAACAAAGATGTTAAACATCCCTGATTCGAGTACCGACCCTTGAGGACACTGAGCAATCGATCACCACTCTTTGGGCAACCATTCAGCCAGCTTCTGGTTTTTTCTAGTGGTCCATCTACCAAATCCATTTTGTTTCTGTTTAGAGATCTGGATGTCACGCAGGACAGCGCTGAATGCTTTGCACAGGTCCAGGTAGATGGGGTCTGTTGCAAGTTTTTACAAGTTGGAAGAAGCTATGGAATTTATTCAAATTTGGGTTCTGACCCAGTGCAAAGAGTAAACCCCTGTGGCATTGTAGGACTTCATTTGAGCTTAGGAACATAAGAATTAGTGATGTTCTCTCCCTGCTTAGTGCCTGATGGCAGATGTGTGATTACAGAATGCAGTCATTTAATACCAGCTCTTTCCTCATACCAGCCCGAGCAGGTCTTTTGGCTGGAGGTACTACATCACATTGCTGGTTCTGATCAGCAGCAAGACTTCCCTGAGATCAGGCAGTAACTTCATCTCACAGTGAGATCCAGAGCTCTGGATCATGCCTCTTCCTGTGTGTGAACACTAGGGAATACTAATACTTGGCTATCACACAGCACTTCTTTCTGAGATTAATTTAGATGCCAGATCAGTAACCACAATCCCTTAATCCTGCTTTCTCCACCCAGAGCACAGTCATGCTGGCTCAAAGAGGAAGGAGGGGCTGGGCAGTAAAAGTCACATGCTTAAGGGATGATTTCTTCCTTCTTTTCTTTCTGTGCAGTCCATCACTATGATTCCAAGGTGAATTTGGCACCTGGCAGCACAAGTTGGTGTAAGAGCAGCATAATAACACAGAAACATCTACTACATAATTGTGACATTGAAAAGATTTAATGACACTCTTACTAGAAATTAATGAAAAAACTCCCATGAGTTCTCTTATTTCTCCTTTTCCAGGAGTTGAACCTTTCATTTCAGGACCTGGGTGATCTTTACCAGGTGGAAAACTTCAAAAGGATCCTCCAAAGATTAATACGAGTAGAAAAACTTTGGTTGGTGGACAATTCTTTGACAGACCTAAGGGCCATAAGGTTGCCAAGGTAATTGCTATGTCCTGTTTCTATTTTTAATGCAATAGCATAGAATTCATTATTATTATTTACTTAATTCAGTAGCTAGAGCAGACTCTTGAGAACTGCCAAAATACGTTCTTTTGGGAAACATTATATTGAGAATTCACCAGCATGTTGTTATTCTGAGTTCATGCCATTCCCAAGTTGAAAATACTCAGTGAGGATCTCAGGTGACATCTTCTCTCTGCTGGTGGATAATTCAGGAGTCTGAAGTTCAGTGATATTTTTGCTAAAGTGGAAAGTTGTTGAAAAATGAAGAAAAGTATGTGAAGAAATAGTGGAACGTGACCCAGGCAGCAATGCCCCATGACAACTGTATTTTTAAATCCCTCTACTGATAGTGTGTTGTTGTAAATTAGGGTATATGGAAAGTTGTAACTATAGCACAAGATGTCTTGAGGAATTCAGTTCTCGTATCTCTCATTGGCAACCCTGACATAGTCCAAGAGCCACTTGAGTGTTTGCTGATGTGGATGTGATCAGTGATGTCATACATTTTGTACTTTACAGATGCAGAGAACTAAATGTCAATAAAAATCACTTTACATCCTTCAAACAGCTGCCAAAGGTACCTCAGATTCAGCACTTATCACTCGCTGAAAACAACATAATGACTCTAAGTGGAATCTCAGACTTCAGACACACTCCACTTGAATCTCTGATACTCAAGAGGAATCCCTGTGAGTTTCAAGAAAGATACAGACAACTGTAAGTCCTACAGGGCCAGCAAAAGTTGATCAGCACACAGAAATGTTTGTGAGACAGTTCAAAAGGAATAGGATCTCAAGTATAGCAAGCTCTCCTGAGCAATCTTTTTATTCTCCCATATCCCAATCTATTTCTTTTCCCAAAACTGCTCCAGGAATGTGGGCTGGTGAGCCAGTGTCTGCTAACAGCCACCAAAAAATCACAAACTGCGGAGGAAGCCTTCTAATCACGGCTGGCAGTACTTGAGCTGAGCTAATGCATGGATCAAGTCTAGAGACAGTGAGCAGGGCAGATAAATTAGATTCCCATTTTATTAATAGAAACTACCTATTACTCAAACTCTCTTCAGTCTCATTGAATCCCTCATGTATTCTGTAAGGAGTCTAAATTGCATTACATGTCAGGAATGGAATCAGAAGGATGCATTGAAAGATGGGAACTGAAGCAAAAGGAAACTGAGTTACCTTAATTTGATTTTTCTGGATTCTCTCTCTCCGTTGCAGCACTGGAAGTGGCTACACTCAGTGTAGGGATGTGGTGCGGGCAGTGCACTGTAGTCTTATGTTTAACAGAGCTGCCTGGAAATGAATATTCAAATCCAAAACAGAGTAGAGGGTTCAAGAGAAGATCATTTAAGTCTCATGTATGATTTTAAACTCACACCCCTAAATTTGTGTTAAAACATAAATTTAAAATGATGCTGTCACATTTCATTTGTATATCAAAAGGTCCAGGAGAACAAGAGCTGGGGAGCACTTTTTTCTGCTCCCAAACCTACCGACTCTTAAACAATTAAATATTGGCATTGCTCTGATATTGCAACTGCCACAGTGGGAAGAGAGAATGAATAATATTCAGATGGGTACTTTATGTCTTTGGGAGAAACACAAGTGCAAAAAGCTTTACAGAGAACCTGATTTCTTTATCACAGATGGATAAAAGTTGAGTTGCACTTCTTGCAGTCTGAATCTGCTTTTCTGCAGTCTAGGAAATTCAGTATAGGCTAACAATCTCTTTTGTATGAGACAACTGGTTTGCTTCTACCCTATTAACATGTAGATAATTGTAGTGCTTTACTGAGTTTAGGATATAAAACTTGAGCAACAGTTTGAAGACTGAAGATTTTTGGGTAGCTTATTGAAGAGAAATTCTGCAACAGCTGAGAAATCAGGATTTCCAACAGCACAAATCTATTTTGCATGTGTTTATACCCAATATTTGGGGTTTAATACTGTCTTTTTTGTCCTCAGTGTTTCCTAAGATGATTTATCACAATTTGTGTTTTTCTTTTGCCTCTTTTTAAGCGTATTCTCTAGTTTGCCAAATCTGAAAATGCTGGATGGCATCCCAAAGCTGCCAGAGGACTGCTCACCCCCAGATATCAGGTTTTTGTTCAGAGTGTGCACTATCCTCTAGCACTGTATTACTGTGTTTATGTAGGACTGCAGCTGTACTGGATTCACCTCACTGAAAGGACACAATAAATCCTGTATATGGAAGGGAAGTTACTATATTGTTGTGATCAAAGAGCTATTGTAGCAGAAACATACTTCTTCTCAATGTGTTTGTGATACTTCAGAAATAACATGTAAATAAATAGTGTGTATGCTGAATATCTTGAGTTTGTTGTATTAAAAGTACTGGGTGAACTTCTTGTCTAGGAACTCTGTGTAGACAACAGCTCCCAATCACTGACTCCCACTGCATCTACTGAAAACACGTCCAAGTTCAGACCACATGTCGATTGTAGGAAGTGATGCAAGGATTAATAACCAGGCTGTAAAGGAGAGGAAAAAACCCTGAATTAAAGAACAGGCTATTCAATTTCCTTCTTTATGTCCCACCAATGCACTAATATTCTTTGGACTAATATTCTTGTGGAAAGACAGAGCCATCCCGGTCATTTTGGCCCTTTAAAATCAAAAGAATAATGAAGAAATCCTTTCCAGGGAATTTGGTATGGCTAAGAGCACTTGGGAGGTAAATCATGCAAGAGGAAAGAAGTCTTTTGACTTGTTGCTGGCATTGTTTAGCAATGTCTTGTTGCTTAACAAACATTCCTCAAACCAAAGCCACAATACAGAAGAGCTGTGGAAGCTGAAAGGGGATTTGTAGGGGCTCCCCAGGATATCGGGATGCAATTATCTTTGAGAGGTATCAGTCCTTGTCTTTGATTCATTCGCTATTCAATTTTAGCTTCTTTTTTTCCAGGCAGTTCTTGCTGGCACATAAATCACTGTGCCACTAACAGTTCAGGAAAAGAATGACAGAGTCCTGGAAAATGAAGACAATTAACAGAATTGCCTAATTCCAGAGACAGTCAGTAAATTCTCTGCTGCGTATTGGCTGCAGGCTCGGTTTGGTTCAGTTACACCAGGAGGAGCAATGACTGCTCAGCCCTATAGAGCTCCGCAGTGCAGGGACACCACAGAAAGGTTGCAGCATCTCTGTATAACATCTGTGTTGGGTCCAGGCAAGACAAATCACCAGACTGAAAAGTTTCTGGGCTCTCCTGTTAGACTGTCCTTATCTCTCCCACAGTTCAACACCCACCTGGATGTGTTCCTGCGCAACTTGGTCTAGGCGATCCTGCTGTGGCAGGGGAATTGGACTAGATCTTTCAAGGTCCCCTGTGATCCCTAATTGCATAGATTCTATGATTCTATCAGACAAAACAGTTGATCAAACTACTGCATGACCTGGACCACGAGATTTTGAATGTGTAACAGCATCTAGCTCAAAGTGCTTTCTACATCTGTGGAAGGAGAAAGACCAAGGAACACTGCAAAGAGATGCCAGCCTGAGAGCTCACACTGAGAAAATATTCTTGCAGTTCTCAGAGGCAGGCTAGTTCCTTCCCAACAGGTGTTTCCATGCTCTCTGGGTCTGCTAACTAATCCAGTCAGTGTAGTCACCCCAGCAGCGTGGGCAGACCACAACTCTTGCACAACAAACCTCTCCATAAACACACTACAGAATCGCAACGGTACAGGTCAACAACACACAGTAACAAGCCTTTACGGATTCAGAGGAGTGATGATGGGGCTCAGGCAGAATCAACAAGGCAAACAGAGCTTTGAAGCAGGAAATGCAGGACACCCTGTGCTGCACAGCATGACAAACCAGGCTGGAAGAAAGAGAATCTTTCACATGAGAAGGACAAGGAGAGACAACCTGAAAGCTGTCTGAGGAGTGAGGTTCGTATTCCACTTCATATCTGGATATTAGCCAGATTTAGTGTAATACAGCAATCAACATTAGAAAACACACTGTTGTGTTTGGGAATGGCAAGGGTAAAAACAAAGGGTGAAATACATTCTTTCAACTGAGGATCTATGTGAGAAAACTCCATCTCATGAGAAACACGGCAGGGAACTGAAGCACAGTTTGCAGGACCACCCCCATCCCACCCCCCTTAGTGACCCAGCCAGAGGCATCCAGCAGTGAGAAGCTGAGTACTGTCCACTGAGAGGCTGCACGTCTGGAGACAGAAAAGGAAACAGCCTTTTCCCAAAGCAACAGACACTAGGGAGCTTTCAGGTCAGCGCTATTCAAATCACAACAAAAAGCACTTGAGGACTGGGGTCCCTTCCCAGAACTCCGCATTAGAAAGCAAGACCAATTGTCCCTGTCCCATGGGTAGACGTTTATATTAGAAGCTCTTAGTGAAGCTGCCACCCACTTCTTGCAGATGTCATTAGGAGGTGGTCAGTTCTCTCCTGAGGCTTTGCTCTTTGGACCCAATAGCCTGGGGTCAGTCACAAGAACAAGGCACAGACTGTGGTGTATTTTTTCTGAACAGGAGGTTAGTTCTACTCTGATCATTTTTCCTTTCATTATTTTAATGGTCTGACTTAGAAATCCCAGAGAAATGCAAGGTGGTATCTGGGGAGCTTTGCTGATTTTATTTAAAGTGCATCCAGGAGCAAGAATGTTCTGGCGATGTTGGAGTCACTTTAATGCAATGAGCTTTAAATGAGACATTCACTATTAGCAATGTCACAGGGGGAACCGGGGCAAAAAAAGAGCAATTCTTTTCCAGCTTCCTGACTGGACCATGGCCATGAGAGTGAGGGAGCTCAGCAGATTCACTTCAACATTATTGATCAGCTAGAAAACCCAGCAGCAGAAACCTTGTGAAACCTTTGTCTCAAGTTCATGCCAGACTGGGGGTGAATTATTCAATACACATTTTGGGTTCTAATTAGATTATTATTATCTGACTTTGTTTTCCTGCCAGACATACTCTCAGCTTCATTCAAAAATTGGGCTTTTGGCAAATAACTCTTGAGTTTTTCTCCCTTGCTTTTCCACAGTCACGTTATGGAGAAGTCTAGTCTAAACTTAATCTTTGACTTCAAGAAAGTCTGGAAGGAATGGAACAGCAGAGTCTTTATTTTGCTGGACCTTTTGAGATTTCATCTATTGTGATTGTACTCTGACATCCAAACTAATAGCTACCACGTGTGAGCTCAGTGTCAACATATCACAAAATCAATTTCCAATTATTCACAGAAGTTCCTTCAAACCTGACACAAAAATTTAGCCAAGTGTTCCCAAAGCCTTGCCTAATACCATGGGACAAGTCCAGGGCTGCCAGAGTCCAGGCTGAGCTCCTGCATCTTATTTTAACTGTCTCTTTGTTTCTCTTCAGGTTTAAATCTGTCAGTGCAAAATAAAAAGTGAGCAAAATCGACTCAAAAGACAGAATCCTCAAATGAACAGAGAGATAGCAGCACTTTTCATTTAATCCATTTGTTATGATCCCAGGAATTCCAGAGCACGGTTTAAAACATCTGAAATATTTCAGTACATGGATCATGTAAGCAAACAAAGTTGTACCAGAAGTCACTAGCCACTGATGAGCATTTCAAAGCCCACTTTCAAACACAGTTCAACCTTATGGAACATAAAGCACAATCTTCATGCATTCAGAATGGCCCAACTTATTTAAATAAGCCCATCTGAGCAAATATCCTTCTGTAGGACTGTGCACTGCAGGATCAGGATTCAAAGTTAATGCAGTGAAGAGGAAAGCAGTGACTGGTCAGTCTACCTTGCAAATGTGCCTTCCTTTAGATCCTTGCACTGAGCTACAGAGGCTGACAACATGTCTCAGAGGGAAATCAGAGCTGACCAGCTAAGCCAGGAATTCACCATCATGAATGTTAGTGGGGTTAGTGTGGGGAAGGCTGTGGGTGATGTGGTAGGTCACAGTGCCTGCTGTATTTTCATAAACCATGAAGCAGCTGGCACAGCAGGCTGGGCTTTAGCTGGTGGGTTCTGTCTGGGCTGTTAGCTCATCTTTGCCTGCTGCTGCCAACAGTCTGACTCCTCTTCCATGGGCCAACCTGCATGTTCCTGTGGCCAGGAACAGGATTATTTTCTTTTATCTGCCTTCTCTAGTTTCTGTTCATGGTGTCCACATGGTAGTGATGCCAGGACAGCAGTGCTCACACTGATTACTGGAGTCTCTCCTGCATTACATTCAACATCTAAACTTCTGTCTTGTTTTGCTTATTTCTTTTCAGTGACTTCAAAGGAGTAGAAGCTTAGCTTTATCCTCCTGAGTAAAGGGAAGGAAGGAAACCACTCACAAATCAGAGTGCAGGTTACCAAAAAGGACACTATGAGGCTCTTAACCTTTAAGAAGCACAACACTCTCCCCTTTTCCCCAAAGAACCTCTTTGTGAAGATGAGAGTTATTTTCATTTGTTTTATTGTTTCCTTCCTGGCTGATTAAAATCAAATACCTTCTGGTCTGTGTAAGACAGCTTTCCATCACTGTGATTTACGTTTTGCTTTTTAATGAAGAACCTTCAGCATTTTTGATGATTTCCTTGCTATCAGCACTAAAAAAAAAAAGGAATTTAATGAAAATACTGACTGCTGTTTTGATCTGCATGGATACACGTATGAGACATGCAGAGGCAAGTTGGCAGGAAGCATGGGTGGAGAGAAGCTATTACTATGTCCCAGAGCATTCATTTTTCACTCATAATCTACCATCCCCAATACATTTGCTCTGGAATTGCCAGGTACCATGCTACATCATGTAATTGAAAACAACAAAGGTAAGGAAAGCACTCCATTGTCAGCATATGCTTTGGATAAAGACAGCTATAAAAATAAATGTAATGACCATAATAGGGACGAGACAAGCACAGCCAGCAACAAATTTGGAATGACCAGAAAGTTCATGAATATTCAAGCCACAGGAAATGGTGCAGTCAGCCTGGGGGACTGAAATGCAATCCAATTTGGTGGTTGTTTTTTTCTGTTTCATACTGATCATTTTATTCTTATTGTGTGTTAATGTAATATATTTCCCATTCCTACTCTACACGGAGTCCATTTTCTTTCTAATAGATTGCTGTAATTACTTTTTATGACCTGAGCACTGAACCAGTTTAAGGATGTTCCTATTAAAAGGCATGGATGATGAAGTCAGAAGTTTCTTTGATGCAGTTTTCATTTTCTGCACAAAACATGCAGAATCCCATTGTTCTGGACTCCAGGAAACTCAAACTCAAACTCAAAAAAAAAGAGGCTGCATCTGTGCTCAGGGCTTTGAGCTTTTTTTGAGTCAGTACTTTGCTCTCACTGTTCCTCAGCTTTACTCACTTTGAGCTTCACTTGCCTGTGTTTTATCTTGCTGCTCTTTCTGTGTCAGCTCAGTTCCAGCCTTGTGGCTCCAAACACCTTCATCATGTTGAGCTAATGCTGCCCATGAGCCAGAACTTCTAGCCCAGGGTGTCTCTGATTGCTTGGGCTGTGCTGCAACAAACCTTTCATTGTCTCCTGGACTTAGAAGTGCTCACCTTTTCCCGCATCTGATGCTGCCCTTCAGTTTCTCTCAGTTCCACCTTCAGACTGATTTTGGTATTGACTTTTGGTACGTTTGGT
This sequence comes from Upupa epops, assembly GCA_013397515.1. Classification (NCBI taxonomy): domain Eukaryota; kingdom Metazoa; phylum Chordata; class Aves; order Bucerotiformes; family Upupidae; genus Upupa; species Upupa epops. The sequence continues at coordinate 13,244 of VZRI01014002.1, read as the reverse complement.
ATCACACAGGCAAAATGAAATAGCTGGTGGAGCAAGAAGTTATCTGAGTCTAAATAAATCAATCAAAAGACTTCCAGTCTGTATGAGTTCTCCTGACTTACCTTTAAAAGGCACAATTTTGTGCGAACAGATGTCTAAATCAGGGTGTACCATAGAGGAATGAGGTTATCTTGGAAGGCATTTGAAACAGGCAGTATCTAAATGACAAGGAGTTCATGGAATCATAGAATCATTAGGGATTGGAAGGGACCTCCAAAGATCATTCAGTCCAGTCCCCCTGCCACAGCAGGATCACCTAGACCAAGTCACACAGGAACACATCCAGGCGGGTCTTGAATATCTCCAGAGTTTAGACCTTTCTTCTCCCAGCTTAATATTTTACCACTAGTTCTAACTTGAAATATTGTCTGTCTGCTGTCCTCTGCTGGTTTTATTTTTTTCATTGTCTTCCTTTAAACATTGCAACAATTACAACTCTAAAATCACAGCAAAAGCTCAAAAGGGTAGATGAATGCCTGTAGAGAAAATGGAATACTGTATTAGTTCTACAGAGGGAAGTGCTCAAAGTGCTTATCATGTCCCATGCCACAAAGAGTATTTTTTACCGTGACAGTATCATGCTCAAGTACTCAGAATCAAGAACCTTGCAGTGTCTAATTATTATATTTGGTGTGTAATATTTGTCAGCTTGAAGGTGCTGGAACAAATCCAGGACCAATTTCTCTGCAGTTATAATCCCATTTGTTCTAGTTGGGTTTATTTACAGCACAGATGTCTGCCAGTTGTTGAAAAGACTGTAATGAAGTCTGCCCTAAATCTGCCTTTTAGTTCTGGATCTTCACATCCTCACTCAGTACAGTGCCTGGATGCCTGAAGTAGTTCAGGTTCTGGATGCAGGGTAAGTCAGGTAGTGCTGATCCTCCAAGATAAGGTATTTGGGATCCCAAAGAGGGAGAGAGGATATACAGTAGAGGGACTGCTTAGATCAGGAAGAGAGGACTGAGCTCCAGCAAAGGCTAGAAATCTGATGTTAGAGCCAAGCTAAAGAGGCACATTTCAGCAAGAGCTTCAGAAAAGGATGCCTTGGAGCTCTGAAAGATGCACTGTGATGCCTTCATTGTGACTGATGCAGTTCTCACTGCACAAGTGCAGCCCTCTAAACGTGGCTAGAAAGGTAATGTCTTGTATTCTGCTGTCCAGACAAGTAATAAAAGCATCCACACCTTCATTCACAGCAAAATGTACAGTGGCATGATAAATGTGTGTTCTATTTCACGTCAAACAACATCAAGGTGTGCACAAGCCAGACAGGGCACTTCACAGTGCAGGAGGAGGAGCAGGGTTTGGGAGCAGAGGGATTGTTTGTTTAGCAAATGTAAGCAAACAGTCATCTCTGAACAATAACTACAATGCAAGGTATTACATGGCAATAGCAGGAGAAAAAAAAGACTCCCAATTGCTGTTTCTAATTATCCACATCTGTTTATAAATGGGAGTCATTTCTCCCTCTATAAGCATATCTCCTCCTTGCCCTGAAGGGTAGGAATCCCTGCAATACTCTAAGGCCCATCATTAGGTGAGCTGCATTGTTGATGGACTCATATTCCAGTTGCTACTGGTCTTCTGTTCCTTCTTCCCCTGCTTGTAAAGTCTAAAACACTCTGCCCTTCAGGCCTCCCAACACAGGAAGGGGTTTTTTTCAGGCTGTCTGAGAAGCTGAGGACAGAGATCTAAAAGCTCCTACAAAGCAGGCTGGGTGGCAGTCACATACATAAATAGAGGCAGCACAGCCAGCTACAGCCAAGACATCTGTGGACTCTGCCTAACACAGTAAAATTTGATGAGCTTTGGAGAAGAAAGAGTAGATGAAGGGCCAGGATGTGCATGGATGTTGAAGAGGCTGAAGAAATCAGGACTGACTGTGATTTGCTCCTTCAGCCTCAGCCTATTTCTTGGAGCCTTCATTCTTCCTAACAGTGTGAGGACAACTAGCAACACAGAAGTGGAAAGGAAGGAGACAACATGGTGCTAAACAAGGTAAGCTGATGATCACACACTGCTTCAGAGGCCATAAATCTTGTACTAATAATTAAGGAGAAAAGCAACTGATAAACAAGTTTTCTGAAAGACTAAACACTGCTGAAGGGTCACGGTGTCCTTTCCAAGAGCACTGGACAGCTCTGCAGCACAGACCAGCTGCCAAAGCACCCTTTCAGGCTACAGCGCAATAAATTTCAGGTGCATTTCATGCCATGCAAGTGGCACCTCTTCTGCCCTGGCTGCTAAGGCTCTAAATTTGCCAGCAGCAGGCTGCTGTCACGCTCCTATTATGTCCCTGTTTCTTTTTGTTTCTAAATACAAACAGGCTCTGGAGTGAGTGATTTCTGTGCTTGGGAAGTGTGCGGTGGTAAAGAGGTGCATTTGTGACCTCAGGAGAGGGGTGCCTCCTGGGGAGAGCTAACTAAAGTTCCTGTGCTGATTATATATGGAAGCTTGGTGTTCTGAGTGCTGTGAGGACTGCAGGTCCCTTAGGATTTGACCGAATTAATCCTTTCTTCTACAGCCTTCTTGCATTAGTTTAATTAAGTTGTAATTAATACCTTTTTTTAAAACAAATTCTTTTTCTAATTTACTTGGAGACACGTCCTTTAGCCTGAGATAGGGCTGTGGGGATGGTCTGCAATTTGCAGTCAAGCCAAGGTGCAGCCTTTCACAGAAAATGAAAAAAGGTTCTCAGATAAGCTCAGCTCTTGTCCTTTCCTGAGATAGGTGAAGGGCAAATCTTCCTGTCACTGCCTGATGCATAGCTCATTGCTGGAGTGTGAGGCTTTGCAACACCCTTAGAACTCATTGTAGCTATAGAATCTCCTTTTCATTCATTTCAGTGTTTCTCCTTTTCATTCTTTTCATTGATTGGAAGAGATGTTCACAGAATTAGTGGGTTATCTATACAATAGTGAAGTCTACGAGCACAGGGAACAGCATTCAATATTTTCTTGGGCAAAATAATATAATAGAGCCAGACCTGAACTATCCATCAATAGAACTATAGACAGCAGAGCAGTCCCCAAACCCTGGCAAGTACAGTGCAACTGCTAGAAGTTAAAATCCATCTAAAAAATTAAACCAATTTTTTTTCCAGTGTTCTTTTCCCAGCCAAAAGAAACACGGATTTAACAGGGAAACACTGAACGTCTTGAAAACAATAATAATCTGAAATTTGCTTCTTTGCAAACAGCCATTCTGGATCCCCTGAGTGTTGAATTTTTCAGCAAGTATAGTCTATGATGTCCACCGTGCCTGAGCGACCCTACCTGACATTGCTGGCTTTAGGACTTGGATTAGAGGGGGTTTTGGAAAGAGGGGGATTTTTCCTCTTCTTTGTGCTGATTTTTTCAGTTGTGCAAATTACACTTTAAGGCCTCATGCAGAACTCAAGGAATTCTGTTTCATAGGATTCCCAAAAGAATAAAATCCTTTTATTATAGTGCTTCTTAAAATTAACCAGATGTTCACTTTAAAGGTCTCTTCGGGCTCAAAAGGTGCCATTTCTGCAAAGAGATCTTCAACTGCCAACCAATACTGCAGCACTGAGCACATTCAGCTCCGCAGAGCACCTCACACATCTATCACAAACTCCTAGTTGTGCTTTGTTTAACTATTTCTTCCTACAAAATTACAAACTTCAAATTTTCCCCTAACTATTTTCAATTTTAAGTGAAGTCACATCAGTATCTCTCCCTTCCTCGGTTTGGATGTCTGTTAGCAAAGAGGCCCTGTTGGTTCATGCTTGTGCTTGCCCTGTGATCATAGAATCATAGAAAGTGTTAGGCTGGAAAGGACCTTGAAGATCATCTAGTTCTAACCCTTCTGCTGTGAGCAGGGACACCTCTCCCCACGAGCCCAGGCTGCTCAATGCCCTATCCAACCTGGCCTTGACCACTTCCAGGGATGGGCCATCCACAGCCTCCTTGGGCAGCCCATTCCAATGCTTCACCACCCTCATGGTGAAGAACTTCTTCCTAAGATCCAGTCTAAACCGACTCGCTTTCGTTTTCCGGCCACTGCTCCTTGTTCTACCACTACAGGCCCTTGTACTCTGGCCTTGCTGTAGCCCCCTTCACGTACCGGAAGGTCACGCTGGAACCCTCTCCAGGCTGAACAGCCCAAATTCTCCCAGCCTGCCCCCACAGCAGCGGTGCTCCAGCTCTGATTACCTTCACGGCCTCCTGTGGACCCACTCCAGCAGATCCATGTCCTTTTTCTTCTGCAGGCTCCAGAGCTGGACACAGGACTCCAGGTGAGGCCTTGCCAGAGCAGAGCAGAGGGGGAGAACTACCTCACTAGACCTGCTGGTGACGATGCAGCCCAGGATCACAGTTTGTGATCAAACAGCTTTGTTCACCCTGGCTGAGGGCAGCTGGGTTTAATTGTCTAACTCTCAGGTGCAGCTTCTTGCTGGAACATCTGCTAGTGGGCAGGTCAAGGCAACCCAGGGCTAGTGCTTGTGCTAGAAAGGTTGTGAGGGCTATCACAGTAGTTCAGCTTGGAACGGATCTTTCTGGAGCTCCTCTGGTCCAGCTTCACCCAGGTAAGGGAAGATCCTGTACCCACAAGGTTCTTTCCCCAGCTTGGTAGCACAAATTATGGGTCTTACAAACTTCTGAGATTCAGCAGGGGTTCGTTTTCAGTTAATCTCTGTATTAACGAGAGCATTGCAAATAAACTGGGAGGAGTACAACACCGAGCTGTGATTTGAGAGCAGTATTTAGGCAGTAATGTCAACCTAATGATAGAGCTGGGTTTGCTCCGTTAGCAGTTGACAAGCTGAAAGGCTCTTTAGACAAAACCCAGTGTTTTTGCTAGATGCAGCAGTGTCCAGCGTGGCTCTTTCACCCATTTGGCTTGCTAGTGGGAATCAGCATGTTGTATACAGGAGAAAAACTATTTGACAAAACCCACTTTTGAGGAATTCTCTTGTTTTCCCAGTATCATGGAGAGTAGGGGGCTGCTTTGATATTTCACAATGCCTTAGCTAATCCAGCTGTCTGTATTTCCTAATCCTTTCATAATGAAGCAAGTATTTTTTTCTGTTTCTTGAGAGATACCAGAAATCCCACTTAAAACACAAAAAACCAAAGAAAAAGATACTCTTGAAAAATTAAATTGGATGCAGCAATACTCATAAAGCATTTCAAAGACAGTAGAGCCTGCACAGAAAGCAACTGTTTCCTGCAAAACTGGTCTTCAGGTATTTCCATGGTTTTTTCCTGCTCTCTTCTTTGACCTTTAGGTTGAGGCTATCTGTGCTGAGCAGCTGACTTTCCTCAGTCCCTTGAGTGGCTGTTGAAGATAGGCTTTTCAGTATGCGTAACAAGGAACAAAACCTGTTGGAAAAGTTCATTTTTAAAGCTTCTTCCTTCCAGACAAAGTTTGATGAAACTGATTTAGCTCTTGAAGGAATAAGTCCATTAGCCCTTTGATAGCTAATTTAATTCCTGATAATTTATTGTGCTGGAGGGGTTGGGAAAACAGATTGAAATGCCTTTTGGAGGGTAATAAGAAATCATTATCAGGAGAAAAAACCCACTGTGGAAAAGGAAAATTGCTAAAAACTTAGGCAGAGAGAAGTGGAAGTGCCTGCCTGGTGTGGGTTGTGTGAGGATGCTGGCAGCTTGAGGGCAAGTGCAGCCTCGGGGGAGAGGACAAGGAGAGAAACTTTGGCTTGAGGGAAAATATACTGTGGTTTTAGGCATGTGCATCATCACAAGGTTTCAGGAGTTCATTCTTTTCCCTGTTAGATAAAAACACCTGTTCTGGTGTCCTTGACTGAGGAAGTGGAGGCCAGTGGTTACCTGAGTCTGTGATGGTTCTTTCCAGAACCTCATGGACTTCTGTAATTTATTTGGTTTTATTTTGTTGTTCCTGTAGACCTTTATCTCTAAATGTGGCCACTAAGTGTTGATTTGTGTAGATTTCCTGTTGGCTTTCACTGTTGAATCTGGAGGACAGCAACCAGCACCAAAATGAGTTCTTTGTGGATTACCGTACAAGTATTTATTGTCACCTGCTGAGTTTCTGGCATATGAAGGTGGGGGGGTATGTAAATGCTCCCCCTGCAAGCTAAGGGAACCACAAAGCTTCTCATGTCTGCATGAGGACATTGTATATGTAACATTAACATGCATTTTCCTCAACTCCAGCAGTCCCACCAGTGAAGTGAGCACAGCCCAGTCACCAAAGTCCCTCATCATTTATTGTGTAGTTGCTGCCAATCCTGTTTGATGACTGTTATGTGTTAGCAGTTCTCCTTAACTCACACCCAGCTTTCTGCTGTTGTTAGCCCTGGACCTGGACACAAACTTCATGTCTTTCTCCATTTGCTTTCTGGCAGGCTGCTCCCCCAGTGCCACCTCCTTTAAGGTGAAGTGACATTATTAGTGAAGAACTTTCTCGTTTGAAGTGTAAGGTCGTTAGAGCAGAACATACAAACCAGTGGGTGAAAGAGGTGTTTGCACAGCTCACTGGCTGGAGCTATGTTCACTCCAGCATCTTCCTCACCGGTGACTTTCAGTGGGGTCAGCCCAGAGAGGCTTTTTGGGGATGGAGACAGCAGCATCAACTCCCCGGGAAGTGGCTCTTTGCAGAGGCAAAGCTATCAGCACTGACAGTTGTTGGAGATTCATTCTCACTTATGAGCCATGAAATAAAGCTCATCTCCCCAGCAATTTACCACTATGCAATCCTATTGATTTTTATAGGAATTGCCCAGTGTTTCAGAGCAGAATGCAATTCAGCTTTTGTCTTGGACATTTCTGATTTGCCTATTATTCACTTAATGGCTCAGTCAAGAGCCCTCTGAGCTTTTTATAGTATTTAAATGGGAGGCATTAGCATAGCATGGATGCTTTAATGCATTGATAAATGAATCTTTAATATATCTTTATTGATCAGGACACCTTACGATGACAAAACACTGTCCTCTCAGTTTTTACAGGGAGAAAACTGAAACGCAGAACCACAAACGGAGGATTTAGCCATAAAAACTCCAAACCTGGTTATCCTAAATCCGGCATTCCAACTCAGGTCTCGTCTTGTGAGAAGGGTTTTTGCTGTTGTTGGTAGATGTCAGAGAGTGGGTTTTGTGCACTGAAGGTGTTACATTGCCTCTTTGTCTCGTGGTTGTTTGTTATTCACGGCTTTGCTTGGTTTGGTGGGGCTTAATCCCACTCTGCAACGAGTCTTGATTTATGATTAGGAGAGAACTGTTGCAAATGAGTTCTAGGGTTTAAAAGGCCCTAAAGACAATTACTAATTTATGAGGGTAAATTGTTGGTGAGATTATGTAAGCATGTGGAAACAGCTCTCAGGGTCATTAAAAAACAAGAACAGATTTTTTGGCTGATCAGATGTCAATAAGGTTCCCTTACAAGCATGGACATTGTATCCTGTGAGGGAGCTGGAGTGGGCAGAAAAGGTATCTGCTATGGCTAATGCAATATTCAACAGAAAGCCTCTCTACTTAATCCTCTTATTAGGTATTGGGTTGCTTTGGCTGCTGGTGTGTGTGCTGCCCATCAGTAATAGCAAGTAAGGAGGTGATATGTCATTTATGAGAACGCTGTGGTGGTTTGCATAAAAAGGGATGATGCACCAGTACTGGGTAAGAGATGATGTAGGTGTCAGCCTGGAACTCCTAAGGGATGGGGAAAGTATTTTGGTTTCTGTCTCTGACAACTGGAGTCCTCTGGGCACAGGATGGATGGAGTTTGCTCACTGACAGCTAAGGCTGGTGAAGGGTCAGGAGAACAAACCTAGTGAGGAGCAGCTGAACATGCTGGGTCTGGTTAGTCTGAAGAGGAGGCTGAGGAGAGACCTTATTGCTGTCTGCAACTACCTGAAAGGGGGGTATAGTGAGGTAGGAGTTGGTCTCTTCTCACAAGTAACAAGTGATAGGAGAAGAGAAAATGGCTTCAGGTTGCGCCAGGGGAAGGTTAGGTTGAGCATTAGGAAAAACTTCATGGAAAGGGTCATCAGGCTTTAGAACAGGCTGTCCAGGGAGGTCACTGAATTGCCAGCACTGGATGTGTTCACAAGTCATGTTGATCTGGAGCTTAGGGATGGTGTTTAGTGGTGGGCTTAGGACAGTTGAGTTAATGGCTGGACCTTCCCATCCTAAACGTTTCTATGAATATGGACCTGTTAATATAAAATGGGGAATTTCCTGTGAAATTAGAAGGAACTGAACACACCAAACCCCTCAGGGAGGGCTGAAGCCTTGTTCCTTTGTTTCTGTAGGTTTTCCTTGTGTCCACTCACTGTAATGAAACTTGTGGGTTTGAGGCAGCGAGGAGGGGCTGATTTCTGATTTCATTCAAATCCCTGGTCCCCACAGTGGCTGCTGCTGACTTAAGCTTGTCCTTTGTGATTAGTAAACCAACTGTGATGTCCAGTACTAGCCCTGAGGTCACTCTTAAGCTTTCAGAGGTGTGGCTGCTCTAGTAGGCTTTTGAATATGTTCACGTCTAGTGTCTGTTGGTTATTCCTGTGGTGGAATAGAAAACTCCTTTAATCTCTCTTTATTATCAATTTCCTGGCATTGCCTGTGCTTAGCTGTGACTGAAGTCCAGCAGTTTTGATTGACACCACTGCCGCTCTCAATGAGTTCCACAGAGGTGTCTGG